>VZRJ01000118.1:0-13091 GCA_013397565.1 Ptilonorhynchus violaceus
CAGGCTGCACCCTGTAACTTATTGCCACTCTTAGAGTCTCTGGACAAACCAGGAGTGTGCAGGGACAATGGGGGCCTGGCACCATGGGAGTGGCCTGCCTCGCACAGGCATCTTGCAATAGTTGCTCTTGGCCCTGGTCTGCTTTCCCAGTGCCTGTTTTGTCATTACAGTCAGAAAGTGCTTGTCTTCCTGACAGCAGTCACTACATGGCAAAATTAAAAAAGATAAACGGGACATGAGCTGTCAAACCAGTGGCAGGTTCCTAAAGTGGACTTGCATACTGAAAAACTGGGCAGCAGTGAACACGTCGTGATAACAGTTCTGTTGTTGTGCCTGTGTTTGTATTTTAGCATGCAGCAAAGGTCAGTTCCACTCTGGGAATTCTGTCGAAATTCACTGGAATGGCACCTGCAGGTCAGGGAGTGAGGACTGCATACAAAACTTCAGCCTGTTATAAACGAGCCAAGTCTCAAAACAAGAGATGGCAAAAAATTTATCTGGGACAAAATCAATAAAGCAAAGGGCCAAGTCTCAAAATAAGAAATGGCAAAAAAATTTTTTAGGGACAAAATCAATAAAGCAAAGGTACCGGCGCTGGGTGCAGAGGCACACACCTGATGGTGCCGGTCACACCTCTTACACACCTACTGATGGCGTCAGCCCTATACATATTCATAGACACTCACGAATCGGGCCCCGAGTGGGTTCGAATGTTCAGAAAGTCCTGCCCCTTTGGGCAGGCTCAGTCCTTCTCTGTTCCACCCCTTTGGGCAGGCTCAGTGTCGGGTGTCATTCCACAGGAGGCAGTCTTCCTGTAAGCATTCTTAACGTACTATTACAATAACTTTTATAACATACAACAGTCCTTAACCTTAGCCTAATAAACACAATAACTCTCGACAAACACTTAATAAACACAATAACACTTAATAAGCACAATAATTCTTAATAAACACAATCAGTCCCAGCGAAAGCCAACATCCTGTTCCCATTTCTCACAAGCCCATGCCATAAAACAGCACCTTCTCCCATCACCAGTGGCAACTGTGAGCAGAGCTGGAATTCATGCTCCATGTGCCCTTGGAAGGAAGAACTCTGTATTCAAGGAGGAGATGGAGAAGGGGCCCGGTGACCAGGGCTGCCTTTGCTGCAGGTGTTCTGAAGGGTGACACCGTATCCTCCTGATCTGTGGTGGAGAACTTGGCAGTTTGTTTTCAAACCCCACAGTTCACAGCTCACTGGAGCGTGGAAGTTGTCACTGATCATCACCCTCCATTGCAGATGAGATGAAGGCAGTGGTGGAGAAGTCACACTGTGGTTTAACACAGGAACTGTGAGGCTGCCCCAACAGACGAGGGTGTTTCCCTCGCTGGAGCAGACTGGGGATGTGGCAGGGACAGTGCTGTGACATAAAAACGCTTTCAGAAATCACATCAATTGAGCATTCGTGGTTTCACAGCAAATCCAAGAGCTGGGGAGTGGGCACATGCCTTCTGCAGAGACAGGTCTGTCTGGGCTGGGAGCTGACACTCTGAGTTTGTTTTCAGATGAACATCAGGTGCTATGGAATGGCTAGAAAGGTATCTTGTAGAAGTTAGTTTTAAGTAAAGACATTTTTTTATGTACCACCTTCGAGGGAGAAAGGAAATTGTCAGACAAAATATATCCCTGTACAATGAATATTTAGTACAAGAAGGCATCAGCCATGCTGAGAATTTGCCTCCAAGAATTTCCACACTGTCTTTATAAAAAAATTACATAACCATTTTAAAGTCATTTACAGCTGGAGTTCTATCAGGGAAGTTTTCTTGTCTAATCATGATGTTTACTAAATTTTAAGTAGTTGTCCTATACTACAATTTCTTTGTTCTAAATCACTCTCATAGTAAATATTTCTCTAAGCAAGAACCCTGTCCTGTGCTTAACTTTTATTTTTTAAAGACTTCATGAATTCTAATTAGAAGTTACATTGAAATTCTGGATGCTTGGTGGCAGGAGTTATTTGAGTAATTGTGCTAGTATTAGATAACATTACTTGAAAATATAAAAGATGAAGGTTTCAAAAAGATTCTAATAAAACCAGAACTAAAAACCTGGAAAAACACAGTGCTGGGGAAGTGGGGAAGATGGAATACAGCCAAATAAACTGGAAGTTTCACTGTTGTCCACTTTTATTATTTTAGTACAGGTGTTAGACCATTTAGAGCTTTCTCTTAATGCTCCACTTCCTGGAGTCCTATGATTAGCAGAAAAGTAAATTTTAATTAAGATTATTTCAGGACCTCATTGATTGAAAAAAAACGAAATCATAGGAAAAAGATATTTCAATAGCACGCATGTGAAGCTGGAGGTGCTAGAAGGCAAATAATGCATTGCTTTTCAAAATCTGACTTGAAAGGTGTCAATGCCTACTTTTAAATATATTTCAGACTTGTTTTGACTAAAAATTTTTGCTTAAACTTACAGTTTTCTCTGAGAATCTCTGAATGTTTCCTTTCACGTTTTAACTTTCTTGAAGTTTTACATGAACAGCACTATAAATACCTGAATTCCCAAGTGTTTACATCCTTTCATTGAGTTAGGGAAATTTTTGCCAGTAAAATGAATGCAAGAACATGCAGGCAATATTCTCTGAATGTCTACAGGTGAAAGCAGAAGCAAGTAAAAAGGACTCCTAAGACCCCTGAACAAATCCAAAGCCCAGTGACAGGACACGAGGAGCTTTGTCAGCAGCACTCTGTTGGCTTCTCACACCAAGGGTGTTGATGCTGTGTCCCTGAAGTTCTCTCTTCATGCTTTTCCATGCTTGCAATCCCTTCCTGCTTCTAAGTTAGGGAAACAGGTCTTCATAAACTCCTTTTATTTCCCTTGAAGAGAGGGCAGTTTAAAGGAGGAGCAAAATTAATAATTTCCTAGGGGAAACAGAACTCCCTGTCCCACGTCAATAGGGACATCAGCTTCCTCTTGTCCAAGCCCTGCAGACCTGGATATCTGGGGCTGAAGAGGTTCACAAGGATAAAGGTGCTTGTCTGCAGTGACACCACCTGAGCTGGGCTTCTGCCTTCGGCACTCTGAGAATGGTGCAAGACTAAGAGCTCGTCTTTCTTTCCAAATTACCTCCTGCTGTCCTTTTGATGGCTCCTCAGGGAGGGCGGGGAGGCCCTGGCACAGGTTTTCCGGAGAAGCTGTGGCTGTCCCATCCCTGGAAGTGTCCCAGGTCAGGCTGGATGGGGTTTGGAGCAACCTGGGACAGTGGAAAGTGTCCTTGCCCATGGCAGGGGGTGGGACTGGATGAGCTTTAAGGTCCTTTCAACCAAAACCATTCTGGGATTTTATGATCATTCTGTTTATCTAAAGATTTTTCTGAAGCTGAAGCGAAGGTGCTTGTGTAGATTGGCAGGAAATATTTTGTAAATCATCCTGTGTCATCCTACATCAGCCACCTGTGCCTGCATCAGAAGAGCCTTAACCCCTGCTGGCTCCAGACCCAAAGAGCAGAAAGGGTGTTTGTCATTGCTGTTTGAGCAGCAACCTCAGAGCTGTGGCAGCCTGAAGGAGCTGGCCCTTGCCTCAAAGGAACGAGCTGGCCAAGCTCATAACTCCATTATTTTCTGCAGTGGGTGTTTTCAAATGCCAGGTCCCTTACGATTTCCATTTGACTCATTCCCTGTTGATTTGATGGAATGCAAACTCCACTCTGTGGTATTGTTAATTCATTAGCTGGCTATGGCTTTAGTTCAGATCTTAATTTGGTTAGCAGGGTTCAATTTTAGTCAGTCTTGTGTAACAATAACTTCATTTGCTTTCTTTTTATGCACTTGCCTACTAATTTTCAGTGGAATTCACAAGGAGATGCAAACCTTATTTTCTCTGTCACAAGAACTGGCTACGCTGAGGTCAGGGGGAACCCAAGGGAGGCATCTGAGAGCTGCTGGCTCCCCAGTTCTCTCTGTCGTTTGGAACAGGTAATCTGTGACTCAGAAAACGAGCATGTCACGTGGATGACACACACAGAGGTGGAATATTTGACTCCTAGCTTGAAATACAAACACATCTCAGCAGGTTCTGTACATACAGGTACAAGCTGCGTGAGAAGAAGTGATCATAATCCAAGCACTAGGGAGGAAATAAAGGCCACCTTGGGCAAATTCAGCAGTTTTCTCATACTTCTGAGGAACTGGAATGAGTGAGTTTATTTTCCTGTGAGCCTTTCTCCCCATGCTGTTGTTTCCCAGTGTGCCAACTGCATCAATTCTCACAGCAGCACAGGCAAAATAAACAGAGTAGTAAACAGCAAGATAGGCTGCAGACAGAAAGATCCAAAGCCACAGATCCTATGCGTGAAGCACTTTCTCATTTTAAGCAGTGGGAAATTTCCATTGACATGAATGAGGTCACAAGTTAACTCTACAAATCTATACCTGCTTAACCTCCCAAATTTCCATCTGTTCGGAATGCTCCTATATAATTTTTTTTAGAAACGAATGACTGATCTGTAGTAGTCTAATGTCTCCTTGAGTGGAATCCAGCCCTGTGTAGTGCAGAGCAGTGGGGACGGGTGGGGCAAGGTGTCCTTCAGCAATGCTATTCCCCACTTGAATCAATGAATTGTTACAGTGAACCTTATTTCTTCACAGCATTTATTATGCACAGAGATGAAAGGAACCTTCTCCAGGTTGCTCCAGTCTGTCCAGGGAATATCTGTTCATCTTGGTGGTTCTAATTAAAGCAGAGGAGTTGTTTTATGTAACGAATCAAGAGCCTGCCTGTTTCTTCCTGGGCTTCTGTAAACCTGGGTCACAGGCGGGAGGAAGGACGAAAGCCTGTGCAGAATAAGCCTCTGTGGTGTTTACTTACCTTGTTGGGGTCACCCTGGAGGCTGCCACAGGCTGCCACAGGAGTCAGTGTCTCTGGAAGTGAGGGATTGTGCAGGACGGGAAGGATCAGGCTGAAATTCAGACGGGAAGGCTGCTGGGGAAGAAGCGAGGGATTTCTGAGCCAAAAGGTCTGCTTGGTCACACCTCTGAGGAGAGCTGCAATAAAGAGGAGCAGGAGCAGAGGCTGGGAATGGCAGCAGGAGGAGGACAGCCGTGTTCTCCACACGTGCCTTTGAGGGGCCCAGGAGGGCTGGAAAGACATCCGGCTGCTGTGAGGGGAGGTGGGAGCCAGAAGGGGCTGAGGGGAGAATGATGCTCTGGTGCGGTTTCTCCCTGTTACGGTGGAAAAGGCTGGCTGTCCTCTGGAGGGTGGTGCTGCTGGAGGGTGCCAAACCCAGTGCCTTTGCTTCCAGAGGGCTCCCGGGGAGGCAGCAGCCAGGAGCCAGCGGGAAAGGAGCTCGCACTCAGCTATTCACCTGCGAAAAGCAGATTAATGGCCATTGCAGAGCAAAGGCTGATGCAGGACAGGAACTGACGGAAGGCTGCCTGCCGCAGGAGGGGCTGCGTGTGCGCAGCGCCGCAGGTGTGGGAGGCACTGGAAGCATAAAGTGACAGCTCATCACCTCCTGAGCGGGGAGCATCCCCGAGGCAAACGCACACAGGGTTGTGCGGCCAATGCAGTGCATAAAACTTTGATGGCAGGACGATATTTTGGTGTTAAATACGACATTTTTCTTTGGCCTTGCTGGCACAGTGTGTCCGATCAGTGAGAAAGTGGAAGGCAGCAGGAAAGAGAAAGGAATTTCTACTTCGGTACCAACTGCAAATGTTTTTCCTGCTTTTTATTAGGAGTATATCTCTACAGCAGAATACAAACTTTTTTCTATTTCATGGGGTTTTTTCAGGGTCGGTGCTATATATTTTACATCCCACATCAACTTTTCTGTGGTTAATGCTAGTCAGACTTTACAGAGGATAAGGTCTTTATCCTGTCGTTTTATACTGTCAGGCTGCTCAGGGAAACAGGATGTGAATTTAAGAGCTCAGGAGAGATGCAATTAATGTTCTTTCCAAATATTAGAGATGCTATGTCATAATCCAAGATATAGATCTTTTAGTCTGTTATAGATCTTATAGTCTGTTTATAAGAAAATAAAGACTGTTGGCAAAACAAAGGGAACTTTAAAATACTGGGGGAAAGAAAATATAAATACTTGAAGCCTTGTAAAACTCGGGTTTATTGATGAGACTAGAAATACGAATATATGAACACTAATAAATGGATTCGTTTAGCTTTTGTACAGTTGAAAAAATACCATAAAACTCAAAGACCTGACAGACTGATGAAAGGCAGGTACTACGTTAATTTTCAACAACAACTGAAAAACAAAACCAAGAAAAAAATGAACCCCAAAGCGAAACAAACAAACACAGGAAGAAAATCAGGCCTGATAGTTGCTCTCTTACTAATTAAAAAATGTTTTATGGAAAAGAAAATTGTCATGCGTGTTTCAAAGGCAAACCCACCATAAATTAGAGCATTATTTATAAAGAATAAGGACTAGAATTAACGTACATGTTCTTATTAACAGAGTAGCCAAAATGCTTTTGAAGAATAAGGCTATGAATTTGTTTTGTGCTGAATCAAATCTGATTCATTAGCTGTAGAAGAAATCCTACTTTTTAAAGTTTGAACAACTATAAACCTCCAGTAATAAAGCTGAAATTAAAGACGAACTTAAATGCAATGATTGGTGTGGAGCTACTGTTCCTCTATTTGATTTTTCTGTATTTTAGATAAAGGGGGAAAGACATTAAAAAATGCCCAGGTGTGTCTGGGCACTTGTTGACTAACACAGAATTGTACCTGTGGGGATAAATTATTCTGATTTCATAATGTAGGAGGATTAATTAAAAAAAATAGTAATTTTTAAAAAACAACAGCCCTAAATCTTGCAAGAAGAGCTCCTTGAATTCCCTGTGTTTGCTCCTGGCTGGCATTATTTGACTGTGAGAAGCCAGAATGGTCTGTAGGCTTTGATGTCATGTACAGTTCATTGCCACGTGACTGAAGGTTTTTCTCATGTATCCCTGTGATATTTCAGCCTCAAAATTACCAGCCATGCTTTCATTGGCCTTAGGAAAGTACTTAGGCCTGCTATCAAAATACTCATGAAATGCAGAATATTCAGTACGGCCTTGTGCAGTGGGCTCTGTGATAAGACATAAGAGCGTTATCTGAGATTCATCAGACTTGAGGGGAATATTGCTATAGGTACGGCAGAGAATTATGGAAACTGAAAAGGATTAAAGTGGCACTGGAGAGAAAAGGCTCTTTGCTGGAATTCAGAAATCACTCATTTATATATAACAAACACCCACTTTGAACTTCACTGCTGTGAGACCAATTTACACTGCAAAGCATTTCTAAGAGGGTTTTTTTTCCATACATTTTTTTTCTGACTACTTATATTTCAATAGTGTGCCAATCTCTCCTTGTTCTGGTATGCCAAACACTCCTGGGGAGCTATTTAAAGGTCTCATTTCTCTTTCTGCTTTTTTCCTCCCCACTGCCTGCTCCAACCTGAACTCGGTCATTAAGTGAGGGTCAGTTTTCTTCGCTGTAGAGGTCACTCATTTTTCCTGGTATCTCTTGCCCTTCATCCGTGTGAATTGTGTCATTTCTGCCCTGTCATAAAGAAATCTGGTGTGTGCAGTTTCAGCACCAACAAGCAGAAACCCTCAAGCCACAGCTGATGGACAGATCCCCCCGTTGATCCTGGTGAGCAGAGTTATTTCCCCAGGTTGGTGTGGCCAGTGGAACAACACTGGTGTTCCCCACAGAGTGACGCTTCCTTCGGGAGCGGGGCAGGTGAAATACCCTCTGGAGAGCCTTGTGAGTGAGGCTGCAGAGGAAGGGAGATCTGCTCCTGCCCAGAACCTTCCCTTCCAGGCGGTGTTGGGTTTGCCCTGAGCCCTCGTTTTGTCCTGAGTCGGTTCGGGAAACGCTTTGCTTCCTACAACAGGGATCTTCTGCATTTGGGTGCTGCGTGGGAGTTCTTAAACTGCAGGATAAGCAAAGAGCACCTTTTTTTTCTGCAAGTTAGTGCAATCAGCTAATTTTGATGTTAATTTGGAGACGTTTGTAAAAGGCAGTTAATCGATGTGCTGTGCGCTGAGTAGCAGAGCTGACAGTGACAGCCGGTGCTGTATGGAATGCTTGATTTTCTTTTAATCACATATTTATTTCCTGTGCTCCATAAAACAGACTTTACAGGCTTGCTTCCCTGGCTTAATTCCTTGTGGATGAAGAAAAATCAATACAAATGAAGGCTCAGTTTTGCAAATATCTGTATTTGGGTTCAGGGTAGTTACTCAAATTCCTAATAATTTGGAAGAGCAGATCTTCCTGTAGAAAGAGAGAAGAGATAATTTATTTTTATCTCAGCAAAAGCACACTAGGCATCATTGCCTATGAATACCACAGCTGTGATTAAGTATTAATTATACTGCTGGAGGTAACTGCAGGGGGTAAGAGGCTTGAAGTATTGGCTCTTCAGCAAAAGCAATGTTTTATAGATGACATATTTATTATGAAAAAGATTCTTCTAGAAGAAGCCTTTCAGAGAGAGACTGCTCCAAAACAGGTTTCTTTACTCTGGTATTTGTAGAGGAAACCACATTCTTTTGTTTATATTTTCAGTTTTCCTTCTATATTCTGGTATGCTGTTTTAGAAAGTGGCAGATTCACGATTCAGAAATCAGGGTGAGTCAACTCTTGGATTGTGACTCGTCACCACAGGCGAGCTCTGGTCACTATATTGTGAAACTTCATTTTTATTTTGAGTGGTTACTGAGTGGGAACACCTGCAGAACGTCAGGATCTGGCAAAGCTGTGGGAACTTGAGTGGAGTCAGGCAGGCTGTGAGGAGTCCCGAGCCTTTCTTCTGGCTGTGACTACTCCCAAGCTTTTTTGGTGGGATCATTAACACTCCAGAGCCGTGTGGGCCCGCTGGAAATTGGTGCTGACATTTAAAGCTCTTTAGGAACATGAATTATTTCTAAAAACCCAGTTCTAAGGAGATACAATAACGCTTCAACAACACACGGTGGTCAGCTCCTGGCTCCATGGTTCATTCCTGGAGAAGGAAATTGAGAAGCAATTGCAGAAGGAAAGCAGAACAGTTTGTGGTGCTCTGCTGTGCTCACCCTTGAGACTTCCTCACCGTGTCCTCCATGCTCACCTTTGGTTGTGTTGGGATCATCCTGTAAATGGTGAAATACATAAAAAGCCAAACCTGCATTCCATTTCCTGGGATTTCAAAGGGTTTCCCCGTTGTCTCTGAGGTCACAACCTTTATGTGATAGGTAGGTAAGTGATTTTGGGGAGAAGAGAGGGGTGTGTAGTCTCACAGACAAGATCACAGGAGATCAAACCGCTACAAATTCAGGCTGAATGGAATTCATTGCTGTGATGCAAAGTATTTGAAGGGAAGGTAACAAAGGAAGACATTTCTGAGGGTTTAGTTGGGTTTGCAGTTGAAAGTCACCACTTTAATATTTTGCTTGACTTTCCAAGGAGCTGCTTCGATGGAACGAGGAGTTTGCAGGTGTTCATGGGGGGAATGTTGTGAGTGGTGCCCAGGTGGATTCTTGTGTTTGTGTGACCCACACGTGATGTCCTGCAGCTCCTGGTGACCTGTGTGTGACCAAGATTCTGTGTGAACTGATTATGTCAACAGGTTTGATATCACAGTGTTCTGAGGAGGGGGCTTAATCCACATTAACACCTTCATGGACCATAGAAGCTGCTCCAAGGATTCTTAATTTCACTTTGAGGAACTCTCACTTGGATAAAAAGCCTTTTGCAAGGTAAAAGAAGTCACTGTTTTCCTCACAATGCTAAACAGTGGGTTTCATGTTGGCGTTTGTGAGGATTTTAATGAGCTCAGACTGTGCAGTGTTCGTCAATTAACTTTGATTATACTTCTGTATAATTTATTTTGAACAATAACTGGAAAATTAGTTTTCATTCAGGAAACAATTGGAGCTCACCGTGTCTTGACCTCCTATACACTCACATAATTTTAATGAAGACAGGATTGAATTTTATTAGGGATGAGACAAATGCACTTGAGAACAGAATCTCTGTCTTTTCTACCCAAAAATGGCAGTAAAATGAAACTAGACAATAACCATGGCAAATGAATATTTTCGTTATTGTAGGATTTTATTTAGGAGTGAGCATGCAGATGTTAACAGCAATAGAAGCGTTTGGAGGCATCTGCCCTATGTGATAATATTTCATCACATATCACATTTTATTTTATGCCTGATAGAGAGCATTAGTTTCTGTGCTGCTGGGGAAGAGGAAGGACAGCTGGAATGGCAAATAATATAACAAGAGGTAAGAGAAATAAGAATATTTTTCAGGGTCCTGATGGTCAGTGCAGCACGTGTGCTGCCAGTGAGGTCATTCAGAGATTTATGTAATAAAAGTCCACAGGACGTGCACAGCTTTTAGCAGTCACTGTTTTATTGCAGTTCCTGTTACTCCTGTCCTGTTTCTTAGGGAAACTTGGGATTCTTCTTAGAATTCCACTCGAGTTTCTCTGGTCTTGTTAGTGCTGTAGGAGCTGATGTTCATCACAGTCGGTTGGCATTCACACACACAAAACTTCTCCTCTAAAATATGCCTTTTTTCCTCCCTTTTTTCCCCCCATCTCATTAGGAAAGATTCTAAGACATAAGGAATGAATTTCTCATCAGAGGCAGTATAAACCTCTAAAAATATCTGAATGCTTCTGCGTGGAAAGCAACAGAATAGTGAAGTAGATGTCACAGTGAGTTTGGTGCAGGCACTTTGGGGACAAAGCTGTGTTTTGATAAGCGATTTGTGGTTTTGGGAGAAGGGAAGAGACAAGGCAGGTTGAAGAAAGATGTGTAATTCCTGAGAGGGAGAGTAGTGTTCCTATAGTGTGTAAGTTTGCTCTAGAACTTTCAGTGCTGTTATAATGGAAAAATGTGCTTTTATGCAGAGATGTAAAATTTTTTTAAAAGCCTTTACAATGTCTCGGTTCTGAAGGGCTGTCTTAGATCTGAAACTGTTACATTGGTCACAAATTCATCTCAGGTCCAAGCTTATCTCTTGGGGCATGTGTTTGTTTTTTTAATGAATTGTAAATCACACCTTAACCCATGGATTAGAACTCAGAACGAGGTGTGTCACCAGCCTCAGACCTTGGATGTGAAATGGTGCTCCAGGTGTACTTGGCACTGTGGGCAGCTGCAGTTTGTCTCTGGACTCACAGCAGGGTCAGTTCCTGGGAGGGTCAGGTGCAAAGGCACAGGATTTATTTCAGTCTATTGCCTCAAAAAGACAAAATCAGTGGTAACAATAACAAACTTGCATATGAGGCCCGAGAAAGTGATGTCTTCCTTAATTTCATGGAGGGGTTGTGAATTTTGGGCCATTCAGGCCTGAGCTCTTGTTAAAATATATAAAATTCGGTGGTGGTATTCTTTCTAAGAAAACATGGGTGCTTTCAGGATATAATACCCAATTATAAATGCACATTTGCAGGAGAATCTTTCTCGCTGCTGCATTACAAGACAAATTTCCAGCAATTCCTTTAAAGCCCATATGTCAGAAGTAGTTTGCTGTGGATATTGCACTGCTATCCTTTAACAGCAGTCTGTAAATTCCGTGGCCTGTAAATACCTTGGAATTTAGGCTTTCTAGGCTGGAGATCGTTTGGGTTTTTTGCAGCAGCCACTGTGGTTGCCTCAGGAACTTGCTGCAGTGCATCAGGTAAGTTAGAACAAAACAGGATGTCCCCCTGGAGGGCAGAGGTGACATCTGAGGCTCGCTGCCTGTTTCAGCAGAGCGCTGCTGTTTAAAGGCTGTGTGGTCTTTGTGGACAGGGTGATTTCTGTTATAAATGTACTGACTTATTATAAGTTGTCTGGTATGAGCTTGGAGTTGTCTCCAGCTTTGGGGAGAAGAGTGATTATCACAGCACTTAGTGTAGACAGCTCCCTGCCTTATTTTCCCTTACTCTAACACGTGCTCCCTCCCAATCAGTGCATGCACAAATGTCCTCTCTGGGAGAGGGACTCCGAATCCTTTTTCTTGTGTTTCAGGATGTCTCAATAGAAGGAACTGAGGAAGAGGGCAATGGGCAATGCAAGAAGAGCGTTTCCCCCTCCTTAAAAAGCCCCCTCCTTTTCCATCAGTGTGCATGAGGCATTTGGGTGATGCCTTAATAGCAATGCTTTAACTTGAATTGATCAGACCAGGTCTGGACTAAATGATCATTTGCAGGTCCCTTCCAGCTGAAATAGGAGCAGTTTTCTTTCTTCTCAGTAGCAGTATGATTATTTTTTATTCCTATTGCAAGAAACATTTATTTACTTAAACTTAATGAATGAACATACACCTCAGTAACAACTCAAATCCAAAATCTGGATTTATCCACTGGTGGGAATATGGTTTGCTCTTGTCTCTACTCCATTCCTTCTCCCTGCCTCTGAAGTATAGCAGATAGCCAGCTTTTGGAAACAGTCCTTTTAAGCCGGGTGGGTTGTTAGATTCAACTTCCTTTGGCTACAGCAAATGATTCTTGCCTGCTTGGCACCTCCCTTTGATTGAGGTTTCTTGTTTTTTGCAAAACAGGGTGACAGAATACAGGCCAATGGAAGATTTAATTTCTGAAGCTGTCTCAAGCTGTTCCCTCTCTCGCCCTGCCTGCCATAGAATCCCAGAATGGTTTGGGTTGGATGGGACCTTAAAGATCATCTTATTCCAACCCCTCTGCCGTGGCAGGGACGCCTCCAACTAGACCCTCTTTCCCTGCCCTCCGGCAGCCAGAGCCAGTGGGAAGCTCAGCGCCACACTCCCTGCTCCAATGACACCGTGGTGCCTGTCCTGCTGCTCGGTGCTCTGAGGGCACCGACCCATGTGGTTTCTCCCACAGGTCCCCAGCACCCAGAGTGATGTCCCCATAGCCATCCGCTCAGTCACCATCCCCAGCCCAGCCCAGACACACATGGGGTGGGCAGAGGCTGCCCTGAGGCATCACCCCCCTCCCACTGTGAATATGACCCCAGGCACAGGGAGGGGCTGCAAAACAAGTCTTTAATGACTAAATGGGAATGGGGGGTGCGGGAGACGGCTGGGGCTGGAGGCCTGGATGCAGGTCACTGGCTCGGGGG
>VZRJ01000118.1:20401-43060 GCA_013397565.1 Ptilonorhynchus violaceus
GAGAGGGGGGGGGGAAAAAAGAATAAAACAACACTTCTTCCTGGCTGCTGGGGAAGTAGTCTTGAAGGATGTTGAGGACGAAAATTTTTGGGTCAAGAAATGTGGCAAATTCTCTTAGAAGAGTGAAACAAACCTTAATTTGTGTTCAGTATCTGGCCACAAGCTTGTGTCTGGTAGCCAAGCTGGAGCATTACCAATGTCTGTCAGGCTTTGCCCAGCAGTGGTGTATGTCTCCAAATCACACCAGCCATCTTACAGTGGAAATCCAGCAATATTGGCATCTGAGGAGGCTGCTCATGGAGCTGGGGACGAGGGCAGGAACAAAGAAATTGGTGGATGACTCCAGTTAGTCCAGAGAAGGATTGCTGTTACTGAGCAAGAGAGGAAGTGGAACAAAAGCTGGAGAACTTAGGAGAGAGGTTCCTGTGGTATAAGATATTGCAGGTAGTTTCAGGTTAATGAGCTTATTCGGTAGTCAAAAAAGTGGCCAAAAGTTGCCTCACTTGGTAAATGTGTCAGCATTTGTCTAGTGCGGGTTTGAGTCCTGCTCTATGGAGATGTCTGGAACTGTGAAATGTCATGGCAGAGTTTTCTGAGAAACCAGGAATCTTCCTTCAAGAAACCTCAATCCTGAGGGCAAAAGAAGGAAAACCTGCCCAGAGCACAGCTTGACAGGTTCTGGAGTAGATCCAGGGAAAGTACACTTACATTTCCCATATCCCAAAGCATCCAGCCAGTGGCAGGGCCGGCTGGAACCTTTGTTCTAAACTGGCTCTGCATTTACCCAGCAGAATATCAGGATAGCCTGTAATTATGTGGTTACCAGGAACAGCAATACTCGTGTCCTGGTGCAGAATGTTCTGGAGGAACAGAGGTTTGATCCAGCTTTGCCATCTGATGGGTGGGATCCACGTGGTTTGCCTGCTGTGTCATGAGTTGGGAGTGATGTCTGGGGCTCATCCCAAAGAAGCTGAGAGGAGTAGACCCTGGAAATCCATCTCCTTTGGAATGGTTCCAGAATGGTGTCTCATTGTGCAAACGCTGACCTGTTGCCAATAGTATTTAGGATTGTCAGTGGCTGGGCTGTGCTGTGGGAGCTGCTCTGCTCTGCCCAGTGCTTGAGTGAGGGAGAAGGTGGTGCTGATAATTATTTTCAGTGAAAAGAGTTCTGAATTCTTCACTAGATGTTGAAATGCAGGCCTGAAAATCTTCACAAGGCAGTTTTATTGTTTAATCAAATAAAGCTGTGCCCTAAAAAAAACCACGGAAGTGTAATTGTTAGTCCTTTTCTGTGTTGGAAAACCAAATTAGAGCAGTTTTCAATAGACAGGGTTATTTCAGGAAGTTATAGGCAGGATCTTTTGTTAAAGAAAATGTTAAAAAAGAAAATAACATCGTGGAAGGACTGAGACCTCCTCCCCCCGTTCTTCTTGTTTGGAGGTGCATTTTAATCAGCCTCAAAAGACAGAGAATAAAGGGAGATTAAAATACACTCTCATAGAACAATGTGAATTTCACTCTTTATTAAGTGGAGCTGGCACAAAAGCTGGCTATTTCCAGTTTTATATTAAAAAATATTTTGAAATCTTAGATGGGTATAAATAGCATCTAACTTTCTATGTTGGGCCTTGCTGAGGTGCCATAAACTGCTGCTGCCCTCTCCATTCTTTGCTTTTCGCGTCGCCCAAATGATGGAATTAGCAACCTGTTAAATTGCTGCCTTTCCATTTTATGTAATTATTCCACGTTGGTATGCTAAGTGTTTCATGCTGGTGCTTTAAATAGTAGTGGACATGTTTTGTATTGTTTCCCTGTAAGTCATTAACATTTAATCTAATTGCAAGGAGATATAGAACTGACATTTATTTGCCATGGCCAATTTAAACTGGCTGTAGCCCTATTGTTTTTTTTATTAACAAGGAACTAAAATAATCTTAAAATACATAAACCAGTAAAGCTTACTGTTAGCAAAGTCTCCCATGATCTTTGTCTAGGATATTGTTATTTATGAAGCAAAGCAACCCATCAAATCATATTTTTTTTGCTCCAGTTTAAGGTGCAGTTAAGTAACGCAGTAAATATTAAATCCACTGATGTATGCTTTACATTTTATCATATTCAAAGTGATCCATGCACAATTAGGTTTGTCTGAATTAAAGTCTAAGAATTATAGTGTTCATTTAAATGCAATACCGTCTATTAGGAAAAAAAAAAATCAGAGACAACCTAATGTTTTCTCATTCCTTCTATGTAGTTAATTTAATGCCTAATAAAGTTATATGTTTTTCTAATTTTTACCAATAGCAATTTATGACTTAGGCCCTATGTTTGCTTGCTGAGCTGAGGCAAGCGCTGAAATGCATCCCTGGAAGTAGAAGATGAGGTTTCCTATAATTTTAAAATGCTTTAAACCATCAATTTATTTGTTTATTTTCTAAGCCGTCGCTTCAGTTTGCTGAGTCAGCTTCCTGTAAATGAACTCTGTGAAACAATTCCCTGGGATTTGCTGAGGGCTGGTTTTTGGGAAGGTGGGACATTTCTGTTGGCAACTCTGCCAGGGGTTTAATTTATTCTTTTTCCTGCAAAAACAAAAGAACCGTGGGGTTTTTTTTTTTTTTCTAAAATAAACTGACAACATAGCTTTCCATAAATAGAAATGGCATTTAAAGCTGTTCATTTAAAATTACCCAGCAAAAGAGAGATGAATCCATTTAATCTTCCAGCAATTAAAAATGAATGTTACATTAATTAGAAACATTTCTCAAATGAATTATTCTGAAATTGAAATGATGATCTGTACTAAAGAATGTATGTATTTTTAATTGTTTAATATTAATGTATCTTTAATAGACTGCATTCTAAAAAAAAATAAAAACCCAGGCACATAATTTCTGGAAGAATTGAAACATTCCCATTTCTTGCCATTTCTCTGCTACAGAATACCTGTGGATTTGTGAGGTGTATTGTGCATTATTTGCCCTGGTTTCAGACACTGGATTTTGGTCACTTCTCCATCCCTGGTTTGTGGTCGGTTCTGGAGGTTGTATCCAGCAGGAGGTGGCAGCTGGAAGGTTCATTTCCCAAGTTCTGGCAGGAAGTCTGGGAAAGGGGGGTCATTTCCCTGAAGAGTCAGGTTTTTGGTATCTTTCAAGTTCAACCTGATGTGGAAACAACCCATCAGCTTGACTAAATCTCTTGACTAAATCCTTTATTAAGCAAATGCCTGATAAAAATAGCACGAGTGACGTCATAATTGGGAATTTCTGCACCCATTTCAGGAAGGGAGAAATATATCCATTTAATAGATTGTGACCTTTAAAAAGTACAAAATGCTGCTTGAGGCAGCGCTGCTGTTCTTCTGAATCTTAGAGTTAGCCCTTTTTCCGATTTATGGATGAGGCTCTGGGAGGGGACACCCCAAAGGTGCCCTTGTCAGGGGCAGGTTTAGGGCAGGGTTTGGGGCCGGCTGAAGAGGGGGGGCTGTGCCCGGGTGCTCTTTGGGAATGTCATGATTTGTAGCTGTGGATGGATCTCTCCAGTGTCCAATTCCTTGTGAACCCCCTTGTATTTCTGCCCCGCCCTGACATCCCATGACAAAGATTTTAGGATTTTAATGGTATTTTATTTTCGCTCCTGGTAGTTACAGTGGGTGTCTCATAGCTCTTTTATCTCGAGAAACAGTGAATAATGATTTCCTGTTCCCCTTCTGTCCACTACCATAATTTTATTGGCCTTTATACTATTCCTCCTGGTCTTCCTCCATGCTCCAGGGTCACCATTTATTTGTTGCTCCCAGACCTGCAGTTGTCCCACAGCTGTCCATAGGGGCCATATCCTCCTTTCCTGGACTAAAGTATCCAGTTCCATGTGTTTGTTTTTTTTTTTTCCTTTTGTGAGCCAGACAGGTGGGGAGGAGGGACCACCTCATGCTGAGGGGAAAAAAAAATAATTTACGTGAATTATTTTGGGGGAGGGCCTCTCATTTGCTAACGTTGAGGGCCGGAATTGCAAATCTGTTCATTAAATACAAATGGGGAATTTTGAGGAAAATGTCTGAACGTCTTCTCCGATGCTTGGGAGCAGAAAGCAGAGGGAGTTGGCTCCCAGTTCTCGGTGGTATTTTGTATGATTTTCTCCTAGGACAATTTACTGAGATTGATCCGGTCCTTTAAGGTTGCATCCCGTTCTTGGGCAACTTTTTTTAACCCAAACACTTACATTAATCTTAGCAATTCAAGGATCAGGTTTTTTAGGAGCTAATCCTGTTTGACATCTGATAATCCCGTGTCGAGGCACACAGTGCAGTAAATGCTTGTAGGAAAGTGGTGTGGAACAACTACATTTACTCCTTGGGATTATGAGCAATATGTTCTTAGAGTAAGGGCTTTAAAATGGGAAGCCTTTAATGTTGAACAGCTCTTGTAAAAACAGTTTACAGATCTGAAATTAGATTTTCTAGAAAATAACCACATAAAAGCTTTTTTTCGATATCACTCTTCCCTCAAAAAGGGAGGGGGGAAAAAAGGCAATTTCTCCCCCTTCTGTATTTTAAGTTAAATGATAAGTCACAAAGAACTTAATTAGCAGCAGTACATGTGAGACATGGACCATAGGCTCAATTTCCATAATTTCCAGACAGCATTATCTCTATGGAGAGAGGTAACATCACACTCTTTAGTGGAGCTGGAGCAGAAAACAAGGCAAGCAATTTTCTCCTTTTATTCCAACTCCAAGGGTCCAGTGATCTTCCTCTAAACTCTATAAAATAATCCAATTTAAAAATACATATGTTTTACTCACTTCCTATGCTACGTAAGGACTAAGGTGTAAATAAAATGCAGAGCATGCAGTGAGATGGAAAAGACTCCTCAGGCCACAGGGTGGACTCGATGAGACCTTTTAAAGTCTCCTTACTTAGATGAAAAATATTTTGAGATTTCAGTGATCTGATCTTGCTGTGAATTTGCCAGCAGCTGCTGTAATCTCTCATTCTAATGACACGTAATCAATTTTCTCTCCAACGCAGAAGAGCAGAATTATTGAGGTGGAAAAGCTCGTTATTTATAAACAGCTCAGTGCCATCACAAACATGTTCTCTTGCTGATTTTCCACACTTTTTCACCTCACCGACTGCTGATCCCTCAATATTTGCTCATCCTGCTCTCTCCTGGCCAGTGATTTGGGAAGGAGGAAAGAATCAGGAACCATATCCCGTTTCTTTAGTGTTTTCTAAACTTAGGTGTTCTCATCCAGCATTTCTGTCCTGATGGACATTTGTCCCCTGGAATCTTCCTCTGAACGTGGCTGTGATAAATCCTAATAACATTTAATTAAAGCCTCATGGGCTGAACTTCTCATACTTTCCAACAAATGACCATTTTTCCTGTCTTCTTTCTCCGTTCTGGTGATCCGTGACCCTCAAAATAATTCCTGTGGGTGTTTCACACGGATGCTGACCCTGTCTGTGCTTGCATCCTGATAGAGGATTAGATCTTCATAAACATTCATATTTTCTTAAATCAGAACCTCTAACAGTTTGGGGCCCAGGGACTTTCTGAGCCAGAGGCAGCCAGTTTGATACCTACGAGTCCTTGGGTGGGATTTTATCGCACGATTTTTAAAGACCTGTTCTTTAAAACTTGCAATAATAAAAAGACCAGGTATTACACGGGTGCTTTCCTTTGAATCCTATGTATCTCCAAGCAGGAGACAGGGATTTGTTGTGTCATGTTTCAGAAATAAGCACCCAGGAGTTTCGTACGAATATTTAAGAAAACTTAAACAGTGAAATGCTGTGATGCAATTTGTGAGCCTTAAGTGTGCATTCCTCCTATGTTAGTGTTGCTAAATGAGTTTGACTTAATAATAGTCTTTAGAATGATTATACTCAGATAAAATGGGAAAAATCTCGTTTTGATTATGACTTTGGCCTCCCAAGTTGCTGACACATACGACTGATTTTTATTTAAGTAAACATCCCTTTGAAAAGTGAGCTATTGTGGCATATTCCCACTTCAAAATTTGCATTCTCTTCCCTGGTTATTACACTCAGGAGTGGTGTTTATGCTCTCTGATTTCCTGAGTAGTTTCTAGGTAACTTCACTGTTCCAATCAGCAACTCTTTTGTCACATATTCAGATCCAAATGGGAAAAAAAGTGGTCAGGGAAGAGAAAAGTGATGACTGGAAGCTGACAAACTATCAGTGCTGGTTCCAAAACATCTCTTTTGTTTATTTTTTCATTACTTGTTCAGTAAAGAGGGACCAGGCAAGATAAAAGTGTAATCTCTTTTCATAGGTATTAATTTATCTGATGCGGCTTTGTGTCTCATCTCCTTAAAATATTTTGTGTACGGTTCTTTTCTCACTTTTTTTTTTAGCAGGTTTATGCTGTATTTTTAACTTTTTTTCATAAAATTTTTCTCTGTCTCCCCCAGCAAAACACCAGGCAAAAGGGGAACTTTATGGTTTTTCAAAATAGTAAAATCTTTGCAATCCCAAGGGTGTGCCAAGTCAGCTGAACAGTATTTTGCTCTTAAAAAAAAAAAAAGGGAAAAAAAAAAAAAAGGACTATTTCTCTACATTTATCTCAGTATTTCTGGGCGTTCGTGCAGCATCTCCTAACTGATAGCACAATTTATAAAGTGCATTATGCCAATTATAGGGAATGATGTTTTCCTTGGATGAAATAAAGCGAGCGGCACGTAATTCGAAAGCTGCGGAAAATTCCATTCCGGTAGTAAACGATTAAAGCTTGGTGGAGAGAATGATCTTCAGTAATTCATTTTTAGATAATTTTTCCCTTCAACTGCCCGACCAATGGAAAAACGGCAGCATAAAAGAGAGTTATGGTTATTGCGTAATAAAATGACTTTAAATTCGGGGGTTGAAAAAGCGGCGGTTGCAAGAAGGATCGGAAAATAGCGAGGGCTGAGAGCAGTGGGGAAAACTGGGATAAGGATGGAAGTGACTCCTGGCACCTTTGGGACAATTCTTCAGCTGGCATTCGATCCACATTAAAATGTCTGAGCAGTGCACAGCATCTCGCTGCCTGTCACATCTGCTCTGGTTGCCCCACCAACTATTTTTTGTAATAAATGGTGAATTAAAATGAGTTTATTTGCCTTCAACTCTTATTCCTTCTAGCTTTGTAGCACTTTTTTCCTTAATTTTCCCATTTCTCCTTTGTTTTATTAGGGAAAAAAGCTCCAGTTTTCTCTTTCCTCCCTCATCTGATACTCAAAGGACATTTTCTTTCAGCATCTGGAGACCTTTAGCAAGAATTTCTGATTTTGGAATGGATTATTGCTTGCCAAAAAGGAGCACTGAATAACAAAGTCAGCAAATACATTATGGAGAGTAAAGAACTTACGGGACGTTGTAAATTGATTTATGTCCTGATTCTGCAGTAATTTGCATGGGTTCTGTCTAATTTTGTCGGGGTGATTTTTCACAAACACCTGATGGTAAGATAATCTACTTGGCTGAAAAGTTAGTGGGAACAGGTTTCTCTCTGTTAATGTTTCTCAAAAAAAAAAAAAAGATTATTTTAATCTAAAAGGCAAAGCAGCATTGCCAAGGTAACAATATTGCCTTTCTCACTGAGTGTCTGTGTGCTCCCCATTTGCTCAGGGCAGTTGAATGTCCAATAAAATAGCTAAAATGTCATATTTGACTATTATCCTTTGCCATGGGCTATTTCTCACAATGAACTTGAGTAACTTCAGATCTTGAAATAAGGCCAGAAGTTGAGGTAATTAAGTTAAAATAGACAATTCATTATGAAACTGGCCTATTTCATGTTCTTTTGATAGTAGTGTTTTCTGTCACGGAGGTGCTCTGGGCTTCCACTTCACTCCAGGAAGGTTTTAGTGCAGTATAGAAAATTACCTGCAACAGAGACTTATTAGAAGTGATGCTGTAACTTGGGAGTTTTAGTAATTTTCAGATTGACTTTTAAACCTCTGATTTGTATTTAATTAACATCTCTTGATTTTGCTTGGATGGCAAGCAAAATCAGCTTTTTTACAGCAAGCAAGGAAGCCCATTCAACTGAAAATCAATATATATTTTTCTTATTACAGAACCTCCGTGTAGCTGATGTGTGCACTGCAAAGTGGTAGCGATTGGTGTTAATATACTTTAGAATTTGCTGCTAAAGTTCCACGCAGAAAACAGCTGTTATTCAGCAACAAATGGGAATTAAGCAGCTATAATAAAAAAGAAAGCAGCATTGAGAAAACACACACGTTGCCAAAGCTAAGAATTTCAATTACAGGAATAACTTTCCAATTTTAAGCCTATATTTAAATCTCTAGATTATCCTGAGGAAAGGTGCCAACCCAGCTTTGGCTCCTCCACGTCTTTGCAAGCTCCATTTTTTGTGGTGGTGACTGTTCAGTCACAGTTTCTGAAAGTCTTGAGTTCACCAGTGGGAAAACACTCCCAGAACCACTTGGGTGATACATTTCCAGTTTCTTGATACATTCACATTCCTCTTGCTTGCTTCTTTGATTTTTATTTTATTTTAAGGATATTCACATGGTACCAGTGCTTGCAAAACCGGGTCAAAATGGGGGGAGGGGGCAAAATCTGCTAGAAGATGTAAAAACATATATGAAAAAATCATTCTACAGAATGCCCATGTGTTTTAGAATTTCTACTGGGAAGCGTTTCTGCTTGGTGCCATCCTCCAAAATAAAAATACAGCTTCAACAAAATGTCAGGGAGCAACCAAAATCAGAGTTACTGGTGCCAAGTGTTATAATAATAATAACAGACATCCTTGGTGTGTTCTTGGGCAAGGTGGATTCCCTGGGGAGAGGTCTGACAGCCCTGTACCGGAGGGGGAAGTGTGCACACAACATTCCTGATTAAACCATGGCATTTTCTGCTGGAACTTGGACTAAAGCAAGACCTGTTTGGTTGGGGTTTTCATCTTCAAAGTCCCGTTATTTTTCTCTGAAGATGTCTCTGGTTTAGCAGTTGCTGCTGAAGAAAACAAAAAAAGGGGGAACTGTGGTGTACGCAAATGATTTGTCATAGCAAATTAATCAGAAACGGCAGAAACTGTTTTAATGGAGGTTTTTTTTAATTGGTTGAAAACCAAACTGAGGCAAGAAAATGTAATCCCGTGTGAGGAGAAGATGTGATTTCTTTGGAAATGCTCAAGTAGAGCCAGCCGCTGTTTAACAGTCTGTTCTGATACGTCAGTGGTGAAGAGACGAGGCCTTTATCCGCTATTAAACTGCGATCCCCAGACTGAAAAATCCATGGATGCAAGATGAGAAGTGATAGAACAGCAGGATTAAAGGGTGACATCAAGGGCTCCTTGATTTAAGAGCTGGGATTCATAATCTCAGCTGGCTTCAACGTGTGGTGATGTCCCGTCCTCCTCTCACACGTGGTTTGTGTTCTGCACGCGGCCAGGTCCCACAGGCTTTGCTTGAATGTCACTTTAGCTAATCCTGGTTTGGTGCTGATGTGTTTGTTCTGCGTTTCCCGGCGTTTTCCAAACACGGGATTGCAATTCCGGTGTCTGTTCTGATCAGAGACGGAGTTACTGATCTCTGTTTCAGGGATGGAAATTAGGATTTCCCGCAATGATTCAGTTTGCTCCTTTTTTTATGGCAGCACCTGCAGTTAGTGGGTTTGGGGTTTTTTTGTTTGGTTGGTTTTTGTTTGTTCGTTTATTTTTTTTCTGTTGCTGTTCAACCTAACACTCTGAAATAATCTTTCTGTTTCGTAGAGTGATAAAAAACCTGACAGATCTCAGTGTTGGGTCTTTAACAATGTTCTTTGACATGTTGCTGAAGTTTAGCTACGTAAACTGTCCTGATCTATGGGGGAAATAAATGTTTAAAAGCTACACAGAGTGATGATGGTGTTTATTGTTTGAGCAGACATGACAGGCTATTTTATTGATTTTTGGGAGTCTCCTTGTGTCTTGCTAACTGTTTGAGGACTTCAGGCTGATGCTTTTACAAGTCCACAGTAAAGAAAGTGATATTTAAACCTTGCATTGGAGGTTGCAGTAGTTGCCAAGGTCCTATTTCACTCCTCAAGGATCAGGAATCGTACCGGGATGAACACATTTACTGTCAGCTTAGGTTGTCTCCTGAGGAGGTGATTAATGCTGGCTGTATATGTGAGCTAAATGCAAAGGGAAATGACTTTTTGGAAAACTAAGGCTGAAATTTTCAGGGAATAGAGTTCCTCTCTCTTTTCACTCTAACTATGTGTTGGGTATCATGACTTCTTAAAGGAACTGATGATTGCAAACATAAGAAACGGCAGGAAAAAGGTGTGGGAAATAAAAGAAAAGAGAAAGAAATTAGAGCGTGAGCATAAAAAGAGAAAGTGAAACGTCCATCAGGTTCAAATACTATAAATATTTTTAAAATAAAAGAAATATTCCTATTCAAGAAGATGTTGTTAATAAAAGGAGGGACAAAATTTGGACTGTGACATTATTTTTGTCGTTTTCTTTCTTAGGGCTTTTAGATGTCATCCTCCATAAGTGGCATGCATCATTTTTTCTGTCTAGATGCAGAGATTGCATATCACAGGTTTGTAGGGGGAGATATTCCCAAGGGGAAGGTATTCCCAAGGGGGAATGGCTGTAAGATGGAGGAGGACAGATTTAGATTAGATATGAGGAAGGAATTGTTCCTTGGGAGGGTGGGCAGGCCCTGGCACAGGTTGCCCAGAGAAGCTGTGGCTGCCCCTGGATCCCTGGAAGTGTCCAAGGCCAGGCTGGACAGGGCTTGGAGCGACCTGGGATAGTGGAAGGTGTCCCTGCCCATGGCAGGCGTGGCACTGGATGGGCTTTAAGGTCTCTTCCAACCCAAACCATTCTGGGATTCTGTGATAGTGCAGAAAATGTGGCTGCCAGAAGTGATCTTTTACCTGGCATCCACACACAGATAAAATTTCTCTGAGTCTCCATATTCTGTCACAGAGTTGTTATATTCTTGTGAGATGGATTCTGGTGAGTGCTCAAGAACTCGGAACCTTTGCTTCCAGAGCAGTGTGAGTGGTCCCACAGCATGTGCTGTGTGCATCCCACGTGTCCTGCCGTGGGATTTTGGAGAGGAGGAGGAGGAGGAGGAGAATATGTTTGTGTTTTGCGATGTGTCACTAAAAGCCCGAACAGGGGTTTTATCTTTAGTGATGTGGGCAGCTTTCTTGCGTTCATAAATACAAAGATGAAAGGTCAAATATGGAATAAATCCCTACCGAGCCAGCAAAAGTAACCTTTATTTTATTATTACGCTCACGCGTTCTCAAATTACCTGTCTCAATACCATGAATTTTTGGACCTCATTGTAAATTATTTCTCATGGGGAATCTGAGTAAAAATCTCCATTACAAAGCCAAATGCTGCTTCTCCAGGATGGAGCAAACCAGTCTAAACCATCCGTGAAAACCAAATATTTTGGTGAAGGACACACTCTTATTTTTCTGAGTGTGATAATTCTTTTTGTAAGTCACTGGGAAGACCAGACTCCAAATGAGCTCAGTATCTGTAACCAGAGGTGTATTTTTTTCCCCCCAAAAATTTACCTGCATTGGAGTTTTAGTAATGTGAAAAGTAACAAACCCAGCTGGGTTTTGATGGAAGTTACAGGATTCAAAATTTGAAAGAGCATTTTCACTTCTAAAGATTGAGAAGTGTTTTGGGTTAGGAGAGAAATATGGAAACTACCAGATTTATGTCTAAAAAGTCACTCTTCAGAGAAGAAATGCACTTTAAATATGGAAAGAACCCCTGGTCTTACTCTAATTATTACATAAATTGAAACATTTCCTATCTTGCCTACCCAACTGAGAAGCCAGCAGCAGTTAATAAGCTATATGTAGATGTAAATTAGTAATACAATTCAAATTAAATTGTATTCCTTTCATTTTTAATAGGCAATGTCATTTTGTGGAATAATCACGTTTTGTAGTTTGCAAATTGGGGACATGTCAGCTTGAACATGCTGTAAAGTAATATTGAAAGTAAGTATTCTCATTAAATAGAGCAGTGGGGAGGTGGCTCAGGGTCTCTAAGGTAATGTCTAAGTTAACTCTTAACAAAACAAGTGAGAGCACAAGTCCATTTCTTCCCACATTTCAATATTTTATGAAAACCTAATGTGGGAGCGTCGACTTCAGATACATAAAAAAGCCTCCTGACGACTGCAGCTGCAATTAAATTGAAATGCACAGCCCATTTTCGGTATTTCAGGCAGATAAACAAAATTCATGTTCCCCCGAACTAGGACTCGTTGAATGTGAAATCAAATTTTTGTCAAGTGTATTCTGCGTTCAGTCCATTATTTATGGAGGCACGGGAATAGTGTGACGTGCACAATGGAATACATGATGGGATGTCCTCGGGACAGGGTGATGTTTGCCTGTTGCTGTGGCAGTGTACCCCAAGCTGGATTCTCTTGATGCAATCCCAGAAATCCCAGCTTGGAACTATTGGTTCAGGGGATGAGTGGGGCAGTGGTGCCCTCCTTTGTCTGTCCCCTGCAGAGCTCCACTCTGGTTTCATGGGGATGATGTCAGGTTGCTGGGGGCTTGCTTTGTTGCCAGATTTTCTTTGGTAAGATTTTGAGGGTTGTGGATTGTGTATATTCCGAATAAATGCTCCAACGCTCCTCGTATGGGCTTAAAAAAAAGGCTGCTCTCGCATTGTTCTTCAGATATTTCTTTTTTGAAATCCACACAGCTCCACTTGGGGAAGTGCAATAGGATGTCCAGGTGTGGCAGGCCTATGTGTGGGATCCATCCATCCAATCCAATCTCTATGATATAAGAGACTGAGCGATGACAAAAGGCTAAATTAGGAATTCTTGCTCTGTAGTCACTTGGTCTCTCCGTGGACAAACACACATTACAGGCAGCAGATGAACTGCAGAATTTGTGGCAGGTTTTTATACTTGTCTTATTTTGTGACTAGACCAGTGTTTAGACAGAGTAGTTGGTGCAGCTGCAGTTTGGTTTGAGATGGATTTTCCAGCCCTGAAATCGTGAGTGCCTTTAGTGAAAGGAACATTCCCTCGAGCGAGGGTCACTTTAGGATAAAAGGGCATTTGAGCCCAGTTCCTGTGGATTTAGTTGCTGTTCCTTGTTCTGTTCCTTGGTGTGTGGGAGGGCTGGGATGTGCTCAGGAGCACTGCAAGCGCTCCGCGTCCTGTTTTCCAAATTTTCACTTTCAAGATTCATGGAACAAGTTCTTGGAATCTCTAATTATCTTGTCCAATTTTGCCTTCTTTTCCTTTGTAGGGTGAGGGAGAGGCCAGCAGTCTAATTGGAGATTAGGGACAGTGGGCTGGCTTTGTTTGAAGCAGAACAGTGCACATTGTTGCTGTCAGCGATGCAAAGGCATAGAGTCTGAGATCTGTGTCAGTGTAGCTCCTCAATAGGCCTGACTCACACACCTACTGCAGCAAAACCTTATTTTCAAGTCCTGCTCCTCCTTTCTGTGGCAGCCGAGTTCCATCGGTGTGCTGAATGAACCCAAACCCTTTTGTTTTCAAGTTTAATCAATGACATTCAATTTGGTGGGGTTTTTTCCCCCCTTGTTGGCAGACTTGCCAGAATCAATTTTGAAATGTTAAGTCACAGGGGAGATCTCAGCGCTGGAGACCCAGAGCCACCATATATTGTAATATATAAAAGAATTCAGTGAATGCCAGTACAAGTGTGAACTCCTGTTTCTTGTTTTAAATACCTAATTAACCTATAGTCCTCTTTTCTTTCTTCTTTTCTTCCCTCCACTTCTCCAGGCAAGTGCATTAAGTTGGAGAGCATCTACAAGTGTTGTATTGATGATACATGTTTAGTTTCTGATTTAGCTTCTAAAATGATTATTGTTAACCTTCAGTACTGAACACTCATACCACAGCTATGAAATTTTTATTTTATTGCTGCTTTCTGATATTTTGAGCCTTTCTATTGTCTTCTTGAACTTAAGAGAGTGCCAGAGTGAATATGCTTTACACAAAGCTTCCCGATGTCCCTGCCCTTGAAATGATGGAAACACTGACAGGTTTTAGAGGGATGGGTCACTGTGTGGTGGCAGCAGTGCTTGCCTTAGCTCGGCTCAGTGAATGTCTGTATTAGCTTTTTTACCAGTTGAATTGCTCAACTCATTTTGAACAGATAAATTGTGTATTTTAAAGTAAAATCATGACATGGAATTTAGGGACTTACACTGGGGAGTACTTGGTGCCACATGGGAGATTCTGTAAGACTAAGCTGCAACACTTCACAAAATGATTTTCAACCTTGTGTACTGTACAGAATTCTTTTCCTCGAGAATCTGCTTTTTTAAATCTTTCTTTTAACCAGAAATACTTCCTGAAAATATTACAAAGCCTTCCAGATGGTTTTGAAGCTACTTTGGTTTTGTAATTCCCCGGAGTGCTTTCAGGATCTGTGTTAGGAGAGATGGTTTTCAAGAATTAATGCAGGTTGTATTGAGCTTCTGTGATAAAAAAGCCCCCACTCAGAAGGGGCATTTTAGCACAAGGGTTACCTCAGTTTGAGAAACGATCTTGCTTTGGGTTGTGGAGGAGCAGAACACACAGCGAATGTCCTTGCAAAAAAATACATGTTCCAAAGTCTTACAGTGGCATCAGACTGAAATGCAGCTGGAGCAGGGGGGCACACGTTCGCAATTTGCCTAAATCAAAAAGAAGCTGAATCACTCTAAAGAACCATTTTGTGAGTTGTTCTTCTCTGTGTCTAAATACTGATGCATGAAATAGCTCCTTTAGGGACCGATGTGCCACCCCGTGCTCTGCTGCCAGGCACAGGCTACAGTGACCAAGCACTGCTCTCCTCACGAGCTGTGCTGAGCTGGTTTGTTGTGTGCCACAGTTCTTGTTTATCCTGAGTGAACAAGAAATATGCATTTAGTCTGTCCAACTGGATGATTAATTCTTTCTTGATGTGCAAATATTTGTGTTTGGTACCTCAAAGCATCATTTTTAGCAGGGCCATAAGGATTAGATCTGTAGTTTGATGTGATATTTTTATTCAATTATTTTAATAGCTCAAGAAAAGCAGAAGTTAATGCTTCCGTTCGTGTGTTTTCAAGTCTCTCATTAATTAAAAAAAACAAATTACTTTTTCCGTTACAGTAATGGTGATATTTTTGAATCAAAGGGCACTGCATTTAACACAATTATGACTTTGTGAATCAAGACCAGAGGTGTTAAAGATCAGGCTCACATGGTTGCTAGGGCTTCTATTGCATTTAAAATTTCTGTTGGTTTGGGAAATTTATTTCGTGTTAAGGGGGTGAATATTAAAAACAGTATGTTGAACGTTGTGAATTTTCTTAGTTCTGTTATTTTAGACCTTGCCAAGTTCTTTCTCAACCTCTGCAGGGGTGTATTCCTCCTGAGGAAAATGATAAAGGCTGATATTTCATGGCCTGTGGTGTAGCACAGGGGAGGAGATGACATCCCACCTTTCTCCAGGGGACAGAGGACAGCGTTGGAATGGCCTCCTTCCTTTTAAAAGTGGCAAGATTCTGGGGAGGAGAATGACTCCCAGGCCAGGGACACAGATAGGACTGACTGTGTCCATCCTGGCGTGTGGGAGGGTGCCACAGCATTACACCTGTTTTGGGCAGGTGATTTTGGCTTTCCACTGCTCTGGCCCTTGAACTGAGTTGGCATCAGCAGCAGATGAAGCGCGCCTGGTTTGAGTTCCCCCCAAGATATATCCAATTCCTGTGTTCTGAGACCTCTCCCTCGGGTGATGTGAGTGTGGTGAGGGGGGTACTGAGGGGATTCCCCTCAACCCACAGTCCTGTATGAACTGAAATGGTCATATAGCTGCACTCTATTTATATCTATAGTGTGTATGTGTATCTATAGATACACATATGTATGTTTATAAATAGATGTATATGTGTATGAATGTGTGTATATATATGTGTGTGTGTGTATATCTATCTTCAGACAAGGGAGAACTTTTCAAACTCCCAGTTGCTAGCAAACATTTTATGGCAGAAAGATTGCTTCTGAACCGCTTCCAATGCTTCTTTCAAAAGTTTCCTGCGTTGAAGCAGCTGTGCTTTCAGCTGAGCTGGGTGGGAGGGAGTCCAGCATCCTGGTGGGAAAAGCGGCGCAGAGCTGCAGCCTGGAGCAGCGAGCGGGGGCAAACCTGTGTCAGGTGAGATCTCGGGAGTGACGGCTTCATTCCTGCCAGGCTGGAGCGTACAACAGACCTGAAAACCGGGACAAAAGGGAGATAAGGACAGACGGGTGTGTCAGCTGTGGGTCCTGTAACAGTCAAGAGCTTTGAGGGTGTGCTCTGTGCTCCATCGCAGCTTAACTCTGTCTTGAGCTGAAGCCTGGCAAAGACGTGGGTGCTGCCTAATGACTGCTGATTTTTTAAGAGTTGCCCTTTGCTGTTATCCCTGCAGTGTTTTTGTGGACATGGAGTGTGTAACCTGAAAGGCAGTGCTGCCTCCTGTTTTCCTGCCTTTCTCTGAACCCAGGTGCTGTAACGTAGGAATTTCACCTGCCTGCACTCTTCTGGGAAAGGCTGGAAAAGGGCCTTATTACCTGCTGGCCCACAGCTAATTACTGAGACCAGTCAGGGCTAATTAGCCCTACGCATGGCACTCTTACTGCTGAATTAGGGCTTACTTGGCACGAGAAGAATATGTCAGTATTGCAGCACTGAGCAGCAGAGGAGCTGCAGTAAGAGCATTTGCTGGGTGAATTTGGGGCTGCAGCAGCTGCCTGGGGTACTCTGGTGCCTCGTGTACAGAGATTAATCAGAAGGGAAGTACAGTAGATGTTAATGGCTCTAGAAGAAGAAATAGTCAGCCTGTATATGGATCAACCTTCCTAAAAATTAATTGACGTGTTTTGTGTTTGTTCTTCCCTTGACTGGCACGCTGCTTTAGGGCTCCATGAAGTGAAAGTTTGTCTGTGACAGTGACAGTCTCTCCTGGCTGAGGGACAGGGCTGGAGATTCAGAAATTCTGGCCCTTCTTGGCCACAGACTCCTGCCTGGCTTGACTTTCTGTCGGAATCCGTTCCATCCCGGTCAATAGCAATGGATCTCACTTAACTCCAGCAGTCTTAAAAGTTGGCTCCCTGACCTAAACTACCCATCCGGGCCCTCTTTACGGTCGACAGGGAGAGATTGGGGCATGCAGAGAGTGATGAATCATACCTGGAGACAAAATTGTTTTGGATTGTGGAGGTCTCTGCAACCACCTCGGAGCAGATGAGTTTTAAATCCTTGCACTCAGGAGAGGTGAATGTTTCCCGTGGTTTTTCTGTGGCCTTGGGAGCGGCTCGGAGCGGGTACCTGCGCTCTCCTCTCTGCTCTGGCAAGTTGCTATGCCTGGGAAGACGAGGTTGTTTTTATCACTGAAATTTACTGGGAGTAAACGAAACAAATAGATAGAAATTGTTCAGTTAGGGTAGTTTTGGTTTATAAAACAGACAGTAAATGGGAAAACGTGGGAGACAGGCAGCTTGGCCGGTGTCCTGGTTGTTGCTGAAGTGCTGTAATGTATGTGAGAGCACGAGGGAGTGAGCAAACACAGCTGGTGAAGGCTAAGAAATACAAGGGCTCCTAAAAGGTCTTCCCAGGTGCCTTTTGTACCCAGCATGCCCAAGACGGTCATGACACCTCAGAATGTCTGGCCAGGCTTTTTATTTCCTTTGGTTTTTTTGCTCAGTTCAGTATCCGTTTTCAGCGCCAGGCTAAGTTCCCCTGAGCTTGCCTTTGAAACTGTAATAATTTCACTCCCATGCCCCTTTTCGGGTGCAAAATGAATTAAAGTCTCTGTAGAGCTTAGGCAGTGGAACAGCAGCTCTGCTGGGAAATCTGCAGAGGATTCAAAAGATGTTTTTCAGCTTAGTGGTTAACTGTTGCCCGCTTTGGGATCGTTTCTCACAAATTCACCCTCATTAAATAAAGACTCGTTCTTGCTGCTGGCTTTTTCCAACGTCTCCTCAAGTCAGTCATTCCATTATAAAGAGCAAATGCCACCCAACTGTCAGCTCTGCAAATAATGGCTTAATTTGAAAGGAGACACCATGATGAAACTGTTCCTTAACCTGCTTTAGTGGTGGTTTTTATTCCATAGAGCACTGAATTTAAGGGGCTTTCATTGATTTTTAAAGAACTGGGTCCTGTTTCTCGTTCTTGTCCTGTTGGTCATATGCAGTACTGGCCTAGCACAGAAGAGAATAATTAAAGTTTTTAACAGTATTCTTGTATTTTGCATCAAATCTGTAGTCAGTAAAACTTGCAATAGGAATGGTGAGGAGGGGAAAAATGTATTTTAGCTTAGTAGCAATGGGGAAGCAGGGTGAAAGCGATTGATTTGGTCTTGGAATTGCTGTCCTGTCTGGGGATGTGTTGGAAATCCAAGGGGCTTTTTTCATGGAATTGGAAGTCTCCATTTTGCAGTGGAGCAAATGGGAGCATGAAGCAGATTGGACCATAAGGCACCACTCTCAGAAAACTGAGAGAAAACAGAGTTGGAAAACTCTTGTGGATTTCTTCATATTTTTTTTTTTTCCCAAGTGAGATAGGAAATAAAGTAGATAGATTACTGGCTTACAGGCTGATAATAAAACAGCCAAAGCAGATGGTAAGAATGATAAAGAAAAAGCGAAGGTTTATGCATAGCTCATTAACCACAGTTTGTAATTCGTTTGCAGATTTTTATGAGAAACTGCAACAAATAAAAGTCCAAGTTAAAAAATTAGACAGAATTTAAGGAGGCTAAAATCAGCCCAATTAAGACAAATACATAATACACTGTTGACTCAGAAAGTTAATTTTTTACAGTACAAGTAAATGTTTATCAGTTTCTTGCAAGCCTCAAAGGTAATAAAAACTTTCAGCTGCTTGCTCTTTGATACATAAAATAAAACCTAGTGGTTCTTTCAGAAAATTTTCATGACTAAACTGAGTGTGTGAACTTAAGGGAAAGTAATTTTATTTTACAGAATTTCTAAGCAGATTTGTTTCCTTCATTCTCATTCGTTCTTACATCAGTGTAGTTCCCTAAACACACAAACACTTGAACATGGTCCCCTGACCAGGGCAGGTCCTTGTCGTGTCCCTGGGATTCTTCTGGACTGGGAAAAATGGTGTTTTGTATTTCTTGTGAGTCAGCAGTTGATAGAGGTTGGTGCTTTGCCTCAGGGATTGCTCCTGCAGGAATTCTGCTGTTGTCCTGTGGGAAAGGTGGAGAGAGACTCTTACCAAAAGCCTGGATTGACAGGACGCAGGGAGTGGCTTCCCATTGCCAGAGGGCAGGGTTAGATGGGATATTGGGAAGGAATTGTTCCCTGGGAGGGTGGAGAGGCCCTGGCACAGGTTGCCCAGAGAAGCTGTGGCTGCCCCTGGATCCCTGGAAGTGCCCAAGGCCAGGTTGGATGGGGCTTGGAGCAACCTGGGCCAGTGGAAGGTGTCCCTGCCCACGGCAGGGGGTGGAACGGGATGGGCTTTAAGGTCTCTTCCAACCCAAACCCTTCCATAATTCTATGAATTTGTAGAGATGTAAAAAAATCAGATAAAAGCCTGAGACTCTTCCGCAGGGCATAGGGGTTTCATTCTGTATTATCTTTGCTCAGCATAAATCCATCAAAAATTCCCTTTCTACGGCAAGAATTCTCATTTCTTTCCCAGAAGACACTGTCCAGGCTTCCCTGTTCCAATGAACACGTGTCCTTTCCAACATTGTATTTTGGTCTGGATTTTGTTTACCAGTTCCATCACTTAGGAGTGACTTCCCAGAAGTTGCTGCAGCCTGTGCTATCCCTGGGTGTGCATCTCAAGGCCAAGCCAGACCTGCAGCTGGGGGATTTACACTCAGCTCCCTCCAAAGCTGTGCAAACACCTGCCTTGGCAGCTGCCCTGCTCCTGAGAGAAGCCTGAAGGAAGGGAACTGCTCTGTGCTCCTGTTCGATTTTAAGTTACTCAAAAAATTCTGAGAAGAGGGAATTCAAAGAAGAAAGAGAAAAAGAGAGAAAAGATATGGAAAAGCACACATGTAGCTACCAGCTCCTGTGTTCCAGCAGTGTTCAGCTAAGAGAAATTCCAAGAGGAGGTAGGGTCAGCATCTGATTGCCTCATGTTTGGCTTTAGATACTTCTTGGCCTCCCTGGTCTTGAGCTGGTCCTGGGACTTGTGGCACACAGAATCAGGGTCATCAAATCCAGCCATTCTCACAGCATCTTCATCCCTAAACCGCGTCCCAGGAGCCGCAGCCTCTTGAACACTTCCAGAGATGGTGACTCCACCACCTCCCTGGGCAACTCATTCCAATCCCTGACCATTCCATCAGGGAAAAAGTTGTTTCTGATATCTGCCCTGAACCTCTCATCCTTTTGTCTGAGACAGAAGAGCCTGACACCAGTGCAATGCATAAAAGAAACGCCTGATGTGACACTGCTGATTTTTGAACCCAGCACTGACTGTTTGTTTTTTGTCACCTAAAATTCACTCTGTGAGAGCTCAGTTTGGGCAGAACCAAACCCTTATTTTGCTCAAAAACCTTTGCTCCTTAAATTGCCCCGTAGAATTGTACCTGATATGTCTGCTGGGGAGTGGGAGTCTCCTGCTCTATTTGAAAGAATAAGAAAGGTTTGGTTCTCAATTTAAAGGCAGAATTCTGTTTTTGTTCATGTCTGATTAATGCTTGGAGGTCCCTCCATGCAAAAGTGTCAAGTCTTTATGGTGGTGCCCAAAAAATGAAGCCACTTGTGATAAGCTCTCCAGTTTAATCTTGATTTAGAAGAAAACACTGGAATAGAGTGTACAAGGAGGAGGAGGGTTAATTTAAGTGTCTGTAAGGAACAGGAAGGTGATGGGTGTACTTTTGGCTTGCATTTCCAGAGCCTCTAATTGCTCTGAGTCCAAAGCAAGGAGTTACAAAGATTAATTTGAATCAAGTACTCCACTGAAATGGAAAAAAAAAAAAGGCCTTCTGGTTAAATAGGAATGTGTAGGAATTAGTGTCCAAATTGTTTGAAGCTCTCAAGCTCGTAAGCAATGTCACAAAAGTACTGTGAAATTTGTGTGACTGCCATGCAGAACACTGGGAGTAATAACCCAAATCTTCAACATCCCCAAAAGCCAGGAACTTCTGTAGATTGAATTAAACAGACAAATTATTCAGTACTTCGTTTTTTTTCTTTTGGTGAAGACAAAGCTGCAGTCCTCTTGTTGTTGTCCTTTGAGAGCATCCTCCATAGTGACACGATTATTGGGCAGGAGTGTAGAAATTCCCAGCTTTCTGTGGGAAGGAACATCACAAGAGCATGGAAATGGGGCAGTGCAGAGGAAGGCGTCTTTCAGCTGTCACTTGATAAACCTTTTTATATTTACTATCAAAACTATAGCTTATTTAGTGCCATAAGTATTTACTGTTGGCATTTTTAGCTGCTTTCATTGGTGCTTGAAAGCAGAGCAGTGTAAAAGATCTGCAGTGCTTTGCGTGAGAGGCTGACTGGTAAAAAAAAAAAAATCAAATATTGATATAATCCTTGATAAGATCAGTGAGGACTGATAATTCCCTCTAATGCTCTCTTAATTTTGCAGGAGAGAAAATATAATTTGCTCTTAATGAAACTTGTCAACAGTCTGCGAAATGGCTGTTTAATCAAGATGACACAAAATCACGTTCACAATTACCTTGATTAGAAGAGGTATCATTGTTCTCCAGTAATATATTTTTTCCTCAAAACCACTTTTAACTGTTGAGTTCCTGCTGGATTTGTATCACATAGCTCAAGTCCAGTGGCATGTGCAGGGTCAGATCCCTAGACCCTTGCTGTGTATCTCTTAGATGAGTCCGTGGTTCTGCAGTGATTAAAATAAATCAGGTTTTCTGAAATGATCCCCTTTCTAGGCTGGTTTCTTCTTTGCTCTTCATCATACCTATAAATATCTTCCCATTTCTAATTGCAGGAGGTTTAGGTTCTGTGAGGAGTCATTCTCTCTCGCTTTTTATTTTCTCTTTTTTTTTGTCCTGAAGATACATTAAGCCTCCAGCTCTTGAAGTTGGCTTCAATTTACACTTTGGTTCCTATAACAGTGTTTGATAAATCACTGTCTGCAGATGTTGACTGCATTAATTGCTTAATTTTCCAACTAATTGATCAAAACTTGAACAGATGTACTGTTTTGTAACCAAAGGGGGGGAAAAGTCAGCTCGTGGCAGGATTTAGAGCATTCACCTTTCCTTTCTAATTAGTCTCTGCAGGGCACTTGGGGCTGAGGCCTTGGGAGGTGTTTAGAAAAGCAAAATGTGAGCAGCAAAACCTGAGGGATGGGAAATGATCAAGCAGAAGATGCTGGGATCTGGAATAGGTTAAAAGTTACCCAACTGGAACTGGTTGGAACACCCTGAACCCTCCCTCAGCCCCCCTGGGTTAGTTCCAGGAGCCCCTCTGAGGACCCACAATGTTTGCAGTTTGCTTTTCTGGCTTTATTTGTTCTTTTGGTAAAGTACAAGGCTACGTGGCCTTGTAGCTGTAATTTCCAGGCAAGAAATGCTCATTCAAACCTTATGTTAAGACTCATCGTCTGGTATTTTATTTGTGTTTCTGGGCATTATTCCATATCAATTTCTTAGCTTTGTCTTTCCCCCCCCCCCCCCCCCCAACTT
>VZRJ01000118.1:43071-67453 GCA_013397565.1 Ptilonorhynchus violaceus
CCCCCCCCCCACATTTTATGGGTGTAGATCCCATGTAAAATTCCTGTGGGTGGTTCAGCAAGTACTTGTTTCGGTCCTCCCTCCCCTTTGTGGTAATCCTCGTTCGGGTGATTGCCAATTAAAGACATTTTCTGAGGTTGCCAAAGCTGAGACACGAAGCTCTGAGAGCTTCCATAGCTCGTGGCTCCAGGAGAACTGAAGTCTCTCCCGCTGCCATCTGCTTCCCACTTGTCAATTCTCCTTGGAAGTCAGCGGGCCACATGTGTTTGCTCGCAGCTATTTTGAAGGGATTTGCATTTATCAGTGTAATCTAATTAGGTCCTTTTATTAGGGTTGAACGTTTAAATGTTTGCAGAAATGGGATTAACAATTATCTCTCTTTTTATTGTAACGCATTGTAATAGATGTAATCCATTAGCTAAAACATTCCAGGTCGTGTGTGCGCTTCATCTCCTGGAGCAGCACATGATGTAATTGCTGTTCTTTTCCTTTTGTGGTGAATCCAGCTGGTAAATAGTTCTTTGCTAGTAATTTCTTTGACCTGTTTATTTTTCTTTTCTGGTCAGAAATTTCGCATGAACGGTCCCGTTTTATCGACTTTATCCATCCAAGTATTTCCCCGGTGTTTTCTGCAAACAATATTTAGCTTCTAATTATTTCCTATACGGTTGAGTGCTTTCAATAGCACGTTTTCCATGTGCTTCCAGGCAGTGCCAGCATGCCAGAGGGCTCAGGGTGCTCATCCTTTGCTTGAGCTACAGTTAACACCACAACACAAGCTGCACTTTGCTACAGTCTTTGCAGCAGGACTGGAGGAAGGAGCCTTCTTGTTCCTAAAATTTAATTATTTCTAAAAATCTGGGGATTTCGAAGTTTTTCCTGTACAAGTAAATAGAAGAAAAAAATTAGATATTATTACTTAAAACAAATATTCTTTAAAGCTTGCATTCATAGCCAGGATGTAGGAAATCAGGTTAAAAAGGCCAGTTATTAAAATTATTTAAGAAAACAGAAGAAACTGATGAGGCAAAGAACAACTGCTGAACTGGGTTAATTCTACTGCCCTCTAACTCTTAAATTATACTGAACCTTTGCATAATTTCAGCTTAGTGTTGCCATTTTTAACAAGACAAAACCAGACAGCTTTCAAATGACCTTTAACAGATTCAAGAAAAAAAGTGGTTTTTCCTAATGGCTGAAACTTCATTCGTATCCATAGCCTATTAAGAGAGCAACAGAACTTCTAATATTTCTGTGACAAAAGCTGGATTGAACAGTACAAAACAGAAATAGGCCCTTCAGAATTAGTCTGCCTGAAGAATATTGCAGTGCCTGTGTGACCAGAGAGGTAAAGATAAAAGAATATCAAAAAGTAGATTATTAGGAAGGCAGCTGAAGCACCGGTGAGATGGGGTTCAGCAGGGTGTGCTCTTTGTGCATGGGTAATGCTGTCAAACAGACCCAAAGAACTGTGCTCTTTGGGAGGAAATTAAATGATCCACGGGCTGGATGAATAGTGGCTAAAGATAAAATATTATAATATTTCTGAAAGAATATGCCCTTTGTGATTTTGTTACTTTTTAAAATGTGCATTGTACTTAAACTGGGTGTTACGCAGAGCTCTGAGAAGGTTCAGTTCCCTGTTTCAGTATTTACTCTTTTTTTGATGCACAGCTCTCTGTGAGAATATTTAACAGTGAATTTCCATTAATTGGAAACAAGTGGAAATAAAGAAATACTTATCATAGTTTTTTTAAATCTCATACCGCTTTTGTGTTTGCAGTTGATCAACTCTCATTTTTTCATCATAATTTACCTTTCTATGAAATTCTTTAGTCTTAAGGAGCTGATTTTTTTTTTTTTTTTTACTGGATTTCATCCTGTTTCCTTGTAACAGCAAAGTTTTCCAGTACCTCCAAAATATTCCTTAGAATATTTTCTAAGGAAGACCTCTGAGTTAGTGTCATACCAGATTTAAGTAGTCCTCCTGTTAGGCCATGATAATTCATGAAAACACTTATTAGGAGAAATTCAAGGACTCAATTCAACTTCTGATCAGCTTTTACCTACATGACAGTTCCTAATTAGGCACGATTTGTTTTTCTGTCTATCGTTTGGCCTTGTTTTTATGTTCTTGTGTTACATCTGAGCTTTCTAATTGTTAGGGAAATCCTGCAAGTCTCCGGGTAAACAAATCTGTTTGGTTTTTAGTGACAAAATGTATTAGATCCATGTAATTGGGCAGTCCCTGCCAGTTCCTGACCACCCTTTCCATGGAGAAATTCCTGCTGATGCCCAACCTGAGCTGTGGTTGGTTCTCCATCACGTGGAGTCTTCCAGTCAAGCGTGGATTTCTCTCCAGAGGGAGGCTTTGTTCAACACCAAGTTGTAATTCTGATGCACGAATGAGCGGCGAAATTGGCTCGTTTTAGACGGGTCTTGAGCCTAAATGATTACAATTGTTTCTTTTGGAGAGATAAAGGTTTGATTTACTACAATTCAAACTTGTTTCTACAGGGAGAGCGTTTCTTGGCTTGTATGACCTTTTGCAGTGTTGTTTTTCCAGAGAAAGAAGAAAATCTGTAAAGAATCTATAATGAATGTTCGCTTCTTTAGGTGTATGATCCCCTTCTACTGTATTTGCAGGTGTTTTATTTTCTCTTCTACAGTTCTAGCTTCAATTTTTTTTTTTTTTTTACATTTATTGCTTAGCTTCATCCCAAAGGTTCCTGCCACAAGTCTTTCTCTTGGGAAGTTGAATTTATTGTGAATTGTTCTCTTCCCTCTCTGTGTATTGAGAGAACACCTATTCAAAAGCTTGAGAATCTTTCTGAGGATCAGAGTATAATTTTTCTCTGACATCACCCCCTGGGTGATGAGAAGCCCTTCTGCCAATGATTTTGTCAGTAGGAGGGAGTAGGCTGAAATCCTGAGGCATCCCTCTTTCCAGGAGTGCTTTACACAGCGTTCGGTCGAGCAGCCGTGAGGACTCTAGGATATAATAAACTACTAACAATCGCCACGTCACTGGACAAAACAAAGCAACTTAATTAAGAGAAAATAAACATCATATATGTATTTGGAGGAAAGTTTAGATATTTTTAGCAGGTTTTATTTTTAGTTTTAAGTGAGCTCTCTGTCACTTCTACACTTAGGATGGTGTAATATCTGACTGAGCCAGTGAGGTCCTTGAATATTAACGACTGCAAAGCCATACTTCACTTGCTGGCACAACCAACTTGCTGTTAAATGTATCTCTTTTTTGGTTTTGTTTTCCTTTACTAGCAATCCCACCCCTGCCTTGGCTTCATTAAGCAGCATTGCCTTGCTGACTCACACTTTGGCACAGGAACCCCTGTGTTGGACATTATTCTGTGAATTCTGTGTCAACACCTGCAGCCTCAGAATCTTGTTCTAACAGGGCAGTAGCCCTTGCTGCCATGACATGGTCAGTGAAGAGCACATCTTCTCAGAAGGTGGGAAGGTCATTTCCCTTCTGCCACCCTGCTGACAAGGAATTCTCTGTGTTTAGTTATGGAACCTCCTGGAGTACCTCTGGGAAAATGATGGGGCGGATGAAATCTCTCAACAGCTGTATTTTTGCATTAACAGCTGGGACAAAGAAGCCATTGTCCTTAGCCAGTTTTAGAAGTGAAGCTGTTCCCTGGCTCAGGTCCATATCCCCAGAGGTGGGAATTCCTCATTTCTGGCTTCTTAACCTGGGGGGGGGGTGCTGCTGGGGGGCTACTGTGAGCAGGTGGCAATGGTCGTGGTGTGATACTGGTCCCTTGTCCCAGGCTCTGGGTGTGATCCTGTGAGGGATTAATGTCCAAACGTGCGCTGGGCAGGCATGGATGGCTCTGGAGGAGCCTCGGGAGGTCAGCTGAGTCCACACAACCGTTCCAGGGTGCCAGACCTCCTCTGCATGCCAAAGCAAAGCAGCCAAATAAAATTGCATAAACAAGTGAAGACAGCAGCTTCCTGGAGCGCTTGAGGAAGCTGCTGCATCCGGCAGCGCCTGCCGAGAGGGATGGGTGAATAGCAATGGAGGAAGCGGATTTGAAATGCTTCCCGACAGGGAACGTCTGGGAGCGAAACGCTGACAGCGGGCACGTGCGCGGAGTCGCTGCTGACGCTCAGGAGAGCCGCGGGCAGGCGTGTGAGGCCAGAGTTGAGTCGGTATTTCTCCCCGTGGTGCCTGTGTGAGCTTGTCGCTGTTTATCCCGTTAACCCTTTGGCCAGATGATTGCGGGAATGCTGTGTACTGTCAACACCTGACGGCGCGCAGGCTTTGAGTCGTGTATGCGCTGTTAGCTTTTGAACTTGGAGCCCCTCTGATTTATTTGCTGCTGCCTCAAGAGCTTCTGTTTGGAAATCGTGCCTGAGTTATATTGCTGCTGGGAGATCTATCGTGGCTTAGCTGTTCTGTGGCTGCCTGTTTTTCTTTCGCTCGTGGCTTATCTTAATCATTCAGCCTCACTAATGTGCAAGTCGCCGTTTTGGCTTCGTTTTCATTCAACCTGTGCCCGTGTAATAAAAAAAGGTGGGTGTTTTCTGCGAAGCCAGATGCTGGGCAGAGTCAGCTGTACTTGCTTAGAATGAAAGTGCAACCTCATTAAATCATAGCAGCCATTTGCTTGCTGCCAGCTCAGACGTGCAATGAGGAATCCATCACCGGCTTTTCAGCCCCAGCATTTGTGTGGCTGATTTGTAAAAGCTCACGTGAAGTTCCAGAGCAAATGATCATCAGTGAGCTCTTGGCAGAAGTATGAAATGTGTCTGTTCGCTTCTTGGGCTCCATGATGTGACCACGAGTCACCTGGTTTTTCTTTTGGTGTGGGACAGCCTGGGCAGTGCAACTCTTTCAAGCATAAGGAGATAAATAGTCAAATAAAGGTGAGTGAGTGAATTAGTCCAGCCAGGACCAAAAGTAACTCATCCCCTAATGGGAATTGACATTTTCAGTGCAGAAAAACATACAAGTGAGGAGCAGTGCCCATGAAACACTTTCTGTTGAGAGGTGCTGAAGTTCAGAGCCTGATAGATGAGACATTCTGGTTTTCACCCCATTTCTTGAATGCTGGAAACTCTGAGCCCTTTTTGTAATGCTTCCCTGTACCATTCCCAAGGAGAAAAGCCTTGGGGTACAGCAGCTCTGACTTGCTGGGTTTTGAGACAGAGAAACAGCTATGGTTGGACTGCATTGTTTTAGCAGGAATAGTTGACATTCAAGTACAGTGTTGTTAACTGGGATAATGAGTGGGATCACACAGAGGTTTCTGTGTTGCTGGGAGTTTTTGGGGACAGAATATAAGGGCACTTGCGCCTCCTCCATACTGTGTTCCATAGGTTTCACCTACCTGAAAAAAAAAGCTCTGCTTTATATCAAACGTTGAAAATTTTGCGTGTTCCCACGTCTGTCATGGCACAGCTCTACTCAAGGATTGGAACTGGTGTTTTACCTGGGGCAGTTTGAGAGAAGGAGGCAAGGTTGGGCAAGTCTTGGAGGGAGGCTGCAGTCTTCCTGCGTCTGAGCTTTTGTTCCATGAGGAAACCGGACCCAGGCTGCCTGCTTATCTTTCTTGTAGCCTTTTTTAGTTTTATTTTGTTTTCCTCCTACAGAACTTCTTACAGAAATTTGAATCCCAGAATCACTGAGGCTGGAAAAGCCCTCCCAGCCCATGGAGTCCAAGCTGTGCCCGATGCCCACCTTGTCCCCAGCCCAGAGCTCTGAGTGCCACGTCCAGCCCTTCCTTGGACACTTCCAGGGATGGGAACTCCACTTCCAATGCCTGGGACCACCCTTTCCAGGGAGAAATTCCTGCTGCTGTCCAACCTGAGCCTCCCCTGGCCCAGCCTGAGGCCGTTTCCCCTTGTCCTGTCCCTGTTCCCTGGGAGCAGAGCCCGACCCCCCCTGGCTGCCCCCTCCTGTCAGGGACTTGTGCAGAGCCACAAGGTCCCCCCTGAGCCTCCTTTGCTCCAGGCTGAGCCCCTTTCCCAGCTCCCTCAGCCGCTCCTGGGGCTCCAGCCCCTTCCCCAGCTCCGTTCCCTTCCCTGGACACGCTCCAGCCCCTCAAGGGCTCTCTGGCTGGGAGGGCCCAGAACTGGACACAGCCCTTGAGGGGGTCTCAGCAGGGTCAGCACAATTACAACAAAAAGTTAAGCAATTACAGACAGAATAAGGGAAAGAGGGGCTGGTACAGCCTTTCCACATCAAAGCCATTAAAAAGGAATATTGGAAAAAAAGTTTCTGGTATGCACAGCTACTATCCAACCGTACTTTGAGTTTTTAATATGTATTATAAGAAAAAGCAGGTGAAAAATTCCAGAAAGGAAGGAGAGGATGGGTATGGTGTTACTTGACTAGTCAAAGCTCAGTCAGGCAGTGGTGGCAGCCTGAGGCCAGAGGGTCTCTCACCAGGAGACACAACTTTCCTCTAATCATATGTCTGTAGTGAATAAGCAGTTCTCTTTTATCTTTTTCATCCATGTTTTTTCTTATTTACTTGAAAGGTAGGGCTTTGTCAAAGGAAAGTGCCTTTGGGAGGATGAAACATGAGTTAAATGAAATTCCTGAGGAATAAAAGGAGTCGTCTTTCGGCTATCACCTCTGGATTCTGCACAGTTTCTGTGAATGGTTTTAGTCGCTGTTACAAATTCGAGTAGTCAAATTAATTGCTTGGTCTTGCTACTCATTCTGCAAAGTAAGAGGTGGAGGTGTTTGCATATCCCTCACTTCTGTTTCTGGTTTCCTTTGCTGCTGCACAGGTGTTGATGGTAAATTTTAGTTCTTTATCACTCCAACATCTCCTCGCTGTTACTTTTTTGTTGCATTTTGCATAAAATTTGTCTGATTGCATCTAACGAGGAAAGCGATTGGGATGAGGGATACATTGGATTGTTTCTAAGCAAGGTGGGAAAAAGGTGGATTTTGCATGGTCTGTTTTAAGAACTGTAGCGCTCAGCAAGTGGAGGTGAAGGGGGTTGTTTTTTCCTTGGAAGCTGTCATTGTGAGGAGTCGGAGTATTGGGCCCTGCAGATGTGGTTGTGTATTCCATGTGCCACTCTACATTCCCATGGGGGATTTGTAGGGTTCTGGTCACTCGGATCACAGGGCAGAAATAGAAAAGATGCAGAGAAGGTTAAGAAGAATATAACAACTTCTATACAGGGGAAAAGCTGATAACCTGGATTGTCATCCTGGAAAAATGGTAGGAGTAGAGATGAAAGGAGTCTAGGAAGTTACGATGAGAGGAGAAGGAGAACTGTTCCTTGGAGTTAATGCACCAGGACAACCCGGAAAAGTTATCAAGCATGTGGTTCAAAGCAAATGAAATCCCACCCTATTTTGTCATGTCATAGTTCCATCACATAATTCATGTCCATGGGATGTTTTGGAGGCCTAAAACATAAACCTAAAAGGAGGCCAAACATGCTCATGAAGGGGCAGGTGAGAGAGAAGTTTGTAGATGTGCAGTGGTCTGTCCTTTCTGCATCTTCAGCTTCAGAAATCCCCAGGCTGCAGATTGCTGGCAGCAGGGAAGAGGGTTAGGACAAATGAGTGTGGATCTGGGAGATTGCTTCTCACTTTGGACACAGGAAAAAACACACACTTTTCCTTCTGGTCTAAGGAAAAGCAGGAATTTCTTACACACCCGTAAGGTTTTATCTCGGCAGATGAAATGAGGATAATTTGGGGCCGTTTTTCTTGTGAGAAATGACTTGGTAAAGCCACTTTTCCATGAGTTTTCAGTTTAGATGAGTCCAAACAGTCAGTTTGGCATTACAGCTGCTGCTCTTTCATAAAATCAAGCTCCACTTGTCAAGCTGATCTGTTTGGCTTTAGGATGTTGCCCCTTTGGGTGGGTTGGTTTTAATGCCATGCACCTCGCTGGGTTTGGGCCACCAGATCACGGTATTTATGCGTGGGGGTCTTGAGAGCTCTGCTGTGCTGTTTGCTTCGAACTAAATGCATGAAAAGAATTCTTTCATTCTTTCTAAAAAGAGAAAAGTCTTGATTTCAATGAATTGGGAAAGTGAATTGCCCACAGCTGGTGGTGAAACAGTTTTCATTGTCATTGTAAAGATGATATAAACATAATCGTGTGGAGCACTGCAGATATCTCTCATCCCGCTGCAGTTTTCCTCAATTTGATTACTTCTTAATCTTTTGTGTGAAAAATTGTAAAGACAGTGACGGTAAGACACAATTACGAGTCAGTAGGATTATTCATAATACTTCTGCTACAGTCTTCCGCCTGCCAAAGTCAGTGGATAATTCCTCAGCTATTACCAAACCAGAAAAGAACTGAGCTACACGGGCTAGAGCATGAAATTCCTCGAGTACAAAGCTGGACATATATTTGTTGTACGTATGAGCTTACTGTGAGGAGGTCTGCATGAGATTAGATGTTTTTATATGGCAAACTCTCCTTCCATTTAACTCTCAGTAGACATAAGCAAGTACTGGAGCATGTAAAGGATGAAATAATGTTCTGTTGTACAAGCTGTTGGTTATTTGTTAATCTTGTTGCCCTCCAAAATATTCAAGAATTATGCATGTTACATAAAATTCCTCAGAAAAATATCTAATTTTTGATTTAAAAGTGTGTGCTAATGGTGTAATGGAAATGGCTTAATGGCAGACTCCTTGGTTTTGTGTCTTGTTTTTTTGCTGCTTGTGTCCTGCCCTCCACAGTTTTTAAAGATATGGATCATTTTGTGCCAGGCATGCCAGGTTTCCCTTACAGGAATGCTCAGTAAAGGAGGAATTCACTCATGTACAACCACTGAAGAGTTTGCACAGTCCTCACGATGCTGTAAAAGACATTTGGCCTGTTGTGAAATCCAGTCTTGGAGAAACTGCAGGTCTTGGTACACGTTCATCATCCTCAATTATTTAATAGATAATCCTTAGTGTCGTTTAAATAATTGCCTGGTGGCTGTTGAAAGCTCACAGTGGGACAGCCACCACAGGGCGAGATTTGTATTGATCAGAGTGTATTGTTTGAAGCAAAAGGACTTGAGCTAAGAGGGCTCTTTGTAGTAGAATGAATTCTCAAGAGTTGTCTCTGATGTAAAGGGAGTGCTTATTTTGGAATGTGGTTCAAAGCGTTTTTCATGTTGTCAGTGGAGCGTCTGTTTTGTGAATTAATGATTTTGATGTTTTTAGCTGTCAGAAATATTGGATTTGGGGTCTCCGCGTTTGAAAGAAATAGGATATTTTGCTGTAATTTCCAGATCGATAGTGTGTTTCTGGGGTGTGTCTACTCTGGTACACTGTTATAGTTAATATGATTGAAAACTCCGGATGAAATCGGGATTGTGTATGTGCAGTTGTGCCAGGTGAGCTGAGGACCTGGTTTTTTTGCTCTCTTCCCTCCTCACTAGGGCAGATTCAGTTTTGAGTGTAGCCCTTGCACTTCTCATTTTTCATCTTGCTCTTTTAAGTGCGGCCGTTCTCATCTGCCTCTTTCAGTCCCGTAAATGTCTTGCACTCCAGCCAGGAGTTCTTTTGGCTTTTCCTTTAGAGGAAGCTCACGCAAATCTGTAGGAAAGGTTTTCCAGAACAGATTTCAGAAACAGGTAGCAGAGCCTTCCTCAGGATGCTTTGGGGCGTACCGTGTCCCAGGATTTTAGTGGGAAGGTCAGTGCGGAGCATCTTGGCCTTTCCCATTTAAGAGGAGCCACGTAACAATATCGGCTGCTTCTCCTGCGTTATCCCTCCCTGGCTAGAAAAAAGAAAAGCTGCACACTGCAGGCCTCTGCTCCTGTAGTTCCCAGAGTATTTTGCAGGGAGGTGGTCGGTGCAGCCAGCAAAAATAACCCTGGCATGATTTACTTTCTTCTGTTGTCGGTATTTTCTAGAAGCAAAGGTCTGTTCCCCGGGGCTCCCGGTGCCTTAGAGTGCCAGTCTGTTGTCTTGGAAGAGTGAACCCAATCTACTTGCCTGAAACAACCACCCAAACGTTACCCAGTCCCTGGGGGTTGTTGATTTTCCCGTGTTTTGCGTGGAGGCGCTGCCTGCAGTCCTGTGGCACATCCCGCCTGTTCCACGGCAGGCGGGCGTGGGAACAGCCCTCCCATCGCCGCGCTGTTCCGCGAGCCGCTTCTGAGGGTGCTCTTAGCTGTGGGCAGGGAAAAAGGAACAGGATCCCTGGCTTCCAGTTTAAAGCTGGAAAAACGGAGTTTCGGTTCTTCCTCGCGAGCCTCGTACGAGCGGCGTAGCAGGGGACACGAGGGCTGCTTTGTATGCAGGAGCCCAGAGGGTCTTGTTCACCGCGGCTGAAATTCGTGGTGAACAGATCTCTACAACAGGCATTCTGATGGCAGAGCAGCTTTACGCTGAGTGGTTTAATTTCATGCCAGCTTTAGATGAGAATTTTTTTGTTTTGTTTTGTTTCGTTCCTGTGGTGGTTCAATAGGCTGTTGTTAAAAGTCAGCGCTCAGGTTTATGCACGTTGCAAGCCAGAAGCAGAAAACAATCCAATAGTGCTACAGCAATGAGAAAGTTATCTTAATCTAAATTATAGAAGCAATAAGCACAATATTTGTTGGGGACTCTGGTTATCTTTTTATGTCCTCGCAGCTTGTGCTCTTGGCTGTGACAGGAATTTATATATGATGTTTAGAACTAACAAGTGATATTTAACTCTTCATGGTAATGCTTTCTAGAATCGTACTTAGTAGAGAATTAAGATTCTTGCTGTTTCCCTTTCCTTCATGCATGTTAATGTCTGAAAATAGAGATTACCATGGAAGTTTCCATCCAGCTGAGAAAGGTGGACTGCAGCTGTGGTGATACCTTTTGAGAACATACATTTTTCTTTTTATTCACTCAGTCTTTTTCAGGACTGAGGAGTCCTTTCAGGAGTCCTTTAGTTATAAAGAAAGATTATTTTGAAACCAGTCTACACATTATCAAACACATTTTGCTCCCAGGGATATGAGTAGGTGAATATTTACATACATAGTTCTCCCAAAAAGAATCTTGCACATCTTTCTTATGCATGGAAAGTTTATCCTGGTGTGTTTTCTGAAGATTCCACCACTACCACTGCAGCTTTTTAATCCCTGTTTCCCCACTTTGCCTGGAAGTTCAGTGGCCAGAACACTCAAAGGAGGTTCCTGTCTTGGGTACCAAATGCTGTTTGCTGAATGCTCCTGAAAGGCTTGAACCATGAGCTTTGCCCTGTCTAAGTTACCATTTGGGAAATGAGAGTTTTAGGAATTAGCTGGCATTTAATCCCAGAAGCCTGTGTCGTGTAAGAAACAGCATGTTGGATTTATGAGGGGGCTTTGGGTTCCCAACCATGTGTTAATATTTTCACTGTTCTCCATTACTTGCTTTATTCTCCTTAAAAGTTTCAGTTTGTCTCTATAACCTTCACTGTAACTTCCATGCCTTTGGAAGCAGTTACCCTTCCTCACATCAAGATTTGGGGGTTAAAAGTCCAGTTCCTAAGATGCTAAGTACAGAAAATGGGGATCACAAATCATCTTTCTTCTTTCTTTCCCACTATGTCCCTGCACATTCCTTTGATTTCTGCCCTTCTGAGTTTTCCCAAAGTGTAAATCAAGCCAGCTTGCAGCGGTGCTGCTGTTTATGTTTGGCGTTTAAACTGATAATAGGGCACTTTGGGTGTTGAGAAATTGAGATGATGTTCCTTCACCCAGCTCAAAGCTGACCTAAAACACTCCAAGCCTTAAGCCGAGGTTCTGTGAGAAGTTGACCTTTAAAGCTTAAGCCGCAGTGAAACTGTTCCTAAGCAGGGCTTAAAGTAGATGTGGGGGAGACCAGAGACTTCCAGTCGAGAACATGAATTTTCCTTCACCTTCTGCCCCACAGGGGACTTTTTCCCTGTTCAAGGGCCTCAGTTTGCCACTTGAAATGCCATAACCTGTTGTGCTTTGCAGTTCCCTTCCCTCCCTGTGTCCAGGGCTGAACACCAGAGAGTTTGATCTCTTAGAACCGTTCCTGAAGAAGTTTGGGAATAAGGGCACTTCTGTGGCATTTTTTAGAAATTTCCTATAGCTTTATCTTCTTTTGGAGCAAGCTGTATATCCCAAATAGCCCAAATCCTGCTGGAAGCTTTACTTTCAGCAGATGAGTACTTTGATGAAAAAACATTGAATTAATTTCTTTTCTGACCCTTCAGTTTAGTTAGATCTTGGTCAGTGAGATGAACATAGAAAATGAGAAAGCTCTTTGGAGGTTGAGCTGCTGGGAACAGCCTGGCTTCTGGGAGGAAATCTGATGCCAAAGGGTGGCTGTGCCAGGTGATTAAAAGTAATCCCTGAGCACCCAGGGCTGCTGAAGCTGCCACTTTTCCCCTCCTTCTGAGACTGGCATGACTTTGGGTGCTTATATCCAAAAATTGTTTGAGAGGTGAGCTTTGGGAGCATTTTGATCACCACGCTGGAGGCGTGTAACCTACTACCAAACTCAGGTTTCAGAATTTAAAAATTTGGGTTACAGTCTGAAAAATAAAGGTGAATTCCCAGGAATTTGGTTTATTTGCACGTTCTGCTTGTTTTCTTTCTGCTTGGATTAATGCCTATCAGAGGCAGGTGCCATTGTCTGGTTGGTGACAGGTGACACCAGAGGCAAGGAGTGGCTGTTCTTAAGGATTGCTGAGTTCTGGGGGGCAATTTGTATTAAGGTATTCAGGGAGTCCACTCTGTAGATCCCACAGATCTAAAATTGGAGGTACACTGCTGATCTTCCATTCCCTAACTCGTCCTGCTGGAGTTTTCCACACCACACAATCAGGAATGACCACTACTCTTTTTCCTCTAATACCCTCCTCATCACAAGAGAGAAGAGACAGTGAGCAGACACATTATTTGCTGTGCCCAACATGATTTTAGAGCCCTCTAACTTCTCCCACCTCCATTTCTTGTCTCCTGGCAGAGGGATGTTGCTTAGTAATTCCATAGTCAGAAGCAGTTTCTTATCTCTGGTCATTCCAGCCAGCCTTTCCATGTTTTTCCAGCTCTGCTCCACTCCCTCGAGGTAGGAGGATCAGAACCATAAGTATTGAGTTGATGATTTCTTTTGGGCAATCCTTCCTGTTCTGAGTTTTAAAACATAATTTGTTTTGCATTTTTGCCTCTTGGGGTTGGACTCACAATCGAACAGGGAGTTTCCAGCACATCTCAGTCGTAAGCTTAGGGTCTCATTTCTCTTTGTTTTAAAGAAAAAGTTTTCAAAGTAAATTCATAAGTTTTCTTGAAAAGTGGTTCGCTTTTAAGTTTTACTTTTTGGACTGTTCAGTAGGATGCCAGTGCATCATTTCCTGCAGGTGGATGTTACCTGTGGCATCTTTAGAGAAATCTTAGGAGAGAACATTCACAGGATGAGAATTTTTGATCTTTTGAACAACATGTCACAAATGGGAATAAGGACCCAGAAGCCCATAGGAGGAATATGTGAAATTTGACGTGCTGTCATTCTAAAATAAAACATTAATGCTGGCTACAGAAAACAACCCACACCTAAAGGTTTCTTTTTCAGCTCCACTGCTCTCTGCCTATGTTTTTGTCATGCTAGGAATATGATTTATTTTCTGTTTAGATTTCACTGTTTTACTGGACACTTCTGTTCATGCTGCTTTTCTGTATGGACACCATCCTTTATTTCTCTGTTCACATTCAACACAAGGATAGATTTTGTAATTCCTGCATTTACAAGTACTGGTATACAATATTCCTTTCTCCTGGCCTTGTATGTTGGGGTTTTGTTTTCCAAACTTGAGGAACAATGTGAAATATTTTAGTTTGCATACAACTTTCTTTCTAACGTAATTTAAATTTTAATTCCCATTTAATTACCTGCATTTCAATTTATTGCTCTTTGTGTTCTTTTGAATTTTTAAGTGTTGCCTTAAGTCCTGGTAGTCTGATGAATGGTGCCCTGGTACACCATGTGTCCATGCAATGCTAACGAGCGAGGTCCCATCACAATTAATATTTCAGATAATATGTAGAATGTGCTGGAAGATGTGAGGGAGGATTGGAACTGCTAAATATTAATGTAGAAGCAGGTTTGGGTAACAGTTTATGTATGATACAGATCAGAACCGTGTGCAGGAGGAAAGGCTTATCTCTGTTACTCTGGAATTCTCTGCTTTGACTCCTGTAGGATCTGGGGTTCATCCCAAAAAAGAGAAAGTGGTTATTTACAGCTAAAGGGCCTGCTGGGTACTTCTGTTTGATTTGGGTTTGAGCTTCATCAGCTCTCTCATACATTAGCCCTTCTTTCTCATGCAGTATTCTGTGATATTATAACGGGTGGGAGTCCAGAGGGGGCTCCAGCATGATCAGAGGGATGGAGCAGCTCTGCTGGGAGAGTTGGGATTGTTCAGCCTGGAGAAGAGAAGCTTCGGGGTGCCCTAATTGTGGCCTTCCAGTGCCTGAAGGAGCTGGAACAAAAAAAAAGGAGAGAGACTTTGGACAAGGGCCTGGAGGGACAGGACAAGGGGGAATGGCTTCCCACTGCCAGAGGGCAGGGATAGATGGGATATTGGGAATAAGTTGTTCCTTGTGAGGGTGGGGAGGCCCTGGCACAGGTTGCCCAGAGAAGCTGTGGCTGCCCCTGGATCCCTGGAAGTGTCCAAGGCCGGGTTGGACGGGGCTTGGAGCAGCCTGGGATAGTGGAAGGTGTCCCTGCCCATGGCAGGGGTGGCACTGGATGGGCTTTGAGGTCCCTCCCAACCCAACCCCATCTGTGATTCTGTGATAATTCCCTTTTGGAATATGTGACACTGTTGACTCCAGGAGCAGGTCCATTGTTGACAGGTGAAGTCTGAACTTCTGGAGCACTTGAGTAGGGAGGGAAGAGAAGGGACAGAGGGGAGAAGAGCTTGGATCAGGCAAAAATCCAGAGCAGGAATGTTTTTGTTGGCCATGTTCAGGTGCTCTGGAAGTTCCTGCAGTGCTGGCTGGTCCCAGGAAGGGAAGTGTTCCCAAAGCTCTCGTGCTCTGTGTGCAGCTGCCTGAACGGGGTCTGCCCATCCTATTCTCTATTCCTAGATTCCTAATGGGAACTCTGTGGGATCCTGTTAAAGCCTGGGTGCTGAAAGAAGCAGAAAAAGAACAAAACAAAGACCAGGTGGAGTCCAGTGAACTCTTAGAAAAGGCTGAAGGAGATAAATGCTGATATCTGGCTGCACAATGTCAGTGAACAGCTCTCTATCCATTATTTCCCAAAAGCGAGCTGAGCGGAATTTGGGACTATTTTATTGCGGGCAGCGACACAGCCAACCTGGAGGTAATTGGATAACCCTTCCTGTTAGGAAATGCAGATTGTGCTTTGCTGTGTGAAATGGTCCAGCCGGCCACCCTCGTGGGTTTGCTTTTTGCTTTGCTTTGCTGACGGCAGAGCTGGGCCGGCGGGAGCTGGGCAGAAGGGCACAGCGACAGAGAACAGCATCGCCCACGGCTCGAAATCTGTTCGAGGGAAATGATGTCCAAATGAACACAATCAAAGAACTTGATATTGCTTGGGTCCATTAGGGCTAATTAGCAGCGCTGGGTGATCAAGTTTTGAAAGGCACGTTAGCCCATAGCTAACACTTGACAGCTGGCGTGGGGAATACGGCAGGAGCTGTTCCCCCTTCCTGTAAGGGGAGGGAGTGCATAAACTTGAGGTGTTTAATAAGCAAGTATTTCCTGCCTACTCTCGTAAAATCTTAGGATTATTTGATCTCTGAGGAGAAGAGCACTGACAAATGAAGATTGTCTGGACAGCTTCAATTTTCTTGTCTAAAGCTCCCCACGCTGAGCAGATGCTTGGACAGCTGTGAGTTTTCAGCTGAGCTTTCCAGAGGGACTTGGTAGCCCAGTGGGTGCTGCAAGTCTGTGGGGAGATATTTCCAGTAGGGTTTGAGGCTTTTCACCTTCCTCTGTGCACACCAAAAGGGTGATAAAATGAGAACAAAAACTTGTGTTAGTTCCATTTTATATCTTGCACATTCGTTTTTTAGGACCAATCTCACTACTTACTGAAAGTGAGACTTCTGGTAATCTATTTTTGCAAGAACAGGCACTTCAGATGTTTCTCCAACACAGGGTGGGTAATTAAGCTTGTCCAGGTGAAAGCAGCCAGAATTTCCCGGGAAAGCAAACATTCCTGTCCAGCCACAGCTCAGGGGCTCTGTCTGTCCCTGGGGCTCATGGCTGGTTGGGTATGGACCATCTCACTCCATATTTGTTCACTGAATCTGTTCACTTCACAACTGTGGTTTATAAAAATGAAAAGGGTTATTTTGTATGTCAAGGAAAACCTACTCCCAGTGCAGATTTTGACTCGTTCCAAGGCATGGCTGTGCTGCACAACTCATTAATCTTTCTTCAGGGCAGAAAATTTGTTCCCTTTGTTTTGGATGTTTTCCCACTTCTCTGTCATTTTAAACATTTTGGGCCAGTACGTGTCGGCTCTGTATCTAGAAAGAGAAGTGTAAGACGTTGTGACTCACAAAAAAACAGTAAAAAAAAAATAAATTGGATGCACAGTAACTGGTACCAGCATTAGTCGCTGCAGTTGAGTGTCCTCTCTGCTCCTTTTATTCTGTGTTCCTTATAACAAGGGGTAGCTGATGATGTTAGGCACTGATCTCGTCCCTCTGGTGGTCAGTGACAGGACCCAGGGAATCGCTGGAGCTGTGCCAGGGCAGGGTTAGGTTGGATATCAGGAAAAGGCTCTTCCCCCAGAGGGGGGGACCTGCAGGTGAGCAGCAATCTCAGAACAAGAATGACCTTCCCTCTTTTCCCCGTGCCCCAGAGCGCCCAGCCATGGATGGAGCATCTCCAGGTCACAGAATCATAGAGCAGCCCCGACTGGGAGGGACCCTGAAACATCATCTGATCCAAACTTTACCATCACCAGGTTATCAGGGGAAAGGAATACTTTGAGGCGCAGCCAGTGAACAGCAGCCAGTGTTCAAGGTGCCACATCCACCTCCAGTCTCCCTTTGGTTCTCCTTGTGTCCTTCTCCCAGTGTCCCTGGTGTGTATACTCAACACAGTAACTGTGGAAATTATATGTTTACAACTGGCTTATATTTCCAGATTCAGGAACCTTAGCTGGCAGCTATAGGCCAGTGACAAACTTTTTCTTTGCTTGAGTCAGCCCAGAGGTCCCTCAGAGCAAAATTATGTAGGTCTGCTAAATGAGATCTTACAGTGAGAATACAGAAAGAACATTACAGCTTTCACATCTTTCTGATGGAGAGCTCTAACTGTATATCCAGAGGGTGAATTACATTGCTTTCACACTAGCAAGCTCTCAGGACCCATTCAGAAATGTGCTGGAAGCCGGGGGCTGCGGCAGCCTCAGCAGAAATGGAGGGGCAGCACCTCTGTCCACTGGGATCTGAGAGTGTCACACCAACACCGCAGGATTCTCAGTGTCCTTCAAACTGGCATCCTAACGTGTCTTTGAACAGCAGATGCAGGCTCACAGAACCTACAAACAGATTGCTGATTGTGTGCACCCTCTACCAATTCTGCATTTGATTATACACACAGAGATTCCATCCCACTCAGTGCCGTGTTAGTGTAAAGAGTCACCTCCCAGGGAGTGCTGTTTAAACCACTGAAGTATTTGTTCCAATGAGTTAGTGCAGCAGGCAGCTCTTCAGGGGTAGCAGGAATACAGAACTGGAAGAAGGAGCATTCCCCGTGCCCGTGGTGTGTCCCTGCCCTCATTTCAGAGTGCCACCGCTGGCCAGGCCACTCAGTCACACATGCACTGACAGCAATGGACTCGTGGGGGTTACACAGCCCACAGATGTGCAAATCACCTCATCCCTATAAATATTAGAAGAGTAAGGTAACCCTGGTGTAATTCACTTTTTCAGAAGGCGCCAGTTTAAATCAGACATTACGATTTGAACAGCACAGCATTTTTATGGCAATGATCTTGGGGCTCATGGGTACTAAGAACTAAGGTCAGGAGGATGTCTTGGGCACACTTTTTTGTAGAATCGTTTAGGTTGGAAGAGACCTTTAAGAGCCTCATGGTGCTTTTCGTGGTGCTTCAGGTGGCTGAGCACAAAGCCCACTGACAGCTCCTTTCTAAATGGTGGAGGAAACACAGGAATTGTGTCTGTGGCTGCTTCAGGGAGCAGGAATGGTGAAGACCACGTTCCTTCTTGGCATTGCTGGTGCTCCTTCAGCTCTGTTCGTATCGAAGTAAGGGAGAGTCAAGCCTTGCTGTGCTTGCAAGGGAGAGCTGTGCTTGCTCAGAAGGAGGGAAAGAGGTGGAATTTCTGCTGGAAGGGTGAGTGAGACTCCAAAATCTGTGTTTAGTTGACCTTCCAAGATGCAGATCTTCTTCCTGTCCCACGTGGGGGAGGAAAGTCTTGTTTCTGTCATGCCATCCATTCTGCTCCCACCAACACCAGCCAGGTTCCTCCATCTCCCTGAAGATCTCCGTGTGGATAAAAGCGAGGAGATGAGCAGGAAGGGACCGTGTTGTGTGTCCTCCTTAATGATCAGACCGAAAGGGAAAATTATCTGCAGGAATCGCTCCTGTCAGGTTCTGGAAGGACTGGTATTTCGTGGGGTGGAGGCAATGCTTAAGGGTGCACAATTAATGCTCTGTGTGTTAGACAGCAAATGGAAGAGGACTGCTGCAGATAGAATGAATATTTGGAAATATGAATAATACAGAGAAAGAGGCATTTTTAAAGTCAGGCCCACCATGTACCACAAGAAGCATCTATTTGTATATGACTGTGCTTCTTTTCAAACAGTCATCCATAACTATTACCTTTCACTTTTCTTTCTAGATTTGCTTTCTCTGTAATATTCCATTTTTCCAGGCGTGTTTTGAAAGCCCAGCCTCTTAATTTCATGGACTCAAAGAGCTGCTTCTCTGAAGCAGCCCTTTAGTTACTGTTTACTGCAGTCTTTTCATGCTTCAGTTTGCATTAGCTCTTTCTGTTCCATCCCCTGTGCTCCATCTTTTCCTTTCCCAGCTTGCCACGTTTTATTTCCTGGGAAATAAAGCGTGTTTTTGTTGTGACTGGGTCCATTCAGGAGTTTTTAGACCATCTTAAGATAAATTTTAAGTTGTGCCAAATAGAAAGTTCAGGCAAAAGCGTTCAGCTTGGGTGCATTTTGCCAGCGCTTTTTCCTTCCTTCTTAAATTGTTTAAATCCGTTAAATGTACTAGAGGTTTAAAGCTTAAAATATCTTAATGTAGGCTAGAGATGCAAGAGCTTAAAGCAAATCCTCTCCAAGTTTATAAGCATAGAAAGAAGTTAATTAAAGTCAACCAAGAAAATACAAATGCTGGGGGAAAAAAAAAAAAATCCACATTATGAAGAAATGCAGATTCAGAATTTGTCGCTGTGAGTTTCCCGTGAATGATGTTGGGACAGGTCCAAGTTAAAGTTTGTACCTTCCCCTTCCAAGTGAGTGTTTTGTGAGCAGAGAAATGCTGTGCCACTGTGACGTTCCACAGCTCCTCCTTGCCTGAGGGCCCTTGGAATCTGAGCCAGAAGGTTTTGCTGCCTGTGCAGCCCGTGGTGCTGTGCAGGGCAGTTCGTATCAATCCAAGGCTTTCGTTCAAGCAGAAGTATCCTGGCACACCTATTTTGATTGATTGCTTTAAATAAGCAATATTTTTTGATTTGTCGCTTTATTTTTGTTTATGGTGTCTTCTGCCCGTGCAAGCAATTCTAGTTCACTCCTGATGCCTTCAGATAAAGGGGTGCTCTGAATTCCCAGAAAGATGGCTGGGAATATGTAAAGCTGGTGTGATCCATCCCCAGTGTGACATACACAGTTCTCTGTTTATTGAGGTTATGTACTAGGAATGCAATTTTTAAGAGGACAAACCTGGAAATGCGAACAGTAAATGTAAATTTTCATTTTAATGTCTCTGTTTAATCATTCAGTGAAGTTATTAGTGCTCATTAACCATACCTACATAAATAGGGAGGCATTTGGGGCCTCTTGGCATCCCAGATTGAAGTCTAAGCAACGTGCAGAGCCCAAGCCTGGGTGTTCAGCTGTGCAGGGTACGAGGTTTGCAGAGCCTGCTGTGGGGTGTGTGTGCATCCCAGGGAATCAAAATGGGATGTGCTGTAATGCTACCTGCAGATGAACTGAGGTCATCATTCAGTGCCCGGGCACTCGTGTGTGGTCATTTAGGAACTGCTGATCTTCACGGGGAAGCTCTCTCAGAGAGGTCTTGTGTCACTAATGCACAGAACCTTCAAAAGGAGCTGAGCACTTGGAATCAAGAAGCTTTTAGGAAATTGCTCCACCACCTCTCGCCCTGGGAATGATTTGAACCGATATGGGCCAAAAGCAAATAGGGGAGCTTAACGTTGCTGCTCCTTTTTTTCCCCCCTTGTCTTTGCCCTGAAACAGCAGCAGGTCTTAAATATTCAGGAGCTGCCCGAGGCAGTCTGGGAAGGCACAGTCCCTTTGCTGGTGATTAAATCGTGGCAGTGTTTGAGCATCCTCCCGCAAAATCAGACAGGAGAGTGGGAGTCACTCACCCAGACCCTCCCAGTGCTGCAGCAGGCTGAGTTTGATTCAGTTTGTGATGGATTAGATGATTTTCTACAGAATTGCTGCCTGCCCAGTTGTTCTTGTCCCTGTATGTGCACCGTGACCTATTCCTGTCCCAAGAGTGGTTGTCTTCCCTTATCTTTACTTGAGTCCTTTCTCTTTTTTTCGGGATAACTGAGCCACTGCCACCATGGAATTAGATGTAATGTGCAAATGCACATTATAATACACACCAGTGCAGGGATACAGAGATCCTTGCTTCAGCATTTCTCCTGTGGCATGGGGTTATAGAGGTTGTCCTCTAAATACTGTTTGAAAATCTTGGAGCTAGATAGAAACAATTAGGAGTTGTTGCATTTTCCAGAAAGGCCTTTTTTGTATTGCCAGGGTTTGCCAGCTTACTGGGATTTTGTACAGAGCAGTGGGGAAAGAGGGAAGCTGCTGTGGCCAGGATAAGTGGTAATAAACAGCACCAATGCAGTGTTTCGGTACTTGAGACTGACTGGCTTGGAGAGCATTAGACAATTCTCTTTTACCTCATTAAAGTTCTTCTCAATTAACTTTTAAAATAAGCAGCGGTTTATAAATGTCAATTGCCCATCTTTAATTTGCCGTTAAGGGTGGGGAGTTATCGCCTGTGATTGAGGTTGGTTGTAATGAAAACAAGGCTGTGCTTCTCTTCCCACCGAGTGACCAGTTTGACTGAGATGCTCCCGTTTTGCAGACCTCTGAAGATTCAGGTTCTGCACGTGTGGTTTTATAAGCCACAAAAGCATCTTGCAATCGAGTTTAAAATTGATTGAAACAGTATTAGGAGATGGAGGAGGAGGGAAAAGGATGTCCAGAGGCTACGTGAAAAGACAGAACTTTAGGAAATACCAAATTGAGGATGATTTGGTATTTAAATAGAAGAAGATGGGGGGGGTGTGTTTGTGTGTAAAATAAGTTAAAATCCTTGTACATATACTGTGTCAGAGGGGCATAGTTTAGGATGAAGAGATGTGAAAAAGTTAGAAGGATATTTCTCATCGTAAATCAGAATGCAACCATTCTCACTGTCCTTCTTCACAGAGAAGGCGCTGAAGTCTTCCAGTGAAATCACAAGTTTTTTAATTAAATGGAATATAGGAGTAGGTGACAGGATTAGTCTTTCTCTACTTTTCCAGTAAGATGTTGATTTTATCATTAAAGAGAGGTTTCCTGGGACCCAGCAATGCCAGTCAGGAGATGCCCTGTGTCCATAAACCATAGATGATTATGGAGGGATTAAATCACTTCCAGTGCAAACCATGAATCACTCGGCAGAAAGCACCAGCTCTCAAGACAACTGCTTGAAAAGCCTTGAGAGGCAGTGGAGACGAAATCCTTGGCATTTCAATCAACTATGGCTGTAGTTTGGAATTTGATATAAGGAGAGATTGATCTCTGAGATGCTGAATCCAGCTTCAAGCAGGCCAGGAAAAATGCCTTTCAAAGGGGGTGCAAAACGTGCCAGGATTGCCAGCATTTATTTTTTCCTGTTAAGCACAAAAGGCAAGCTGGCAGTGAGTGTTACCCTCGTGTCAGATCCCGACATTCCCGCTGCATCCCGAAGCCTCGTGGCCTGAAACGTCACCCTGGCGAGCTGAGCCTTTCCTTGAATTTCTGTGCAGTGGAAAGGGATTTGATGGGCTGATGTGAGGCCACCTCGTGTACCTCTGGTTTGAGGTCACTGTAGGATTTCTCACCCTCGCCAGGGCTTTGTTCCTGCTTCTTGAGGATGAAAATGGACACTTCACTGATTGCTGAAGGTTTGAACTAACAGCAATTCCTGGCTGTATTTATGTACACAGGAACGTGATGCAATATAGACTTAACATTCCCTTTTTCCCTGCCATCCAAGGCCATTTCCCTGGCTACCATTCTCTTCTCCCCACAGTTCCAGGGTCTCTGGCCCTATCACAGCCCTGCTTCACTGCTGCTGCCAGAGTGAGAGATACAATTAATTATACATAAAATAAACATACTCGTCACGTACGGTCATGGTAATGGAAATGCCCTGCAAGGAGGAGGTGGCAATATGGGAAAAGGATTGTCCTGCATTTTAAGAGCCACAGACCAAATTAGAAAGGAAAATTTTCCTATGGTACCTCACGAGGTATTTAAGAGTAAGGAAACGATTAAAAAAGATAAATCTCCTTTTAAATCAAATGGAATTAGATGATAGTATCTATTCAGTTTGGTGGTGTGAAGCAGATATGAAATAATAAATACCAGTCGTGTATGTGTTGGATTTCTTGGGCTGTAATAGCACTCCAGAGGTATAAAATGGTGGCCGGGCATGCCACAGGATGCTGAGGAAATTTGGGAAACCACATCATTGTACAGAAACCATTAAAATAACAGGCAGAAAAATAGTGATCCTAAAGGATGAGTGGTTCATCTCTTAACATTCCTGCACGTTATGGCTGTGCCTGAGCTTCGTGGGGAGTGCAGAGCCTTTATTCCCAAAGACAGACCCTGGGTGGATTCACTGTGGGATGGGACTGCTGCCTGCATCCTGTTCAGGGCCTGTCAGCTCCTGCTTTATTTCTAGGGAATCCAAGGATTTACAACTGAAAGAAAATAACACAGGGATTTGAATACTCCCAAAATGTGTCTAGAAGCCAGAATTTTTATTTTCTTGCAGTCCCCTAGTATTTTTTAATTACACAGTGGAGTGTGGGAAGATCCAGAACCTGAAAACTGCACGCTGGGAACTTTAAGAATCCCATGAACTTCTTCTGTCTGTTGAGATTTACAGTGAGCTGAGCCTCATCTTCCTCTGGCTCCTGCTGGGTGGAATCCTCCGGAGGCCCCCTGAGGCAGGAAATCTGCGTGGGCAGCAGCTGAGGTGACAAAAACTGTGTCACTGTGTCCCAAGTGAACCGTTCTGGTGGGAGAAATCACGTCAGACGTTCCTGTCGGATGCTCCTGAGATGAGAGGAGTTGAGAGGCAGGCTCCTGCTTTTCTTCCCAACGTGTTCTTTCTAGTGTGTAGCTAGTTTTATATTTTCTATTTAATACAAATGAATATTTCAGCCTCTTTCAAGCTTCCTGTTAAATTATATAGACGTTCTTCCTCATTCCTTTATGGAATTCAAGATATTCTGACCTTGTCATAAGATCATTTCTTTTAAAAGTCTGATTTATTTTTTTTTTAAAATATACAGAAAGAAAGTGATTTTCTAAATCACAAGGTCAATGGAAGTCCTGTTCAAAACACGTGGGAGCATGAATATTTCTCAAAAGGGACAGCTTACAAAGAGATGTTTTCAATAAGTACAGTCAAAAGGATTTTTAAAAAGCACAGAGAAAGGAGAAAATGAATTGCTAAGTATATTCTGTGTTAAATATTTTTAAATTCATGTAATAAGTGCAGAGGCAAAATACATGCATGGATCTCCTAATGGGTGTTACGGATCTTTTGCTGGAGGTTAAAGGAGATCTTCAGCTGCAGCTCTGGGTCTGGGCTGCCCTGTAAGGGACAGACTGGTTTAAACCAGATGAAATTGGGCTTTTCACGATGGGTTGTGCAGAGGATCATGGGGTTTGTTCTGGTGCAAGGGTCTCGAGGGAATTCCTCAGCAGCTCCTGGGATCAGGAGCAGAGCAACGCGTGGAAATCTCCAAGTGAAAGTGTGGCAGGAGCAAACGTTTCCGAAAATCCTTGTGTGAATGTGAGAGAATGATTGAGAAGTGTGCAAACAGCACTCGATTCTGCATTAAAATGTAACAGCTTTAACAGAAGTATTGGAAGGTGGTTTATTTTTCTTTCCTGAGTTGGTTTTTCTTATCTTTTAATAGTTTTCAGCAGACTGGGGGGGGGGGGGGGG
>VZRJ01000118.1:67482-120598 GCA_013397565.1 Ptilonorhynchus violaceus
TCAGCTCAGAAGCTGTGCTGTGGTCTAGATCTGAGGAACACAGCATTCGGACTGGAAATGAAACTGATCTTCCTGGAAAGTACAATTAAAAAGATGAAAATACAGATAATGTCTGATCTAAGACTGAGCAGACATTATTGCAATTTGTAATTGCTTGTGGAGGAGGACTTGGGAGCCTGCAGTTGACGTCAACAGCAAAGCCCCAGAGAGTTTGGAAAGAATCACAATTAACCTTTTTCAAAGCAATTTGAATTTTGAAGGCAGGGGAAATTATCTGGCCCAGACTGAAGCTACAGAAACTTCAGAAGCTTTTTTTGCCTCTGGTTCCTTTTCCTACAGGTCTTTCCTTCCCCCCCCCTGCTTTTCCAACTGCCAGGGAATCCTCCTTTTCCCACAAAGTGCCTGGGGATGTGTCTGGAGGGGAGAGGGAGAAGTGCTGAGCTGTACTGGGGAGGGGAAAGGCCCTGGGATCATCTTGTCCAGCAGGAGGTGGAACCAGAGAGGTTGTACCACGCAGCAGTCAGTCTCCAGGAGCTGCTTTCCAGGGGAATAATCCCATTCTCCAGCCCTTTGACAGAGGTGGATGTGAGCGGAAAGAAAATTCCTATATTTCAGTTCTTCCCTCTGTGCCAGAGCCATAAATGATAAACCAGTTTGGCTTTAGTGCTCTGAATCAATCTGGTTTGGTTTGTTAAACTATCAGGTCGTGTTATAGTTCTGTGCTTTTATTGCCCTGCCTGCTCTGCAGTTATTTTCATTGATTATTTTGCTATAGGATTATTGTGTAACTGTTTTGTACTGGATTTAACCTTTTATAGTTGTTTTAGGAAGAAGGGAATCAGATTGTATGTTTTTGTTTATTATGGGATATTACAGCACTGTCACTCCCTGTTGAAAGCTATTTGCCAGGTATTCAAAATTAGGAACTAATAAGGAAGTTAATTAAGATAATAGGATATTTTAGCAAATTTCTGATTTTTATTTTAAATGTTGGTCTCCACTCTCTATTTATCAAAATTCATATTTCCTGTACTTGTTATCTCATTAAAATGAGAAGGAAAACAATGAGATTTTGAAGAAGGAAAATCTATTCTTCATAATTCTGTTACACTCAACAATCTGTCATTTTCCTTCTCTGATATTTTTTTTTCCTTCATTGCCAATCCAGCCACCTGTATGATTTAGTCTTTTGAAGATCAACTTTTAGCTCTGCTAAGCTATCATCGAAAGATGCTTTTTCCAGGATTGGGATGATGAACAAATTTCAGCACTTCCATGTTATTGCTGGGGTTGCGGGTTTGGGGTTTGTTTTTATTTCGCTGCGGGCCTGAAAATCTGGTTCTGTTAGCAAAATGCAAATCCCTCTCATAAAACAGAAGCGTTTTCCGTGTTGCACTTTAATGTATTTAATAAATAGTCAGAAGTTAAACAGATCCAGATGCTTGCTGGTATTTTATGTGACAGTACCGCGACAATTGATAAATATGTTCTGTTTTGTGAGAGCAGCCTTCTGCTCGGATGTACCATCCTCCTCGGCGATTTTCAGCCGAGTCTCGGCTGCATTTCACTGTAGATGGAGCTGTATCACACATAAAACCCACCCAAAAAAAAACCCCTATTACGTTTGCAGTTCAGGGATCTAAATCACGACGAGGAAAATTCTTTGATATTTGTCACCTTCCAGATAGAGTTAGTGGCAAAAGCAGGGCCAAGAAATCATGTGGATGGCCCCATGGGGCTCCTCTCCGAGGGAATGCCCAGGGAGCAGATGGTACAGTGCCAATGCCACTTTCCCTGCTGGGAAACAAAGGGAATTGCGAAGCATCCTCTCCTAGGAAAGAGGCTGTGCGGTTGGGAGAGGTGGGAGTCACTGCAAATTACAGGCTGCCCAAGCCTGTGTCATTGCAAAACCGCTGCTGCATTTCCCTCTTTTCCTTTTGGATGACAGGAGGAGCTGGGAGGCTGTAAGAGGGCTGCTTCTTTCCTGTCAGATTGGCCGCTTCCACCCGCGCAAGGCGCGGAGTGAAACATTGGCTCTTGTGGTTTCACGTCGTGTTTGACTCCCTGACACCCCTTGGAATGGGTGACGCCACATCCAGCAGCAGCAGGAAAAGCTGGTCCTGCCTCTGGGCAGGGAGAACGTGGAGCTGCTGGAGAGAGTCCAGAGGGATTGTTCAGCCTGGAAAGGAAAAACTTGAGAGTGACCTCCTTGTGATTCCAGTGCCTGAAGGAGCTACAGAAAACATGGAGAGAGACTCTTTCCAAGGGATGGAGGGACAGGACACAGGGAATGGCTTCCCACTGCCAGAGGGCAGGGATAGATGGGATATTGGGAAGGAATTGTTCCCTGGGAGGGTGGGGAGCCCCTGGCACAGGTTGCCCAGAGAAGTTGTGGCTGCCCCTGGATCCCTGGAAGTGTCCAAGGCCAGACTGGACAGGGCTTGGAGCGACCTGGGATAGTGGAAGGTGTCCCTGCCCATGGCAGGGGTGGCACTGGATGGGCTTTAAGGTCCTTGCCAACCCACCCCATTCTGGGATTCTGTGATCACACACTGAGAGGTCAAATCAGCTGGCTGGCATCCTACCCCTTCATATATCTGTATCTGTTTGCCCAGTTTTGAGTGAGACAAGATTTTTCCTCAGCTTGATCCTCATTCTTCCAGTTTATCCTTGGATTATATGATTGTAAATGCCGTGTTCGCTTTAACTGAAATTTAATATTATAAAAATTCCCTAGTTCACGTTCACTTTTCAAAATCGTGTAGTTTAAGTGGTTTCACTTTCAGATGCTGAAAATTCCTCAGGTAGAAGAGTTGAGGTTTTGTTTGCAGTGCTGGCAGAACGGGCCATCTGTCTCTCTCAACCATTTCCCTCTAGAAAGTACATTGTTAAAGTTCCTGCATCTACACTGGCACAGAAGGCAAACAAGATTTTTCTTTCTGAGCCTTAGGTTTTCTAAAAATACTGAAGGGGAGGGATGAAAGTGGAGAGCAGAAGTGGCTTGAGAAGAAACACGCTCTAAATATTTAAGCCTTGTGTTACTCAGAGCAGAAGCAGGGACTTTAATCCCCTCTTATGTTAAAACCATACAAAGGTTCCCTGCTTGCTTAACACAATCCTCGTGCACGGTTGTTTAATAGCTGTAAAAAGGAAAATTCTCCTGGGTGTCTTAAGAATCAGGAGTGTTCACTGGCCCAAAAGTCTCTGAGCTCCTGTCTCTGAATTTAGATATGCTCTTTTTTTGTTGTTGTTAATATAAAGAAGTACAACCCCAGGAAATGAGCTATCCCAGGGCTTTCCAGGTGCCCTTCTGCTTCCAGCTGTCAGCCACTTTCTTGCTACAGAAGGGTTCTATTGTAGGGAATTCATTACTTGAGGACTTGACTGTCTTGATTGCTCTTTAAAAGTTTGTGTTGATGCCAGGAGTCTGTGAACTGGTGGCCAGGAAACTCTGTCCTGAGTTTTTTGTATTTATCCTGGAATCCTAGACCTGCATATTTGTGAGATTGCTTAATTATTTTAAAACTTTATGCAGTGTTACGATCAAAGATGTACTGCAGACTTATGTATTTACTTCTCTTTCTTTCAGTCCTAATATCTTATGCCATTGCTTCCTTCAGCTCTCTCTCTTCACACTGATAGATTTTGGTCCGTAATTAAAATACCGTCGTATTTTGACAACACTCCCAAGTAAGAACCCATCATTTTGGTTTTACTTTTGTTTATACTGAGCAGTTGCGAAATACTTTAATTATACATTTCGTATGGCTTCCCCAGTTCTAACAGAACATCTCTTTTGTCCTGTCTCCCTTTCAATACAAAAATGCAACTGAGATTATTCAAATAACCCTATTCACTGGAATGACTATGATTAGCAATGTGATGAGAATCTAATTGTAAGAAATATGCTAATGTTTAATTTATTTTTACTGAGCTACTTTGAGGGTCTAAAAGGCAATTTATATGCATTAGTAATAATAACGATGAATTTATGTCACAGATGTTTCCAAAAGTCCCCTCCTAAAGAGGTGAGTTGTACTTGGAGCTGTATCAGTGCTCACGATACATTTTCCTAGGTTTATGTGCCAGTAAACATAACTAAGCCTCAATTTCCCAAATTTCCAGCTTTGTTCCCATTGTATCCCCCTCTCTGGGAAGGGGATGTCTCTATCCTGCTGCCAGCCTGTGGCTTCCATGGGGAGTGTTTGCACTTACCTGCTCACGTCTTGGCGTGGAGGGGAAGGAGCAGGGAGCCAGCAGAGTGGGAGCTCTGAGGATCCAGGGACAGCATCTGGACTGGGAGGAATAAGCTGCTGTGAAACAACAGGGAAGATAAAAACACTGGGAAAAGAGAATTCTGGTTGGAAAAGACTGTATCTCACAGTAGGAGTGTACTTGGGGTACAGGAACCACTGCAGCTGCCACTGAACAGGCAGCCCAGAACTCCTCCCAAACACACATCCCAGTATTTTCTCCTTGCTCTGGCACTTACCTGGCTTAGGGAAGTTGACTGAGGTGATATTTGGCACGGTTATTTTTTTTTGTTGTATTGGCTCCCATAAGCGATCTCTGGGAAAAGGCAGGAATTCCAGCAGGAGCTGCTGGGAAGGAGGCAGTGGTGGGGACACCCCTTTATCAGCCACTGCTTATCAGCAATGGGCCATTAACGTGCTGTGAAATTGTACATTTCTTGTATTCTCAAGATGGCTCGAGGAGAAAAACAAGCAGAAGCCTTCGCACTGTCACTGGTGACTAAATGCAAGACAGGAAGAGGGCAGGAGCAGACACAGGTATTCATCACAATTTAAGTGATATTTCACTTGCCAAATTATTGTGTCTCATGAAATTCACCCTCATTTCCGCCACCTTTGCTGGCAGATGATGGGGTAGCAGATTGTTAGCATTTTTCACATGTTTGTGTTAGCGAGCCGCAGACCTGTCTGAAAACTTTGTGCTTGTTTTTATCTGTTTTTTTTTTTTTTGTGTGGTTTTTTTTTTTTTTTGATGGATAGACAGAATCTCCTGAGAGTTTTCTGGGATTTCTAATGCTTTCAGAACTGCTTCTGTCTCCTTGCTCTGGTTGTTGAGCCTGCCTTGCCTCTCAATTGCCTGACACGAGAGGCAGCTCAGGATTTCCGTACCAGCTGTCAGCAAGAGGCTGGCGAGCAGCACGTTGGAGCACCAAGAAATGTTGATTCTTCAAATGTCTTTTCATTACAAATTCTTCAAATGGAGTGTCTGACCTTCAGGGAGAAAAGGGGAAGAAAGAGTCACCTGCCAGCACTGGTGTGGAAACCTTCTGAAGGGCCAGTCAGAAATGGCACTGGGGAAAAACTGGAGGTGTAACTGGCAGGGATAATTATGGGCAGGACATGTTTGTACACAGAAGGAGTGGGCTTAGAGTCAACCACTTTTTTCAGTGTTTTCCTATCTTTAAAGTCGTTTGGAGACACAAACACGTAACAGAAAAATATGGATTTTTTTTTTTGATATGTCTAGAACTGAAATGTAAACATAAGTCTGCTTGACTTAGTGTTCTGTTGAGAGTTGCTGGAGGGGCTGAATTTCAACTTTTAAAATCCCTACTGTTATGCTATCCCCAGATGGCTAAAAGGTGCTGTTCTTATTAATTCTGTGACTTGTGTATCTCCTGGTGGCTAAACTTGACCATGGTTTGAGTCTTGTCTTTGAAGTGCTCCGTTTCTGGCTTGGCTTCATATTTTTATTTTAAAACGCAGAAGTTTTACTTGATGAGGGATTGTAGAGTATTCAATGTTCTTCAACAAATTGGTACTAAATGAATTCAATTATAACCTTTTCCAAAAGAAGTGGCAGAGTTATGTGGTTTTGTATACAAGCAGACAGAGCCCTTCTGTTGGTGTATTTATGAAAATCTGGAGGGAAGAGGGAAAGTTCAGGCTTTTAACAGATAACACCAGACATTTGCATGATTAAACATTTCAAAGCCAGCATCCATTTGAAAAAATAATGCCATTTGAAGGGGAAAAACAACATGTATTTTAAAGTTCTCCCCTACAGTCATCTTAGGTGTGGGGCTAGGGTGGGAAATGAGGTGGTGACAAGGATGTTGTCTGTTACTGTTGGAAGGGGCAAGAGGACATTTTTGGCGTGTTCAGTGCCTTCACCAAGGTTTCAGTTGAGCCCTTGGCCTGTCTCTGTAGGGCCTTCAGCACAGGGTAATACACCACCAACACAAAATCCTATAAGTAAAACAAAGCCACCACCACCACCAATCCCTGAAGTCGCGAGGCACCAATTTTAGCATCTCCAGGAGGTGTTTTGTGCTCCCTGTGCGCCGCTGCCCCGATCCTTTCCCGCAGTGCTGTGTGTGCTCCCTGTGCCCCAGCTGAAGCCCCAGCTTCCCACACCAAATGTGTGTTCCTGGCACCCTCGTTCCAGCCTGGGAGGCAGGGAGGGACAGCGTCTTGTCCTTGGCATTCCACTTCTCCAGCCCAACGCTGCAGCAGTGCAGGGGGTGGGACAGGAGATGGGTGTGCAATCCTTGGAGGGGCAGCGGGAGGATTTGTGGGAGAGTAAAGAGGAGGAGGATGAGGAGGATCCCTTTGTCTGAGCTGTTCAAAGTGGAGAAGCACAGACCCATTCTGGCAGCCCCAGCAGAGAAAGATCTTCACCTCTTTCATGGAGCAGGAGGGCAGTGAGGGACTGAGACCCCATCGAAAGCCAAAGCAACAGTTACGATCCTTTCCAAAGGGTCTTTTCCTTGGGACCCAGGGTGATTTCAGCACCCTTTTGTGTGGCTGGCTGTAAATATCGTGAATTCTGTAGTTCACTCGAGTAGCATGTGCAGCTACAAGAGCTTGATCTGATGCCTGCTGTTCATTTAGTTTCCAAATACGAGCCGTGCCTCGTAGCGGCAAAGCTGTGCTGTGACAGGCCCCTTCCCCGCCATCTCACTCTTACCTCTCCCACGTAACGAGGCAGGATTTGGGTCAAGTGTTCATGAAGTCACTCATCCATATGGATTGGGTGTCTGGGGGAACATGAATGTTTAATCAGACATTTGTTAGCAAGCTAAAGAGGCGACGTGGTGCCAAGCGCGGAGCTGTCAGAACATCCCCGGCCTGCCGTCGCCATGGCAACAGCCAACAAATACCTGCTTGGCTTGGGGCGGCCTTGGAGCTCAAGGAAAACCTCCAAGCCTTGGATTTTGCTGGGCTGGAACCAAAGGAGGCACTACCCTTTCCCAAACCTGTTTGTCTGCCTGACTGATAGGTTTCTTCAGGAGCTCCTGTCACTCGTCGAGGAGCGGAAATGGATAGCACGTCTATCAGCCGCATGGACTGAATTTTTAATTGCAGTCGCTGAGCAAAAATATTCAGCTTTTCTCGAGAGTTGGCCCAAAATATGTTCATTAAAAACTTAGTGAAGCACGTACATATATATTTCAGATAGCAAAATACTCTGAGCCAAGAGCTTCTGGTGAGGAATCCATAGCTTGCAATATTAATTTGGCTGGCTGTGCAGCCAGAGAGGATAGCTGGTAGTAGCTATTCAACAAACCACTACAGAAAATCTGTTTCTGCTGGGCTACTTGAAAATTCCCTCATGTTGCAGAACGCCAGTGTCTCATGGCCTGTCCTAACAGGCTTGGGGACAGGCTTGTCTTAGGGATTCCTCTGGCAGAGCCCTGCTTTCTCTGAAGGAGCCTTACTCTCCATATAATCCAGCTCCCAGCTCAAAATCACACAGTGGATGTTGCACTGCTGTGTTTCCAGCCGATGCCTTTTTCCTTTTTCCCCTATCCTCTGAGTGATTCCTTTAGAAACAGCTCAGGCAGAGCCTTTCAGAAGAGGAATGAAAACAGGAAGATAATTCCCAGCGGCCTGCCTGTCCTCCTTCCTCACCAAAGATCTGTGCTGGGTAAGAAGATGAAGCACAAGGAATGTTCCCATCTCCCCCCAGTCAGCCTTCCTGCTTTGTTTTTGGGAAGAGCCTGGGAAAACACACAGCCCTTGGGAGCCTGATCTCCCCGAGATCAGGGAGCAGCTCCCTCATCTGAAAAAAAAATAGAGAGTTTTGTGTCATGACCTGTCCTGGCAAGATTGTGAGACTGAGGGGCTGCTTTTTGAGTAGGCACAAGGTGTTGGAGTCCTGCAGTGTCAGAGGACAACTGTGCACTGGCAGGGGAAGCTGGGAAGGCATTCAAGTGCCGTGCCTATTTTATATCCTCTGTCTTGGTACACTTTGGTCTAATTGAATGTTGGTTGTTTCCTTGGACTGCACGGCAAGCCTCATTCTTTCAGCAAAACCCCTCGGCAGATTTGGGCGGTCTCGCACCAAAGTGGAGAATCCATTTGGAAAAGCAGAAGATGAAATGGGAGTGGGGTCGGGCAGACCATTTATCAGCCCGTTCCAACACCAGTCCCTTGCCAAGGTCGTGTGGTGCTCAGAGGATGCTCTGTGCCAGCCATGGTCATTACAGGTTACAGGCACTGCTACACCCTTGTGGCTTTTACATGGTTAAAAGGCAACTGTGGTCCTTGCTGGATATCAGCCTGGTGCAGCAGGATTTGTGGAAGTTAAAGACATGAAGGAGCTGGGAAGTAATTTTGGTACCAGCGAACTGAAAAATGCACTTGCTTCATCTGGAAAGATGAGGCAAGCCGCCCTTTTAAGTAGATTAAAATCAAAAAGCCCACTGTTGAGTACTGCTGATTGGGTAGTTGACACACTTTAAAATGACTGCATGCTCTTCAAAATGCCTGTTAAAAAAGAAAAACTTCTGGAAAATAAATTTTAATAGCGGTCTAAGTACTTTTTTTTGCCAGGAGATAACAACGTTCAGCCCCAGCTAACGATGTTCAGTCACAGTGTTCAAATGCACGTAGTTAAATAAAGACCTATTCTGTTTCCATGGGAGTAAACTGACTTTTTTTTTTCATTGCTATGACCTGAAATTGCCACATTTTTCAGAAGGAACTTCAAAATGGGCTGTTGGTACAGAGCCCTTTGAAAAATCAGGCTGATTACTTGATTGCTTGAATTTGGACACCCCTACTATGTTATTCTAACCATTTAAGACAATCATTCCCAAAGGACATCATCGAGACAGCACAAAGCCGTTCAAAGCTGCTTCTCACGAGGGAAAAGAGTCGCTTGTTATTTTTATTAAAAACTTGACGATTACAGCGAGTGGTTTGTGAAAAGTGGCCATGGGAAACAGTTCCCAGTGTTCTCTCCAAAACTTTGGAAAGCCCCGATCCATGGCCAGCGTTCCAGGTAGGCACTTTGATCGGGCAGTTTGAATGCTGAGGTGAGCAAAGAGTTCTTTTATTTGTACCTGCAGGGCTGTGTGAATTTACTGTACCTCTGCAGGAAAGGTGGAAATAAAAATGACCAGCTTGTTATTTTTTGGAAGACATGACTGATGATCGCTTTGTGCTTTTCAGGTGGATAAGGCTCAAACCCTGGTGTTGTGTGGTGTTTTTTTAAATCAATATCCATCTGTCTGTCTTGAGAGAGCTGGGAACCCTTGGATGAACTTGTTCCTTGCTGGTTGTGGTGTTGATGGAGTGGCCCAGCTGCGTCCCTCTGAATTTGGGGTTAACGGAACAGGAACCTCCTCAGCCATTACAAAGAACTCAGTGGAAAGAACCTGATTTTTAAGGAAATACCTCTAGCTGTGGTTTGGCCATCCTGGCCCCCAGGAATGTGTTTTAGGAGAGCAGAGTCCAATCAAATGTGACAGAAGGCGTTTCATGGACCTTGTGGCATTAAACCCCTTGCAGAAGTTCAGGGAGGTTTGTTTGTGCCACAAAATGATGTGTAATGGCCAAAACCACCTTGATGCTGCAGAGCAGCCCCATGAGAATTCCTGGACATAGAGGAAACACAGGGAAAAGAGAATAATTGCCAATATATGATTTGTGGGCTTCTAGTTTTGATAAACATGTGGCTGACACTCGGGCTCCCTCTGCCTTACCCCTAATCCCAGAACGCTGTGGCTGCTGAGTCCTGCCCTGCTGCTCAGTCTGAGGGACAAAACAGGAGGTGGCAGAGGAAAAAAGGAGAGGAGACAAGAGATGGAGGAGAGGAAGCAAAGGGTTCACAATTACCAGGGAATGGAAAACTCCTGTTGAGAATTGCACCATCAAAACCGCAGAGGGAGGCAACAGCCTGACAACTTCCTCCGGGAATAAAACTTCCAAGACCACGTGCGTTACATCCCTAAGCTTCTGAGGCGAATTGCACTTGTAAATGGAAAATGAGTTCATTAAGTAAGTGTAATTGCTCTTTAGTTATTATGTTTTGGGGCCTTTTTCATTTATAATGAAACTTTTCATGGAATCCCTGTGTGATATAACTGCTGTGTAAGTTATTAGTTCTACTTAATACCAAGAGTTACACATCAGCAAAGTAGAGAATTAAAGTGGGTGTTGACCACATTTCTTACACTCTGTGCTTGTCCATGCTTTGTAATTCTGGGTTTTTCATGGCAATAGCTGGTGCAGAGTTTGTGTTTTCACCGAGCTCTTGTTCCTGGCAGGGTGTTGCTGCTGTTCAGATGGCTGGGGAACACTCCCAGCCTTTTGTGTTCCATCAGATTGTTCATGGATTCTGTTCAGAGGGCTGACCTCATCACAGGCAAATGACAGCATTCTCCAAATCCCATTTTAAGTTAAATTGGAGTGATTAGTGACAAGGCAAAATCTGAATGGCTGTTAGGAATTTTAAAGTGTGTAGTGCAGTGTCTGGAATAAGAGCAAAAATCATAGCCACTATTAACTATTTCTGTTAGTTATTAATTATTAAGCAGCCTGTTATCATTTTATTTAATAGACACCTCACCCATTTGTTTGGTGCATCTTTGGTATTTTATAAAACCGTTTTCCTACACTTACATGTCACTCACCAAGAAATGAGGTTCGTTCCTAGGGAACCCTGGGAGGGAGGTGAGGGATTGGGTTGGGGATTGCTCTGCGTTTACTCCTTCCCGCATCAAGAAGGGCATCCAGCTGATGGTGTTTGGTTTATTTTACTCTCCCTTTTGTATCATTTCCCAGGAAGCTGCTCAAACTCCTTCTCTTGATCTGCTGCTGCTGTTAAATGCTGTCCTAAAATACATGCTGGATTGCATTCTGCCTCTCTTGGGATGTGCTGTTGTGCTTCCACACTGGGAATTAAGCACTGGCTTCCTCTGCACAGGTGCTTGCCATGGCCCATATCTGAATTAGTTATCCTTAAATTCTAAGTCTTCCCTGTGAAAAACACTTTGGGAAAAGAACCCCCCAGCTGTGCCAGGGAGGAAGTTGTCCCAGGAATTAGCTGGGATGCTGATTGGCGTAAATAAAGTTGTCACTATGTGTGAGGTATTGTCATGCACTCTGTGACACATAATAAATTCTAAAAGGGGCTTTCAATTATTGGACCAAGGTCTAGGGACACGTGAGAGCACTGTCCCTGGATATTCCTGGCTGGAGGATGTTTGTGGATTTATCCTGCCGGTGCTGACTGCAAATACCAATGAAGAGAAGTCTGGAGTCAGGATCAGATTACTTTATTCCCTAATACATTTTAAAATGCTCAGACAGATCGAGCCCATTTAAATATTGGGATACAGTGTTGGATCCCTGGGGCACAAGGAGATTAAGGGTTTCTTTCCCTGCCTCGGAGTCAAAATATGAATGCAACACAATGAAAACTTGTTTAGCTCGCAAAAGGATTACAGATATTTTAATCCACAGAGGATTCCTAATTACTGCAATAATGACTTTTCTTGCAATAGTTCATAAATCTTTGCTGAGCAAAAAGGGAGAGTGTTTTATGTGCAAAGAAATTCAAAGGATTTAGCTTAAAGTTCCTTCATAATTAACCTATAAGTGATCACACTGATAAAAGTTGATAAAAGGCCTGCTCCATTGTGCAGATTGTGTGTCTAAATCGGTGACTGGAGGGAAGGGAATTTGTGTGACAAACCTGCTTGGAAGGTTTTGTTTTAGTGCAGAGAGTGACTGAGGATAAATTCTGATTTAGTTAGAATGTGGAGAGGTGCAGGGGCTGCATTCTACAGACCAGCCTCTTCTGCTTTCCTGTTAATACAATTTAAAGGTACAGTTTATAATGGACTTTGAGTGATAGTGAGCTGCTGCCAGGTTCTGCGGTTCCTGTTGATTGGTGCCAAAACCCCAGACCGGAGTCTGAGCCGGCTTACGAGGCTGATACATTTTTGTTGTTTTGTTTTTAAAACCAAAAAAAAACCCCACCAAATCCACTGACTGTGCAGTGTCTCCAAAAGGCTGACTCAGATGTAGACCCATGTGACATCAGGTGGGACGAAGGCCAGTGTATCCTGTATTATCCTGCACATCTTCACGTGTGCTTTTTGATAGTGCTTATGATCACATGGAATCCTTTTGTGCTGAGAAAAACAACCGAAGGAATAGAAATACTCGACATTATCCATTTTTACCCTAAGTATGAGAAGTATTTCTTGTGTCTGAAGATTAGCCAGCCTCTAATTACTTGACTTGGAGAAGCAAGATCTTTAGGAAGTAGGTAATTTTAAACCTGCATGGGTTCGTGTGTCTTAGCTCCTACCTGCATTTGGAGAGAAGATATGTGAACTCCATCGAAAATTCCTATGTAACTTGTTTCTAAACGTTCAGAATGTTATTTCAATTCAAGATTTAATCCGTGCAGTTCTTTGAATTATCTGCCTTATAATAGGTAGATTATTTTAATATTTAAATTTTTTGAGAGAAACGGTTTTGATGTGGGTTTAACATACATGCCAGTATTCTTATTTATATTTTTGCCAGCAAACTTACAGATAAGAGATTGCTGTAGGTATAAATTTCAGTTTTGCACCTATTTCTGGTAGATCTCCATCTTTTTTGAATGTTCAGGTATAAATAATAATCACATACCTGAAGGCAGCCTGCAAGACATCAGTGCTGAGATGCGTAGATTGACAGACTGACTCCTTCCTTGAATCCTTTTGCTTCCCAAAACGTATCCAGGACGTTGCTGGTGTTCATTTTGAATTTGTTCAGGCTGGTTATTTCTTGCCGAGCTGGATGCCACTTTTTCTTGCACGCTTTAAGCTGTCACTTGGAAATTACCTCTAAGGGGTGTAAAGGTTTTTCATTTAATTTCCTCCCCAGCCCAGCCTCAGCTCCACTCAGAAAGGACCAGAGGGCTTCTTGGTCCTTCTTGTGGGTGACCTCAGCAGCTGGAACCCCAAAAAATTGCCTTTTACACCCAAAGTGGGGTCAGATCCAAGGGTCACGTGTGCGTGTCGTGCTGAACAAAGTGTGAACCTCTCTCTGCAGGCACAGGCATTTCAGCCTCCTTCCATTTGGGGCGATTTTTTTTGGGAAGCAGTGTGTTTTCTTAGCCAGGAGATTTAATGCCACTGTTCAGACTTAAGGAACACTCCTTGTTTTGCCGTGGCCCTTTGGGGTTGGTTTTTTTTTTGCAGTTGTTTTTCTCCCAGTGAATGTGCCCAGCCTTTGTGCTGAGATCTCCCCACTGTCAGGCAGATGCAGGGCTAGGGGATATTTTTTTAGTGAGCTTTACTCTCTTTCCTGTACAGCTTAGCGTGGAAGTTACCTTTTTTGTGCTGTGTGAATGCCATTTTGGTGGCGTTCGCTGCTAATTGTGGAAAATGTATTTTCTACTTTTCCTCCTGGCTTGAAAAGGCGTCCCGTTATTGTTCCATCTGAGCGGTAAATTCCCGTCTCCTTGTGTTACAGCTCAATTTTCGTTTTCAATTTCCCTTTTGTCACCTCCTAGATATCTGTAATGCATTCCAAGGATTTTAAAGATTATGTTAATTCATTTCACCCTCCTGGGCGTCTGGTGTTGGTTTATTCTGGAAAGCCTCTTACTCTGTCTCAGTGTGAACAACAGTCTGGTCCTGCGGTGCCCTTGGTAAGGAGGGTTTCCATGTTACTTTTGTAAATTGTCTTTTTTGAAACAACAAAATAAAAAGTGTCCGTATAAATGGCTAATGCTCCTTTTGGGTCTTACTGAGCTGTTGACCTCGCTGATCCTTGAAGTCAGTGAGCAGCTCGGGCTAATTCCAAATAGTGTTAAAAACTTGCTCCTGCTCTGGGAAGTTTCAATTTTCAGCTTTTGTCTTTAATATCGTGTATCTGTTCGTGTGTAATACGCCTACAAGGAGATCAGCTGACCGCAACCACATCCGGTTTATAGGCTGGAAAGTCCTTTTATGTTTTTTCGTTAGACTCACAGGATTTGTAGATTTTTCAGGAAAACCTTACCATCAAATGAAAAAGTGAGGGAGAAGGAAAGACGCCACTGAATTAGTGAGATCACCTCATTTTGTCCTTTGGAATATCACTGGGGATTTTCCTGCTAACCAAATACTTAACACAGCATTTTATTTCGGCGTCGGCTTTGTATTTCCGGAAATTTTGGAGGTAGTTAAAAAGTCCTTTGTGTAACTGAGATTTGGATCAGTTGTGTTCTCAGGATCTCTCTTATCCTTTATTTGTGTTAGTGCCTCATCGTCTTCTGTGAAACTTTTACCGCCTGTTAAGAGATGGTCATTGATTTCACATAAAAAATAATCGGTCGACTTTGCTGACTCATTTGCAAGCAGGGAAACAGCAGCAGCAGGATGTGGAGAAAATAAGAGTTTTTGTCCCTCGGTCACTGGTTGACTTCATTCGGTGACCTTGTGCGTCTTGGCTAATGGGCACATGAGCTGCTCTTTATTGCAATAACATTTCTTTCTGCTAGAGAGAGACAAAGAATGAGAGTAATCCATTGGAATTACATCCCCCCCCAGAGCACAAAAAATGTACAGATGTTGAGGGACAATCTCATTTCCTTACTGTGGGCATGAGAGAGGGGGAGGAGGAGGGAAGATGTACAAACCTCCTGGTGACTCTGGAGAGAACGCTTTGTTGTGGAGAAAGGAGTTTGTTCCCTCTCACACAGAAAACAATCACCTCCATCTCCATGGGGTGGGGTTTGATTAGGATGATGCTGGAGTCGTCAAAGACACGTCTGGGTGGGGTGGAAAGGTCAATTTAGCTGGCATTTGGGGCATACTGACAGGTAATAAGATGAACTGTCCCTGCAGAGGCTTTATGCAGTTTGGGGCCCTTTCCTTCTTGACCAGCAAAGAGGTGACAGTGATTCCATGAGGTCAGGGAAGCTTCCCAGTGAAGGTTTGTGGTTTTTTTTTTTCCTTGCAAGTGTAAATAATCATGGGATCAAGGCTTATCATATTGATGGAAGGGATAAAAACACATATTCATGTGCGAAGAGGCTCAGCTGCTCTGCCTGGAAAGCCCCTTATAGCTCTGGGAAGTGTTCTCCAGGCTTTTGGGGTCTCAGAAGCAGCATTTTTATCGTGGTGAGTTCATGGTTTATGTGGAATCCACTACCTGTGCTCCAGCTCGCTTTCAGAGATGGAAAAGCAACCCCCAGTTCAAAGTTGGTGTCTGAAGAAAGCTGTTCAAACATTCCTTTATAAATATGCACACGTTAAGATAAACATTTCCATCATAATGGTTTTTAAAAAAATATGTTCTCTTGGTATGGTGAGTAATTACAGCAGTGTGCACGCAGTTTATTTCTGTTTATCTTCTAGTAAATTCACCAGCTTCTTCCATCAAAATCCCATGTCAGTGTTTTGGGTCTAATGTTCTGTGGCTTTAGAATTATCACCCGCGTGTATATTCCAAAATTGCAGTTCTGCTACAAAGTCATCCTGCAGGGAGCTCTTGAGGCTTTCATGACCTCATTTACACAGCAATAAATTCCCAAATCTCATTCAGCCAGTGTTCTCTCTGTGACTAAATATTTCAGTCACCCATCATAGGAGATAATTTCCTGAAGTTAAAGTGGAATGGGAATAACTGTTACAATTAAAGGTACAATAAACTATTAAAGTCGAACAAATGAACTGGTGCTTTGGTGGCAAAAAGGCAGGAAGCTTGTAAAACCTATTGTTTCTAATTACAGCAAGGGGTGTTTCTCCTGCCACGTGACTGCTCATCCTCAGTGCTGGGGCTAATCTTGGAATGGCAGCTTCCTTTTAAATGTATGGATTCCGTTAAAGGCACCAAACCTTCGTTTAAAAGGGGAATTTCATTGAAAACTCCCATTTCCAAAATAAGAGTCCTCGTGGTCTTTTTTTCCCTCCAGACATATCACTGCACGTCTTCTAAAATGGGCTTGGTGTGCAGGGGCGAGGTGATGTCCAAGAAGTATTGAGGCAGAGGTTCTCTCAGGATCCCAACTCACCAGAAAATTCCCAGTTTGGAGAGGAAAGGGAGCTCGCGTGGTCATTGCTGGAATTACTGCCAATGCAGACACTTGATAAAAATCAAATAAAACACCCATGAGAAAGCCACGAGGCCTTTTCTCTTGGAAAAAGCACGTTGAGCCAAGTGCAATGGCTGTAGCTTCTAAAATAAACTCATCAAAATTAATGACAGCACAGTTCAAAGAGATGTGGTTGCTTTAGCTGCAGAACCTGCCTTGATTATTGGCAAGTGAGTAAATGCTTTTATTTTCAAGGCTCAAAATCTGTCAGGGTCATGTTTGATATCTTCTTTCTTGGGCAGCAGTTCAGCGTGTCCTTGACCCAAAGCTCTCTGAAATGTTCAGAAAGGAAGAAAATACTTGGATTGGGAAACAAAAAAAAAAAGTTTGCTTTAGTTTTGGAAATGGAATTTTACTTTTATCTTCACGTAAAGCTAGAGGAGCTGTGTATGTTTATGTGACTTTTACAGTTGAAGCGTCTTTTACAAATCTAGGGCTTAAATTCTGCCAGAAAATACATTAAATCTCTCAAATCCTTTATCATATCATGTATTGCTTTTTCTGTTGGTTGTTGTTCTTTTAATTATTTGCTTGTCCTCCTCAATACTTTTCTTTCGAGTTGGTTAATGCCAAGACTGTTGAATATTACAGAATTCTTAAGGTTGGAAAAGACCTTTATGATCAGAGTGTGAACACTGAAAAAGGAGGAGGAGAGGATAATGATTAGTGCCAGATAATTGTCTTCATGATGTATACAGGAAATTTTGATTATTTAATGTATACATTAAATTTTGAGCATCTGGTTCAGCTCAGATGATTAAGCTGAAAAACTAAAAAATTTAAAAATTAAAACTTAGCAAGTGTTCCTATTTCCACAGTTGCTGCACCGTGCCAACACAAGCTTTGACACGGAATTCACCTATTTTTAGAGTCAAGTCAACATATCTTGGCGATGCTTTGCTCGCCACAGTATTTTAGCAGTGGCTTTTTACAAAAGAAATGATTCAAGCCCTAAGAAAAGTGCACGGTGTGAAAATGGTTTAGGTTTAGGTTTTTTTTGGGCAGTGTGGGTTAATAACAACCTGCCAGGGTTGTACAGGAGGAAAAGGACATCCTCTAGTCTTAGCATTTGACCTGGGAAACGACATCATAAGCCCCCAGTTCTTCAAGCATCAAAAATGACGTGATGATTCCAGCATCCCAGTGTCTCTGAGGACCTCCAGTTGACTGACAAGTTTTGTTTTTTTCTTGTAGACAATTAAATATTAACTGGGTGCTTTTAAGAAACCCTGGCGAGTCACGTGTTCTCTTCTGCTTGCAAACAATCTGGGAATAACCGGAATATTTATTAACGAATTCTGATTGTTTTATAATGCATTCGTAATCTTGTATTCTTTAGAGAAATAATGGTGTCTTTTATAGGCCTGCAGGGTGCTGTTAATGCTTTTTGTTTGGTGCAACCTGAAAAGGTGAGATTTTGACAAAATGAATTCGAGGAGAGGAGCAGAGCTGTCAGGATCTGATAAATGATGCTGTGCTTTGCCAGAGCACAGAATTGATGTCTGTGTTTTGTTCCTGACTGCTTCCGTTTGGTGTCAGGGTTGTGAGGGGCTGGGAACCTCCAGCACAGGCCTGGAAAAGGAGGTTTACTGGGATTTTTGTGGAAGTATCCCCAGGTGAACCCTCCCATGGAAGCAGATCTCCAGTAGGAATATTTCCTGAACTTCACGGAACCCTCGCAGATCCGAATTCCTTTGGTCACCAGGAAAGCATCCAAGCGTCCTGCGGATCCTCAGCGTTCACCGCCCTTCCCTGGTGTTTTGTTCCATGAATTTATCCAGGCTGTGTCTGTTTCTGTGGTGGTTGGGCTGTTTTTCCTGCCATCTCAAGCTGGAGTTGTGTTGTTGAGAGCTGAATCTCCTGCCTGTCACTGAGGCGCTGTCACTTCGCTTTTGACTGGCATTTTACTGAGCCCCTCATAAATTTCCACGCTTGATTCTGTCAAAGCAGCACTGCCTGTGCACAGTGAGGCACAGTTTAAATTGTTATTAATATAACAGCACAAGGAAACGAACCTTTCATTACAACACTTCACTTGGTTCCCTCTGGCTTAATCGAGACCTTCACACAACTGTAAAGCTGGTTTTGGTGGCAGAAAATGACTTGCCTTGCATTCTCTCTGCGTATATTTCCTTTTTTTTTTTTTTTTGTGAGAGTTTTAGGTTTCCCTTTTCCTGAGACATCTTAATCTTTAAACCCATTTAATATAATATTTTACATTGGTGCATGTCTTGCAATGGCTTCTTTCATTTAAAAAGATCATTAAGGCAAGAGGTTTCTTCGACATCTTTTCTCCCAAAGCCTTGCCCTGGGCTGTTTAATCACCCACAGGAGAGCACAGGGTGCTGGAAAACAGGGAAGCACAGCGTTCCCTTTATCCTTGTTGCTAACTCCCTGCTCACAGTGCAGTCATTCCCATACTTCCTGACTAAACTCCAGGAGTTTCAACAGCTTTCTGAGAGCTGGATAGGTTAGATAGGTCTCTCTACTGGGAGACAAATGTTAAAAAGCTCCCCAAAAACAAACACTACATTTTTCTTGTCTTCTTTACAAGTTATTTTTAAACAGTGTCGTTTAAACCTGGCCAATTTAGTGATGCACACGCATCAATGGGAATAATAATAATAATAGGTTTAAAAATGTAAACCATTCCAATGGGAAGCAGTAATATTGTGAGTCAGTCATTTCTAAGAAGAGCATCTTGCTCTGCTTTCTCTCTATCTGGTATTCCCAAATCTGTCTGGTACTGCCACTGTAATAGAACAATGTAGGGGGAAAACTCTGGGATTATTTGTGGGGAGTTTGGCTTTCCCTTAATGATTTTCCAATCTTCTTTCAGAAGCTCCTATAAGGAAATATTTGGGCAGCTCCATCACAAATCTGTTGCGAAGTTGGGATGGTCTCACACTCAGCTGCACGGTCTGGTAAGCAAACTGAAGTGTTTTTATTACCTGTTTCATCCCTTTCTGCTGCGTCACACAGAATTTGCTGATGACAGCTCTTGGTCAGAAATCTCAGCGTTCTCTCATCCTTCCTCTGATACGGCGACGCAGAATTTAAAATAATAAAGAATCGAATGTTCTCAGTCATATAAAGAGGCACTGGTATCCTGCCTTGAAGTGTCAGTGCCGTTCCCCAAGCCAGAGGAACAAGAATTTCCCCGCTCTGTTTGTCATTCTCCAAGTTATCTTAAAACCTTGCATCGATCCATGACATATTTGTGTGGTACTTGTTTTACTATCCCTTCACTGGCTTCTTTTTTTTCCATTCTTGGAAGAGCCCTTGTAAAGATGATGCTGCACGGTTTCCCTAACAAGCTATGCAAGCCACCGTGAAAGGATTTTGCAGCATCAAGCTATAAATCCCTTGAATAGGTGCTATTGATTCCTGAAGAGGTCTTGCTGCAAAAGGAATGTGCTGCTCGGGTCTCCAGAGGTGTTACTAAAAGGACAATAGCACTGAGGAGAAGCAACAGCGGGAGAAAATCGATTCCCTGCCTGGTTTTTGTTTGTTTGTTCTCAGCGAGATTATACAGGGGAGAGGAGGTGGATTGGGCTATATTATTTCAGCTGGGCTGAAAGTTGCTTTCTTTTTATGTTGAGAGTTCTTTGATGTGCCTGGAATGGGTGTGAGCTGAGGTCTATTGCTGGGTGGATGTGGCAAACAGGCTCTGGTTTAAGACCAGGCTCGTGTGTTCATTTGCTGTCAGATAGTTTTGGGGTTTTTTTTTTTAATGAAAGCATAGAAAAGTATTTGTGGAAAGTATCTGTGTTATTCACAGTTGTCAGCCAGTGGTGTGCAGTGCTTGTATTCACGCTGGTGTGCTGCCACATGACAGGAGGAAAAGAAGAAGGAATTGCTAGAAGAGAAAACAAGAGGAAGAACCCAGGAAAACTGAGTTAAAAATTCACCATACTTTGTTTAAAAGCATCTCTGATGTGCTGTTGTTGGAGCTGAAGTTTCCATTCTGTAAGTCCTCTCTCCTCCATGCCAGAAAACAGCAAAGCTGCTTAAAAACCAATTTAAACGGTTTTTAAATGAAGCTGAAGCTCCCTGCTCTTTTCATTTACCTTTTCCCAAGTCCTTCCCCAGCTCGGCAGTTCTGCACTTGTTCCTTCATCCTTGGGAAGACAGCGTTGTCCTCGAGGAATGTGTTTTATCCAAGAGATGTGTCCCAGCCTTTTTCCTTCGTGTCGTGCTCTTCACGTCGTGTGTTTGGGCTCGTGTCTGTAGGAGCAGGTTTTTTGAGTGTATTTTAACTTGTGGGTGTTTGGGACTAGCACAAAAATAGCACCTTTAAAACACTTCTAAAAGATCTGCATAATTTTGGAGCCTCTTTTCAAAGAACAGGGCATTGAAAATCTTGAGAAATCCTTCTGTCCACTGAAAGGCACCTGCTGATATTGCTAGGCTGGTCCTTAGGCAGGCTCTCCTAGGAGAGCAATGTTCCAATTCTCCCTGAGAATCCAGTTTAAAATGCTGGCATTTCACAGATGATTTTGGCCATCTCGAATCCCTGCCTTGTAGTAATGTAAGAGAAGGAATCATTTTTTTTCTTGTGTAAAAGACTAATCCAGAAAGCTTTTCTCTTTTATTAACGGCTGTCATGTAACTTCTTGCTTGATAATATCAATCTGCTCTCAGATTTCTACCAGATTTTTCCCCCAAGATATTCTCTTTCCTTTTCTGTCTTCTGAATTTAAGCAGTCTTACTTTAATGCTAGCAATATACAGGCTTTGTTCTGCCCCCTTTCTTCCCCCCTCCTCACATATGTACATTTTAGAACAGTATTTTGGGTGGAAAATAGCTTTTCAACTTGAACCAGTTCTGGAAGGAAGCAGTCCATTTCCATGGACTGGTTTCAGGTGCATGCTGGGAAGAGGGAATGAAGGAATCAATATGTTTTTTCTCTTTATTTTTTTTCCCCCCAACTCTCTTTAGAATTGTAGAACTGAAGAATAATTGAGATTGGAAGACCCTTTTGACAGTCCATATTTTGGATGACACAAAACGCTTCCAAACCCGGCTCATTTTCCCACTGGGAATTCTTGCACCACCCATCAGCAAGTATCATCACTGGAGCTGTGCTGGCACCACATTTGACAGCAAAAAAAGCACTGATTGCATCAAAAATGATTTGAAACTTCCTCAAAGTCGCTGACGAGGAAACGTGAGCAACATTTGAGGGGGTTGCAGATTTTTTTGAGGTTTTGAGCTAGCTAACGTTGGCATGAAGCACTCACTCTGGAAAGCAGAGTCAGATTGCATCTACTTTTTAGTGCTGTTGCACATCTGCAAAGAAACATAAATGGAATTGTGTGGAAAACTGCATTTTTTAATGTGTAAACATAAACGTGTGATGGAGATTTGGACTGAAACCGACTTGACTTTTGTGGGCTTTAGAGAAAAACTAACGCTGTTGGTGACTGTCCTTATATTGCAACTTTTCTTCAAAGGCTAGGCTTTGGTCCAGTCAGACCTTACTTGATACCAGCTTAATTACAGAGAGTTAAATAATAGATTTAGTTTTGAAACAAGCCAATTTCTGTTTGTGCTGGCAGGCTTACATGTAACTCTCGAGAAATATTTATTAAAAAACACCCCGACAACAACACACAGAGCCAAACCAAAGCAACACTGCCTGCCTTAGTGGACTGGTTTTATGCTTCAGGTTTGAAAGTGATGTTTTCTTTTCTATTTATTTCTCTACATGCAGCTTCCAGCATATGCCACAGTCCCACCCAGGCTGCTCCTGATGGCCTCTGATGTGACAGCACTGCAGGAGGAAATCTCCTCACTCTCTATTTCTTTGACAGAACAGAGGTGAGGAAGGAGATCTCTTCTTCTGTGTTGGCCCCTGGCAGTTCGTTTGTTGCCCAAAACTATGAACTGGATGAGGTCAGAAAAGTCAGCGTTGATCCCTGATCTGGCCGAGTGAATGTGGAGGGAAGTCATGTGGAGTCACTGAAATTGGAGGGAAGAGCATTTTGGGGAATAGGATTTGGCAGTGGCTCCAAGCTACATCTCCTCGTTGCACTGAACATTTTTTTTTGTCCAGGCTAGGGATTAATTTAACTCTGCATGGCTTTATCGTGTCCAACTGCTGCAGTGCTTGTGGCTATGTGCTCTAATAATCCTGGATGGATCTCACTCTGGATGGCTGCCACACTCCTCTCCCACGGGTAAGGAACATGCTTCTTCCAAAAGCAAAAAACACGAGCAGAATAAATAGACATAAATAATGTAAATATAAAAAAATGTATTATTTATATTTATAGAGGTGTTGCTGATAGCTGCTACCTTTACAGAAATTGTGGAAAAAACTGAAGTAATGGAATCAATAAGTAATTATTGAGCTGCTTTGATTTGTACATGGCCTTGATTTGATTTGTACATCTTCTCTCCAAACACTGCTTGCATTCCTCAGCTGTTTTTTGAAGGTTCAGTGCACCCTTTAAAAAGAGCCAGGTGAACCCCAGTGGTCTGCAAACAGAAGGCTGGAATCCACATCCGTGAGTGTCAGAGCAAAACTGGCTTCTTGAGTGCCACAAACTCTTCCAGGGCTGCATTGGAACCAGAACTTCTCTTTAGACACTCCAAAGGCTCCATCTGGTACCTTGTATTCAGGAGGGACAGAGCAAAGGCTGAGTTTGATCTTCTGTGTTTATTGGGCTTGATTGTGATTTTGTGTCTCTGTTGCTTCACTGGCTTCGGTAAAGGGCGCTTCTCTGTATCTCTCTGATTTCACAGCGGGGCCTGAAATTGATAGTGGTATCACAGAAAGGAAAAACACTATTAGGAAGTAACACTCAAGAAAAATGACACAGCCTGGGTTTGAAAATGGAACTAATTTATTCAGCCGCTCCCTCGGCGGCGGAGCAGGAACGAGCGGAAGGGATGGGAAGTGATAAGAGTGATGAAAGCTGTGGCATCCTCCTGTGGGCAGGCACTGGGGCTGTTTTTGAAATGTGCAGCGAGTTTTCTGACACGGAGTCACCACCTTCTGAGAAAAGTCTGGATTTCTAATGTTAGGCTTAAGGCCCAAGGAAAAAAAAAATAAAAGTAAAATTACATCTCCCCTGCCCGCTCCTCACTTGTGTTCTGTGTTCTGCTGCTTGGCTTTGGCTGGCAGCAACAGAATCACGTTAGATGTGTGGGGATCCCTATAAAATCCCTCGGTTCAGCTGTCCAGCTGTAAACCAGCCAAATCCCGGTGCTGCAGGGTGAAGAACTTGCACAGGGGGGCTTTGTGCTGGCCCTCGGTGTGCAGTGACCGGTGCTCAGACCGGGGTCAGGCTGTGACCGTGGGAGCTCAGCTCCTGCCCGGAAAGCTGAGGAAAATGACCCCCAGTGTCCCTGGCAATGAGTTCATGTGCTGGGCTTGCATGCTGGGATTAACTTGGCAAAAAGGATTTACCCTGGAAGGCAGCAGGAGGCTGTACCGTGGCAGATAGAGTAGCAGGCAGTGCAGATTCCTTGGGCACACACAGCCCTTCCAGTGCTCCTTCCTCTGCTGAACCCCGTGTCAGACCAGCTGCTTTCTTGCCCTCACTCCAGCCTGGAATTGTTCAGGCTTGCCGGGAAGCACGACCTGATTGGAGCTGGTTTTTCCATGACACCTTCTTGCTCCCTGCCACCCACTGACTGTTCCCAGCTTCAGCTCTTCGCAGGAGGGCACGGAACTCCGAGAGCTCACCCCCTCTCCCGGCTGACCAGGAGCCCTGGAACAGCTTCTCCCAGCTCACACCTGGAGCAGGCACTTACACAAAGCTCCCCCCTCAGTTTTCTGGGGTCTGGGTTTTGACCCTGATGCTGGGAGCTGTTGGCTGTGATTAGGAGGAGCCTTCACTCCGCCTTGTGTGGGGGATTTGTGGTAAGGTCTTGCCTTATCAAGCTTTTTTCTACTATGTGATATATTTGTGTTATTGTCTCTAAAAAATACATCTGGTTTAGTAAGCTCATGAAAACAAGTGTGTTAGCGTCTGTCAGCTTGTCCTTTCTGTTTATCATCCCTCCTTTTCACTAGATTCCAGCAGACTGCTCCTCCATTCCTTGGCTCCTTTGTCCTCCAAAACTCCTCAAAATGAAAGGTGCTGAATGGATTTTGCCTTATGCACACAACAAATGTTTGTAAATAAGCAAAACTTCAGCAGAATGGGGAAGGGAGAGAGAAGCAGAGATGATGTCAGCTATGGAAACCTGAGCAACCTACATCAGGAGGTCCGGGTCAGTGATGCAATTCTTTCTCTCCTTTTCCTGGAGAACCTATTTCAATGTCTTGCTACATCTGTTTCCTGCTCCATTCTGCTTCGGGTTTTTCATCTCGTTCTGTGAATCTGGCGACTGCCGGGATCCTCAGCACCACTGAACTCTTTCAATTTGATTTGTGGGCTTTTCCCATCTGTGCTGATGGTTCACAGGGTCTCACTTTGCCAATTCCTCTACTTGTGTGCTCAGTGTTTGTGCAGTGGCTTTGGCATTTTCTGCTTGTGCTGCCGGGACATTCAGAGACACCGTGAAGATCGAAGCCTGGTCGAGCCAGCACTGACAAAGTCCAGGTAAATAAGAATATGTGGTTTCTATCCCAAAGAGCTTTAATTCCTATGTGATGGTTAGACTTTTTTAAGGGCTTTCTATAGGCCTACCAGAATGTGAGAAGCAGCTGCCTAGTTTGAGTGAAGAGAATTGAAAAGGACGCTCTCCCTGGCTGGAGTTTAGGCCCTGACTGGCGTGAGCAGCCTCCTGTCTCCCTCCTCCTCTCCCCCCCAGCTTTAGCATTTTGGGGCAAGCAATGAGAAAGCATCCTGTGACCTCAGAGCACCATCCATAAACCCAGACACTGTGAACTAAGAGTAGAGCCAAGTCCTGCATCTCACGGAGAGGATTAGTGCAGAACTCCTCAGTCCCACAAGCCACGGATGTTTGGCACTGCTGTTCTTTGTGTGTGTAATGGCTCTAGCATCTTGTTGAGTGCACAGTCCAGGAGAAGTGACCAGCATGGCTCTGAACTGCCTGGTGTTGTAGCTCATTAAACTATTCCAACACCATTTGCTGTATTCTGGGATTATAGCCCTCTCTGTAGATGTTTGCAGATTGCTAAATTAGGATACCGAGCAATTACGAAATGGAAGCGCCTCGTGAATTTAATTTTCTGATGTGCAAAGCACAAGGGAAAAGTACCAATGTTACTACTGTAGAGTCTCCAGGATAATTCTGTGGGAGGAAGTTCCTGGTAAATATTCCAAGCAGGCTGTGCAGGAGCAGACTGGTGGTGCAGCAGCCCACGTGCCCCGTCAGGACGCAGATCACTGAGAACTCTGTGGCCCTCTGTGAAAAATCTCATTTGTGAAAGGACTTTGCAGTTGTTCCTTCCCCTGCTGTTTCCATCACTTGACAACTGCCTTCACAGCAGGACCCCATTTCCTTCTTGGCCTCATCCCTGTCATTCAACACCCATCCAGAACAGGCCAGACAGGGTTTCTACAGGCAAACAACAGGCTCATTTGAAGTTGACTTTCTCTTAAAGCAGCATGTCTTTTGTACCTTTGTAGACATGGTATTAGAAAGCCAAAGGAATACATAAATAAATAATAATAAAAAAAATTTAAAATAGTTGCTCAAAGATCCTCCTGTTGCTGTGGGTCTGATGGTTCCAGGATGTTGCTAATGGCAGCTGAAACTGTAACATTTTTCTCACCTTTTTTGGTTTCTTCCCCGCAAGGTTCACGTTTTCATTTGCTCTCATGGCAGCAAATAAATTCCATGAAAGGGAATTGTTTAATAAATAGCCTCTGGTAAAGAGTATGGCAGAACTGGCATGACTCCTTCGGATGAGAAGCATAGAGACTGCATCACTGAATATTGTGCCTGTCAGTAAATTAAATAAAAAACCCCAACCAAGTTCAGGAAATTAAATTCATTATAAAGATAATGGAAAATTCCCATTTTCCGTGCTGCTGTAGTCATGCACACTCGTAATTGTTTCCTCAAACAGTCAATACCTTGTAAGGACAATGAACATCCTCTTCTCTTAATCCACTGCTCAGTTTGGGGGGGATACTTGGGGTCTGTTTTACTGGCAGCCTGGCCAGGGTCCCTTCATGCCTGAGCTGGTGGGATTCAGGGAATGTGTGCCCTGGCAGGTGCCATTGGCCTGTCCCCAGCGCTGCCTTCTGTCCACCTGTCCTGGGAAGGGCTGGAATGTTGGCACTGGGGGAGGGCATCAGTGCTGGGGATGCCAGGCCTAGGGGGGAGCACAGCAAGGAGCTGAGGACGGAGAACTTTGCCCCGCTTCATTTATTAATCAGTTTGATTATTTGACTCTCTCCAGTTCTGCAAATCAGACATAATCAGGTTCCCTTAATAGCGTGGTGGGTCTGTGTGTTCATTTATACACAGCAGCGTTATTCATAGATCCTTTTCATTTCCCCATATAGACTAATCTTATTAATATTTATCTTCTGATCTATTTACAAATTCAGAGTGGGTAATCTCTGTCTAAATGAAGCTGCTGTTCATACAGAGTTCTCTTTGTTTTCTTCAAAAGAATCATAGTAGCACTTAATATTATGAAAAGCTTAAAGCAGAAAAAATGTAATTAAGTATGGAGCATCATTAACGATGATGGTGTCCAAAATGTTTGTCTGGCTGATTTTTAAGATCCCTTCCAGCCCAAACCATACTGTGTTGTCAAAGCAACGGGCAGGAGGGGTAAGAGCAGCTGCAGGTGAAGCCTCAAGTTCAGAAACACTGAACCAGGTTAGGTCTTGACCCTTGTGCTTGTGTTTGGCTGTAGAAACTGTCCTGCTAAATGGTTGGGAAGCAAAGTGCTTGGATGACCTGCCCAGGTCCCAAATGATCCAGTGTCTGCCTCCTGCCACCCGTTTGGTTTAATCAAGGGCAGCAAAGGAGTGGGGGGGAAAACCAAGCAGGCATTTTGAAAAATTTAGGGTATGACCTGAGGATAACTGCAGCTTCTTCCAGGTCTGGGCACTGGGTTTGGCTCTTGGAACATGAGGAACTGTGTCTGGAGAGCCAATCTGGAATTTATTCACTGTGCACTACTTGGAAATTTCTGAGTGGGTGTTTAAGGGACTTGGGCACTCTTCAGTCCCTGTCGATGACAACAAGGGTTTTGTGAAGCGTTTAGGGACACGCCAGCCTGTCCCTGCTCAGCAGAGCACTTCAGTGTGCTTTTAAGGCCCTTGATTTCTACTCTTGGGTTTATCAGCAGGAGGTTTTTCAGAGGCAGGAGGCATCTCCTTATCTCACAAACGGGCTAAGCTGCCTTGTGGCAAAACAACCCTCAAAAACTCTTGGTTCTTCAAAATGTTCCTGTTGTTCTCCCTCCCCTGCTGCAGTGGTCGATGCCTTTAGACCATTCCTTTCTTACCCGTGGATTTGGGAAGTACTGCTTATAATGATGTCATTCTGCTGTTTATTCCCCTCCAGCTGGCGCTGGAAATGCTCTGTGTTTTCCCCACACTGATGCATGTGCAGGTTGATGCATCCCTGTCAGTCATTCCCTCTGTCAGTGTTCCCATTCCTCCACCAGCTTGTCCAGGACAGTTCTTCCATATGCTTCATAGGATTTGGTCCAGAAAAGCATCACATTTGAGATTGAGAGAATCACACAGGGATTCTTGCAGCCAGGCAGAAACTTTCCTGCTTCTCTCCCCTTTTTCTTGTGCACAGCCAGGCAGATTTTGGGGTGCAGGCAAAGGATGCCCTTTCCAGGTTTCCCCGCTGATTGAGGACGATGCCACAGATTTTTGACATTCAGGCATCATCAGAGTCATCTTTTCTGATGTTCTTTGTAGCCCTGGCTAAAAGGCTTTATTTGGAAGTGCTGCACCAAATGATGTCTGAAAGTACCCATTTGTGACGTGGAAAGCAGAAAGCAAGGCCATCCGTCCGTGAGCTGGGCAAGTGTCTGCTCTCAGAGTGGAAAAATGGGCACTTCCAAGTCATTTCACTCAGTCTAGGAGCTTATCATGGCTTTTTCTGCCAGGTTAAAGCACAGAGACCAGGGAGGGATAACAAGAAAGGTTAGGGATGTGGAAAAACTTCTTTATGAAAGAGTGAAAGGATTGATGCTGTTCACTATGGAGAAGCAGTAAATAAGAACAGATATGAAAAGGTCTCTTAGCATTTGTTACTTGTCAAGCCAAGAGGGGCCCCTTGCCTTTGCTCTTTCTCCCATGATAACAAGATAACATTTAAATCAGAGACCTAACACCTGTTTAAAAGGAAATTGCTGATTTTTTTCCATGCCACATGCTTGAGCTGCTTCAAGATTTCGTGGAGTCTGTGTGATTTGTTTTTTATAGTGATTTTTTTTTTTGAAAGACTGCTTAGTGTGACAACACTACAAATTAATCCAAGCCAGAAATGCTCACAACATTTGAAAGGATCTTAAGTGTTTCAGTGCCATGGTTTGTAAGCAGAATTCCTGTGCTATCAGAGGTTTTCTCCACGTGATATAAAACAGGAGAAGAGTCAGAGGGATCAGAAACACCAAAGGCTTCATGGAAACACCATCTCTGAAAAATGGTCCTTTAGAAATATATAAACAATTTATATGAGCATCAACTGGATATTACACTATATATAATATATAAAACAGCAATGGAAGTTTCATACAGTCTTTGGGCTACACACTTGAGAGCTTTTTTGTAATTTTAAGGGTTTAAGGAAGGACGTGTGATTTATTTTTGGCTGCCTCGAGGAAGCCCTCTGAGGTTCCTCAGAAGCTCCTGGTGCTGCCCATTCAGCCCCAGCCCCCTGTTTGTGGGGGATGAATGAACTTTGGTAGAGCAGCAAATGTGTCCTGACATCCCCCAGCCTGTTCTTCTTGAGCGTTGGAATTTTTTTTCTGAGTTGAATAATTTATCTCTTTGTGTTGTATTATGAATGTGAAAGGCTTTTCTTTGCAAGCTGAAAAGTGAAAGTTACTTAAAACTGGGGAAATAAATAAATTGTGTCTCCTGGTATGCATGTAAGTAGGTATTTAGTTGAGGCACCAAGAGTTTTAATGTTTAATTTACACGGTGCTTGAAGTTTAGTGTATTCTTATCAGAGAATGTGTCTGATGTTTCATTTTCTGCTGTCTTTCCATCCTTTCCATCTTTCCATCCTTTCCATCTTTCCATCCAGCAGAGATGATTTGGTGCTGAGGTTCTTGGCCTGCTCTTGTTATTTACAGATGCCGTGGGTAATCCACAAACTTGTCCAGCAAAAAAACCCAACCGTGCAGTGAACTGGAAATGAGAAGTGGATCTGGTAAGAGCTCCAAAAAATAGCAAGCCACTTGAAAAAGAAAACAACACAACCAAAAATAATAATAATAATAATAAAAAGAGCTCACTGGGAATTCCTTGTAGGAAAGGTTTGACAAGTCTGGAAAGATTTGGCAGCTTAGGCCCTGCTTTGCTCAGAGGGGTAAAAGGGCTTTCTGATTCCTGAATTGTCCAGCTGGGCTCTGGAATTTGGGTTGTCCCGGGAAGGTGCTGAAAGTGTGAAATTTAGGGGATGAGGGAGGAGAGGGAAGAGGAGGAGACTGATGGAGAAGCCTGAAAAGAAGGAATGCACATGAAGTGAGCCCACAGGAAAGGTGGACAGAGACTGCTTACGAGTGTCTGGAGTGGCAGGACACAGAAAATGGCTTCCCACTGCCAGAGGGCAGGGTTAGATGGGATATTGGGAAGGAATCGTTCCCTGGGAGGGTGGGGAGGCCCTGGCACAGGTTGCCCAGAGAAGCTGTGGCTGCCCCTGGATCCCTGGAAGGGTCCAAGGCCAGGCTGGCCAGGGCTTGGAGCGACCTGGGATAGTGGGAGTTGTCCCTGCCCATGGCAGGGGTGGCACTGGATGAATTTGAAGGTCCCTTCAAAGCCAAACCATCCTGGGGTCCTATGAAGTTTTGCTTTGTCCTGCACCTTTCTCCCAATTAATTGATGTGTTCACTTGATCCCTGGCCCTGACCCAGGGGCTGTTCCGTAGGAGGCAGTGTGCCTCTAGCCAGGGATTACATTCCAGTAAGGAGAATGAGAAGGAGAAACCAGGCAGCACCATGAGCAGCCGAGCTGATTGAACAGGCAGAAGCAGCCATGTCCACAGGCATTCCTGTTGTGCCGATCCAGGAACATTTACTGAGTCTCTCTTTAAAGACCAGTGGGTTAAAATTTGTCACTTCAGGCTTTTAATTAGAGAGCGTAATTGGAGTTTTCAGACACAGAGCACAAATCTCGGTAGCTGACACACGCCGTTGAAACTTCTCGTAAAATAAACTGTAAAAGTTTAATCAAAATGAAAGTTGCAAAAGCTGCATTTCCTGGCACGAACGAGGGTAAACCAGGATCTGTTAATGTTACGGCTCCTCCTTCGGTGACAGAAAATAAATTTTCTTTCAAAGAGCCTAAACATTTCAATTATTAAACGACTTAAAGCTGAAGCGTGTTCTAATCATCGAGAATCGATAAGGCTGGAAAAGACCTTTGAGATCAAGTCCCACACCTGACGAAATTCCAGCAAGGAAGAGGAGGATCACAACAGAATATATAAATTTGCTGGCAATTCCTTCTGCCTCAGGGGTGGGGGTCTTTCTCTGCAGCACCGAGTGCTTTGATTCAGTCAGTGCCTTCCTTTAGGCTTTGTTGAGCGGGGAGCAGGGAAACCAAGGGTTCTGCACACCAGTTCCCTTGGCAGTCTGTATGTGCTAATATTGCTAAATATAGGATTAACCACCACCAGTAGCAGCCTACCCACTAAACTCTGGCAGTGCAAGAAAGACTTGTCATTCCACCCCTTCCCTCACAGAGACAGGAGAGTGTTTTGGAGCATTTTCTGCATTATGCATGTCTGGGAGCCTTTGGCAAGTGTTTTTGTTTGGGTTTTCTTTGGTTTTTTTTTCAGTGGCAGTGTTTGAGCAGCTAAAATAAACGTGAGTTTTATTGTTTTATTCCTCCATGCCTGAATGGCAAAGTCTCATTTGGAGAGAACGGTGAAGGGAGAGAAAATACAAAGAGATAACAGGAGTTGGGAAGGGAGTGTATTTGAACCTGTTTGGATGCATTTCCAGGAGATGGATGTTTTGGGCCAGATTCTCAGCTGATGAGGGGAGAGCTGAGCAGAAAATATTTGAATTGTATATCCTAGGAAATATGACTGGCCCCTAGGAATAGGAAAGTGATACCAAAGAGCCTTCAGCGTAAGGAAGAGGGAAACATTAATCTAGAAATACTCACTCCTAGACTTTTCTACCGGTATGCCTGAATCCATGGAGTTAATGTTCTTTTCCTTTGTCTTCTTGCATCTGTTTGCTTTTTCACAAGTAACCTGAGCATGTTCTTGTTCTCTTTCAGTCCATCCTCTGGCTGCTCTGAAGTCTCCACACAGCCCTTGGACTGGCAAATCAGAGGAACAACTGAGCTTTGGGAGGGTTTTGTGCCTTTTTCAGGTTGGAAGGGCCACTCAGGTCGTGTACTGGGGTAACTGAGTCACTCTGTGATTTGTCACACTGTGGACAGGCGGCCCAGAGAGGTGGTGGGGCCCCCATCCCTGGAAGTGTCCAAGGATGGGGCTTGAAGCACCCTGGGATAGTGGAAAGTGTCCCTGCCCATGGCAGAAGGGTAGAACAAGGTGATCTTTAAGGTTCCTCCAACCAAAACCATTCTGTGATTTTATGATTCTGTTAAAATGCAAAATTTATACCACAAGGGCTGGAATGAAATTCAGGATAATGGTGGTGAGTCTTAGAAATGTGTGATTAGTTTGTTGTCTCTATTACCGTTAGTTCCTTGATTAATTTTAATGCTTACCATAAACTTCAGGTATATTGCAATTAAAAATATCTTCAGAGCTGGGCGCAGGATTGCTTTGCAGAGCTGCACGGTGTTTTGTTGAAAACTGTAGTGCTTGCAATCCCACACATCAACCCTGCAATCCCACACATCAACCCTGCAATCCCACAGGTCAGTTCAGCCTGGAGAAAAGGATTCTGTTCCCATATCCAATCTAAACCTTCCCCCGTGCCAAATCGAAGCCGTTTCCCCTCGTCCTGTTATTTTGGCAATACCCGAGTTACAATTGTTAAATCGAGTCCAAGCAATCCATAATATGTTTTAATTGAATAGGTTGCATAAAAATAGCTACAAAATGAAAAAATATTTGGAAAAATGCCTTTCGCAAATGATATTTATTAGGCAGAAATGTGCTAGGATTTCAGGGGTCAGTTTATTTTCATACATTTTGGCTTCATGAGCCTGCTAAAGTGGAAACATCCTTTATTGTAAACTTACACTGAGCAGACATCCAATAAATCATAAAGCATGTAAAACATATCCTGTTCCTTTCCTTATAAAATATCTCTGGGCAGTGTTTTATGTATTTTTAAAAACCATTGACGAGCTTCATCGCTTGGATTAATTTGTAGCAAAGTTTTATAGACATTGGCCTCTTTCAGTTCCAGAGGCAGCAGATGTTGAGGAAGGATATTCCACTGGGAACGAGGCCGGGGTTTTAATCTGTCCAGTTGCACTTATTTCCACTTTTAATAACCTGCTACCCTTGGAACATTTAAACTGAAAGTTCCATACCTTATGTTGATGATTAATTCTTTGCTCAAGCAAGCACACAATGAAATTAAATATCACTCGTGTTTTAAGATACACAAGACATAATAAATTAATTAAGTGAACATCAGTCTCCTTTTTCCTGTTTGAAGATACTGGCAGGAATGTTGCTGTGGGTTTGATTTTCCTTGCAGGTTTTTTACCTGTGTGTGGGCTGAATGCAAATCTGGGACATTCGCAGACGTGTTTGATGTTTGTCACTGCTTCAGTAATTTCCTTCCGGGAAAACCGAGCGCGATTTCTGCGTCCAAAATCTGTTTCAAGTGTGGAATTTCTCCTAAAAATTCCAGAGCAGGGGTTGTTCAATAGAATAAAAGAGAGAATAAGAGAGAGAAGTCAGTTAAAAACCAGGATCTAAAACCCATCCAGATATTCACAGGATAATGTGGACTATATAGCTTAGGTGGTGATGTACTCTTGGGTTCCACTTCTCCTTTCATCTGCTTACTTAAATAGAACATTTTATGCTCTGTATAATGCAAATTTGTACATATACACAGACTGTTGGCATTATTAGTAAATTTCGAAGGTACTGCAACCATAATTTGGCTGAAAAAAGTTTAGAATTTGGTCCACCATTTGACTGCTTCATTTATTTATGTATTTAATGACCTTCCGTATTCATTTTGAACAAGCTAAACATTTTTATTTCCAGAAAGAAAATTGGCAGTTCCTTTAAATGGTGTAAACACAGTCCAGAAGTTTTTCCTAGTTCTCGTGATGCCCCATTGCTGTGGGATTTCAAATGGCCCACAGAGAGTGCCCCTGGGTCCCTTTTTTAGCCCTGGCAGAGCGTCAGAGAGCCCAGGCAGAGGGTCCAGCATGGTCAGGTGTTGTTTTGTACCTGGATAACTGCACCCAAATCAATGGGAAGGCTTGGTGGTTAATCCCGGATTCAAAAGGAGGATTTGGAGTGGGTTCCATTTAACCTGTCTGGCCTTAATCAGGTTATTTCTGTTCATAGAAGGGAAGCTGGGAAGGGGAAAACTGAAGCTTGTCTGCAGTCATGGACAAAGTGCATGAACCTTGCCCGCTGGATTGAGTCTTAGATCCTTGATTGCGGGAGTATATTTGGGTTTCTTTTGTCCTTGAAGGGCTTGGAAGGCTCTGATGGCAGAGTAATGGACCCTTCAATAACAGGGATCAGTTTCCAAAGGTTTCCTGAGGCTGCCGCTTGAAGAATTTTCTCGTGGCCCTGCCGAACGGCAGCTCCTGTCAGGAAAATAGATTTTTCCATGATGGACGCTTTTATCAGATAAATGTTGAGAGTGTTTCGGCCTGGGTCTTTTAAAACACAATTCCAATCTTTCACCTCTGAGTCTGCAGAAGTCGCAAACGTTTCCTGTCGTATCCATCCAGCAGCTTTGCTCTATCCATGTTTTGCTCCAGCGCATCGGTCCATGCCCCTGTTTGCTGCCCTGAGCCCCTCTCTCCTAACACAGAGCGATTCCTCCCTGGAGCTGAGCTCCCAGGAATCCCAGGAAGCGGTGCTGAGTCCAGAGGGGAAGGCTGAGCCATCCACTTGTGCAGCCCCACCTGCCAGGGCCTCCCCACCCTCCCAGGGAACAATTCCTTCCCAATATCCATCCAACCCTGCCCTCTGGCAGTGGGAAGCCATTCCCTGTGTCCTGTCCCTCCATCCCTTGTCCCAAGTCCCTCTCCAGCTCTCCTGGAGCCCCTTTAGGCACCGGAAGGGGCTCTGAGGTCTCCCTGGAGCCTTCTCCTCTCCAGGTGAACAAGCCCAACAGCTCTGAAATAAACCCACAAGGAACTTTTCTTTGTTGCTGATTCTTTCTTTGTAACCTTCCCACCAATTTTTTTCCCCGATCTTTTCACTTCTTCAAGGCTGAAGAGTTACGGCCCCAAATCCCCTAATTTTTGCTGATGTTTAGATAGGTGCTTACCCGTTCCACTTTATCACCTGCCTCAGGCACAGGTGAAGCTTGCAGAATTTGCCTTTTTAAAATTTTTTCTTCACCTCCCCCCATTCTTTTCAATTGCAGCTGACATTTAGACTGCGTTTACAGCAGGTATTTGGGATCACCCTTCATTGCCAACCAGTTAAATGTGATTGTTGCCACCTCTTTGTTCCCGTTAGGAAGATCCTGCCTTCATCAACGTGTCGGGCTTGTCCTCGGCGAGGGAAGGATTGTGCCATCTGGGAGCAGAGCAGCGCTGCGAGCCGGGGCCGAAGAAGGTAAGGCAGCTAATAAAAAAGGAATTCAAGTCAGAATGGTGAAATTCCTGTAAAGGCTTCCTTTGAAAGCGGCATTTTGTAGTGCTCGGCCGAGCCGGGGAGGCAGGGATCAGCGAACCTCTTCGGCGGTGGAAAGTGGTCGTTAGGAGGGGAATTAGGGAATGTCCATTATTCGCAGGCTGAAAGGTGCGATGAAGATATCAGCCGTGTTTAAATCAATGTTCTCCATCCATTTACCTCAGTTCTCCCAACCTCGGAAGCATTCGCCTCGAGAGGCTGTTCAGGGGAATAATAGAGGAGAGAGATGGGTGGCTGGAGAAAGTGGCAATTAGGGGGAAGTGGCAGAGGCTTGTCGAGTTACAGAAAGCTGCGAGTGTCTTAAGGTGCTTAGAGCTGATGACCTGGAGAGAGGGACAATCCCTCGGTTGTTAATTAGCTGGGGACGAGGTGGTGGAAGGTCAGGGGAGAGCAGAGGGGACAGGGAGGCACTGGGACCCCACGGTTGCAGGAGCAACCTGAGGGCTGGAAAGGGGGACCCTGGGGATGGAGCCCACCCACCCCTCTGAGTCCCGGAGGGTTTGATAAAGGAGATTGAAGTGATGTGGCAAAACCTTGTAAAAATGGTTTTTTCTTTTTCCTGCTGAAATTGATTTCATGTGGGATTTTAGGCTGAGTGTAATGATCCATTGAAATAAAGCAGGGGGAAAGGAAATGTAGAGAAATGTAGGGTTTGCTATCATTTTTTTCCTCTTTTGGTGTTAAACTGCTTGTAAAAGAGACAAATAATCTGTGACTTTCCAGTTTAGCTCTCTTCTCATTATCCTGACAGAAGTACAGAAAGTCTGCGAAATCAGGCACTCTCTATATTCTCCTAGGGTAGAGCTCTTATTAAGTTAGAGGTGTAGAGCATTTTAGCAACAAAGCCATTTATTGAACATGATTAATAATTTGGAATTTCTGCCCTGAGAGATGACTGCTGGAAGGCAGCACCCAGATGGGTTGCCCAGACAGACCCCTGGTGGGATGCAGCAGGGACCACTGGGGCATTGCCACTCTGTTCTGTGCTGTCACAGGTCCCTGTTGGGGTTTCATGGGTTTTCCTGCCCATCTCATCACACCCTGGGCTAATGAGATTCTCTGCAGAAGAAATCACACATCACTTAAGGCCCTTAAAATCGATCACTATACAAAGAGCAGTTAAAAAAAAAAAAAGTGAGAACACTTTACCAGTCTCTATGTTTTATAAGGTGCCACCCTGAACAAATGGCCTGCACTCATTGATAGTGAGAACATGTCCATACAGCAATATTATGGTTGTCTGCTTGTGTGTTAATAGATGTGAGAAAAAAGGTGGTACTTTGGATATTGGGGCATCCTGCTGTTCCACAGGGTGTCTTGGCGCAGCTTGCGCTGTGTTTTTCTAGGCTTATTTCCCTTAATAGTTGCTACAGTAAGAATGTTTCACAATGAACAGAGGAAACCCTGCCAAACAGCCCCAAAATAATTCAGGCACAGCTTTCTGCTGTGAAGACCTTAGGAGTGCCTACATTTTTTTTCTTATCTCTGTCATGCAGTTTACGTCGGCTTTGGAGGGCGATTGTATCTTTACATTTTGAATCAGACAGTGTTGCCACGCCAACCTCTCTTAAGGCTTTTTATTTCGCCCCCATTCCGTGCTGAACCTCCACCCAGTCTTCCCCCAGAGCGAATGGTCACTCATTTGTCGGGTGGGATTGGATTGGATGGAGCAGAGCATTCCAAGTGTGGGATTTTCTCGGCTCCTTGGCAGGTCACTCCGTGATTCCTGCTGGGACAGTGATTCTCAGTGTAGCAGTGCTGCGTTTTAGGCTATCAGAATTTTGCATTCCCCATAGATGTCTCATTGCAAGGTCCCTTTTGTCACACCAGAATGGTTTTTGGGGCTTGGCAGGTGCTCAGGTCGCCTGTAGGTGTTGGCTGTCCTGCTGCTGGTGGGTGGGGAGCAGGATGTGGGGTTCAGTGTCGTGTCATCGTTCCCCACCATGAGAACTTTTTGATATATCACAGAATATCCTGAGCTGGAAGGGATTTACAAGAATCATCCAGTCCAACTCCTGGCCCTGCACCGACCCCCCCACCAATCCCAGCCTGTGCATCCCTGGGAGCGTTGTCCAAACGCTCCTGGAGCTCTGGCAGCCTTGGAGCTGTGTCCATTCCCTGGGGAGCCTCTTCAGTGCCCACCACCCTCTGGGGGAAGAACCTTTCCCTGATATCCAGCCTGAATCTTCCCAGGAAAAGGCAGTGAGCTACCCAGCTGTAGGTGACTGAGCTTTGCCTCAGCAGAACAGAGTGGGAGAAGACAGAGGCTCTCAAAAGCAGAACTCAAATATATCTCTGCCTCATACAGGGAGTGCCCAATTCAAATCAGACTTGAATAAATATAGACCCTGTTTGTCATAGGGTAATACTAAATTCCCTTTTTATTTCTTGTAACCTCAGCGTATTTTATGCCCCTTTTGCTCCTGCTTCTCCCTCCTTTGCCCACAGACCCTCTTCTCCCGGGTGCTCCTCTGCGCTGTCGCTCTCTCAGCTTTGTTAAATAGTGCTTGTATTGTTCTGTCTCAAAGTTGCAAAGGAAGCTCTGGCAAAAGTGATGTTTTAATTAAATACAGCAGCAGAGATGGCTCTGCTTCTATTAATAAAAAATGAAAGAATGTGCCTGAAAGGTTTTCTTGCTCCTTTACAGCCACAGCAAATTCAGTGCCTCGAGGGGCACGGCCGGGGTGGTGCCCAGGCATAGCCAAGGCTGTGATAAAGCAGCAGGAGGGGCTCGGGTTTGGTGGGGACATTCCCTGGGCACAGCCCACAGGGATCTGAGAGCCACCCCTGACTCCTGCCTGGGTGTTCGGGAGCTGGAATCTCACATTGTTTACCAAGAAGCAGCTGGAAGATGAGCAAGACAGGAATTCATCACCCTGCCTGAGATGAGGGTTTATCCAGTGACAGGCTCAGATGAGCACTGGTGTTCTGAGCAGTTTGTGTTTCTCACAGAGAGAAAAACAATTTCCCCATGAAGGATTTATATTTTTTTTTGGTCGAGTATTTCCAAAGTTTCAATTATTTTTTTTTTTTTTGGTAGCTATTGCATCCCTTCTTTCCAGCAGGGAGACACAGAGGTCAGAGTCTCTGCTGCATCTGTCTCCTAAAAGTCCTTCCCATGTTCTGAAAGGTGGGCTGCAGCTGACTCTTCCCAGTTTGCAAATTTAATGTAGCTCTTCTGTTACCTCTGCAAATGCGGAATCCGTTGGTATTTAATATGAGCTCTGTTGAAACCGCAGCAGAAATATAAATATTTATTACCAATTTTTTCACTGCAATTGATGAACATCTTTGCTTCGTATCTCGGGGTTTTTTTGTGCTTTCGAGGGAGGGTTGTGGAAAGCCCATCAAAGTTTTCTGGATAAAGAAAACGCAGATGGCATTGTGAGCTGCAAGGTGCTACAGTGAAGGGATTGTTCTAAACTCAATACATGAAAAGTTATTTCATCCAGGACATAAATGACATTTCGGATTTTGAAAAGAATAATTATCTGAGCTGGCACATGAAAGAGCTGTTCTTTTTCTCTTGGGTTTTTTTTTTGTGTGTTTTAACCTGTTAAAGACAACTATGGGATTGATTGTAGTGTGTGGATAAAAGGGGATGATTGATAACCTTGGCTGCCTGTCCCAGGCTGCTAAACCTGATATGCTCATAGCTCTGGACAAAGCCTGGCTGGGAAAACAGGCTCCAAGCTCGGGCTGCCTATACAAACCACCTTCCAGACAAAGAAAAAGGGAATTTCCTCCTCTCCCAGTTTTCCTGGGTTTGGAAACTCTTGGAAATGCAAAGACATGGTCACCAATTGTCTATTACAAAAAATGGTTTAAACAAGTCTGTTTTTCATGTAGAGACACAGCCATAGAACTATTAAGTCCTCACCAAGAATTGCTACTAAAAACATGAACCTTTTAGTGAATTGATTTGAAAGGGAGGAGAAAAACACAACTAACTTGCATTTCTTGTGACAGACAACAGCAAACATTTTGTTACACTACTTTAAGAGTAAACATATTTTTTTAAAAAATGTAATGACTGTCTAAATTATAGAATCTAAAGGGTTTTAGGGCTGGGGAGGGCCCAGAAAGAACAGAGGCTGTCTCTGAAATAGATGGATGGTAGAAGAAAAACATGTTTATTGCAATGGTCTGTGACCACAAGAGAGAAGATTTGGAGCTTTATATTTTATATTCTTTAGTAACCAAACGACAAGGAAAAATTTACCAGCCTCGTGCATGTTCTGATTGCTTTCCAAAACTGTGCCAACAGATTGCTTTAATTTTTTCATATTTGTAAAATACTTAGAGGATGACAGTAGACAAACATCCCTTAGCCCAGGAATTCTCTCTAGCTGGTGACTCTCCAGGCAAGTAGAAGACGTAGGGTCATCTGAAATACTCCCCTAAATATTCTAAAGGGAAATATTAACCAGGTTTATGAGAGTTTCTAGAAGGGGATGAGATTTAAGTATTTTTGTAGTTATGCAAAATAATGTTCTTCAGTGACAGCAACTGTTGCTTTATTCAGAGTTCCACTGCCTGAGTAACTCTAAGTGTGAGTGAGTCCCTTTGATTCCGTGGTTTGCACAAGGAAGTGTTTTATCTACTTTTGCCTGCTAAAGCACACGGAAAGTTTATATCTGTCATTATGAAATCCGAGGGAAAACGGAGGATTTGGGTATTGTTGCTTGGTGTTTTCTGCCAACAATCGATACATTTTCACGGCATTTTTACAGCCTTGATATTCCGTTAAGAAAACACATCTGTTTCCAGATGTGGGTGGTTCAGTTTGTCCAGGATGCCTCAGCATTTATTTAAGCCACGAACTCCCACACCCAACCCTGTGTTTACCCAATTTACCAGACTCTTCTTCCTTTAGTGATCCTTCACGTGTTTTTGTACTTCCCACCTACGGCTTCATCCACAAACCGGATCAATTTATTTCCCTGGGCCCGGCACCACGGGAATAACGAGTCTCTCCCAACATTCATGTAAAATGGCCTTTTAAAGGTGTGTTTATGGCTGTTGGAAATCCCTCTATTCCCCCTCATCCCGCAGAGCTGAGTGTTTGGGAGCAGGGCTCCTTTGGGGAAATCTTTGCAGGATGTTTGCAGCTCTCGGGAGGATGTTGGGGTGAGGTCCCTCTAATGAAGGCAAATTTGACAACTTGCAAATGTCAGTTCTAGAATTCTCTAGAATTCATAAAAAGTGGAATGGTTTTGGAAGCTGATGAGCTGGCCCACAGGTTGTGGTGGTGGTGGGGTTTGGGTTGGGTTGTGTAGAGGTCGATGAAGGGAAGTGAGGCACAAGACAGAAAGTAAAGGGCAGCAGAAAAGCAGGAGAGAGGATGGGAATGTAGGGCCAAAGAAACTGAGAGGGGGGGAAGCCTCCCGTCGCTCTGGGGTTAACCTGCTGGAGCTACTGAAAATTATCCTAATTTGAGTAATTATTAGGACCTAAAAATCACATCATTAACCCAGGCAAAATCTTCCTGAAGTGCTGCTGCTTCCGTCTCCCAGTACCTGTCACTGCAGATGGCACTGGCCACCCTTTCCAGCCACTCTTGCCTGCAGCACAGGCCTTATTTCATCACTTTTCTTCCCTTTTCCACGTGGGAGAATGGGATGGTGCTGTTGTGCTGGAATTGTCCTTTTTTCTTCCATCAGAACTCAGCTGGGTTCTCAGCTTTTCTTGCTCTGACTTCTGCAGGACTCTGCAGTCCATTCCCACTCCATGAACACCATCGGCTTGGCTCCAGCCCCCACAGAGAATCCCAGAAAGCTTTAGGTGGGGAAGGGCCTTCAGGAATGTCTAAATCCAACGCCCTTCCCCCAGACCAGGCTGCTCCAGGCCACGTCCAGCCTGGCTTTTGTCCTTAGCTTTTGTCATCTCCCGTAGTCCAGAGATACACTGGAAGCTTTAAGAGAAATTTCCCTTTACACAAAGTTCTCTTTTGTAAAGCCAATTTTTTGCTGGAGTTCCTGAGGATTTGCCAGTCCACAGCCACTTCACCCATAAATATCTTTTTTTTTTTTGCTTTTTTTCCATGTTGATCCTGGTTTGTAAAGGAAAAATTATTCCAGTGGAGCTGTCCACTCATTTCTGTGTCCTGTGAGATTCCTCCTCCCTCTCTGCCTGTTCTGAGTGTGGGGATCAGATGCATTGCCCTTCCTGCCTTTGCTTTCTCTTCACTTTTCCCATTTCCACTGTTTCTGATGGAAATTCACGTAGGTAGCTGAGCACTCAGCATGTCCAACAGCATTAACTGTGCTTGCTTTTCCTCTCATTTGGAATTTTGGGCTGGAACCTGTGATCAGTGCGTGGATGGGGGAGTGGGAAACGTCCATAGTTCTGTGGCTGTGGTCAGTAAAAGGGGATTTTCTCTCCATGTGATGAACTCTTGAGGGATGGTGATCCTGGGACACCAGGTGGGTTGGCTGGAAATGCTTTTGTATTGGTTCTTTTGAAGGATAAAAGTGTTGACAGGAGTAGCATAATGCTGGTTTAGTCTTTGATGTTTGAGTAGCTTAGAAACTAAATTCTATTGCAATATTTGCATAAGTCACTCAGTACACAGAATTTGGTTTTAAACTTGGAAAGACATTACAATTACCTTAAGCTGCAAAGAGCTTACATTATACAGTAATGTATATTAATCCCAATTCCTAAGCAAATATGCACACCTAATTTAACTTTTTTTCTTTAGAAACATTCACATGTTAAAGAGAGCTGTGCAAGCCTTCCCTGTCCAGCCCTGACAGACTGGTACGTGGTCAGGAGGCTGCCTTGAAATTCAGTTTTATTCCAAAAGAAAATAATTTCATTCCTTTGCTGCCAATCCCTTCACCTCTGAGTGCCTGAAATTAAAGCTCCCTGGTGTCCCAGGTGCTTGGCTGTGCCCATGCCCTGGCCTGCTCTCCTCTCCTGGCTGCATAGGGCTTTTCCTTGGATTTTCAGCAGCTGTTCCTGCCTGTGACCCCCCCTCTGTCTGGGACATTCATTCTGCTGCAGGTAGAATTAATTCTACTCTTTCTTTGGTGATAGTTCTGAAGTAGATTTTTCCATTATTCTTGAAGTCTGAATGTGAACGAGAGAAAAGTCCCTTTGATTCACGATTCAAAATTCTGGTATTGGGCACCACGTCATGAGATTTGGGACAAGTGGGATCAAGAGCTGGCAAGTGAAGTGAGCTGTTTTCCTGGCGGGTGGAAAAATACATTCCACAAAAAACCCCTCGGTGTGTGTGAAATGTGCTTTGCCAACATCCTTCTCTTTTTCTAACCATTGCATGGCAATTTCTCCAGCCACAGAGCAAAGATAAGGAAAGGATTAGAGACTTTAGTCTGAATACCTTTGCAAAACAGCCAGAGGTTGTTTTTGGTTTTTTTTTTTTTTTTGTCTATGGTAATTCAGCTCCAAGAACTGCCAGCTTTCTGCATTTCCATGAGTTTTGCAATAAAGGCTATCTGCTAATAACGTTTTAAACATTTCAGCTGCTTTTGTGTCATTACAATTCCCCCTCTGTGGCTAAACATAAAGAATTCCTTGATCTGCATTTTGTGGGAGGGAAAATGAAGTTTCAGCAAAATTATGGAAGGTTCTTCGTTGCAGCAGGTTATGAAATCGGGAGGGAAGCCATGAAGCTGCACACATTTTCCCAGCTTTCCAGGCAGGATATGTGTCCACTTCATCCAGAGAGCTGGATCTGTCCATCTGTGGGACATTTGCCTGAGGATCTTCCACCCGTGGTAAAACCCCCAGGGAGGTTCTGCATGGCCTCCAGATTTCCTGCCTTTCTGATGACCTCTGTGTTTGGCTTATTTATCCCTTGACTTTAAGTCTCTTCTTTGGGGAATATATTAAATAGAAGTGACTTTCCTTTCTCTAACAGTCAGACTGATGTGTTATGGATTGAAATTTTAAGATGTGTTCTGAGGCACTGAAAAGCAAATTTTCTGCATGTCAGGCATCCTCAGTAGAGACTTTTCCTTTTCCTCTGTGTTAAAAAAAAGCAGCTTATAAATGTCTGTATTATCGGGATGGGCCCCTGCAACAGCTTGAGAAGGGCAGGTGGAGACACAGAGCACAGCCCAGCTGTGGTGGAAAACCCAGGAGAAGGTGGGTGTTAATGGAAAAAAAAAAAAAGGAATTTCATTTCTGTCAGTCTCTGCTCTTCTCCTGGTGCTCAGTAGTTTTCCAGGGCTTTCCAACCCTGCACGTGAGATGTGTAGAGAAGCTGTAGCTTCCCCTGAGTGGGTAGTGCAATAACATTGCCTGGGAATTGAAGGGAAATCCATGGTTTTTCTTTTTTCCTTCCTTCCCCAGATATTCCTGGCTGGGAGGTGGGCGGGTGGCTCCTGCAGACTGAGAGGTGGCCTCGTGGAACTCCTGTTGTTCCAAAGGAAATCTGTTTTCCGTTCCCATCTCTTGACTCGTGTGGATTGCAGAAATCCATTCCCACTGAGCTGGGAAGTTTGCACTCCATAAACTCCTCTGCAGGAGAGTTCCACAGTCCGAGGCCGCTGCATGAGGGAGCTCCATGTCTTTCCTGCTGGAGTTTGGCCTTCCAGGATGGAATTTGGTGGTACCCAAGGGATGTACCTGTCCAGGTGGTCACCACCAGGAACCTGGCAGCCCCTCAGGCTCTTTGTGCCACGCTTGGGCTTTGGTCCTTGGGAGTTTTTCAGTGTCACAGTGAGTGGGAAGCAGCACCTAAACCCGACCTTGCCGAGGGGCTGTGTGCACTCTATTGGGGATATTCTGTAGGATTCCCTGGATTTGCCTGCTTTTGGTGCAAATCCCTGGCAGATTCACTTTGTTCTCCACAAAAGTGGTCACTTCTCCACATTCTTTCCTGTTTAATTTGGGATTCTGTATGGGGGGGGGTGTGTGTGCACAGCCATGCAGGGGCACACAGCCGCCTGCAGCTCTGGGGTTTTGGTGACGGTGGTGAGGAAAGAAATAAAGTCATTTCTTCCACGTGTAGTTTGGTGGTCTGACTTGGATTGATTGCTCTGTCCTTGGGGAAAAGCACTGCTGTCACCCTATGGCTCTCTGCTCTTTCTGCAACCTTAATTTCTGCACAGTGTAATTTGTCTAAATAGGAGAAGCTTTTAGATTAGCAGCAGGAAGGGTGAGCCAGCTTGTTTACCACCTGAGGTTATACATGTGTGTGTCAAATAGCCCTAAATGGAAAAATCATAAATACAGCCTTTTTATTTGTCACCTGCCAGAATGCCCTTGTGCCTGCGTGGTCAGTCCATTAGCACTGAAAGGGACAATTCTTTCCCTGGGCACCTGCTCTGAAATAACTGATTGGGGTCACTCCTTTGTTTAATTTCATTGCTGCTGCTTTAGCTCACAAAAACGGGGATGGATTTTTCTTTTCCTTTTTAACAATATGCTTCCGGCAATGCTGTTTTTCTTGAAGCCAAAAATATTGCTCTACAAAATGTCACATCCAGAATATCACATTTGTTATTAACCTCTAAGGAAGCCTGAACTTTTGTACTGGAAGGGAACAGGGTCACCAGAACAATTTGTTCTTTGTCTATCCCGTTACACATCAACATTAGGGATTTCCAGAGATCCTCTGGACTGCTGCAGGCCAGCCTTGCATTCCCAAAAGAACCAAGGCAGTGGAACCCAGCAAGGGATTTGATTTTTCTGGCGTGACTCATTTTCTGTAGGCCCTGTTTTATTTATTTTTTTTTAATGGCCTGCTGTTTGATTGGGATTTCTCCATTAATTTTCACTTCTTTCCATCAGGATGAGGCTGACTGCTCCGTGGGTTGTTTTTTTCTCCTCTGGCTCCTGTCAATGGGCTATTTTTTTCCCTTGGTTTTGATGGAAGGAAGGAGCAGTGGCAGAGCTAAAAACTGATTTGGTTTAAAGCAAGGCTGGGATTTCTTTCAGGTTGAGCTTGATAGTAAGAGAATACCTTCTCCTCATTAACATCTCCTGGAGACCAAGTGGAGGTTTGATGCTGCAATAGAAGCAGCAGAACACTGTGGATTTTATAACTTCATGATTATTAAAAGTCAGAGTTTACTGCAGAAGAACATTTGTAGTCTCTTTAGGTGGTGTCTATTATGTCATATTAGATTTTAGGACACTTTTCAATGACTTCTAAGATGCTAAATTGAAAACCTGCCCTTCCCTCCATGAGTTTGTGCTTCTGAATCAAAGCTTGGGAGTCTTGTTTCATCAGTGGAAAATAATTTGTGGTGTCCTGTGGTTAGTTTAGGATGCAGTTTTAGTACATAATTTCTCGTTTCATTTTGGGATCGCCGATTTTCATGGGCCACTGGGCTCTCTAGATCCAACAAACTACAACTTAGGGAATGGTACTTGTAAGGTTTTCACTGGAATTCAGTCCTGAGGCGTGGGGGGCTTTGCTGTGGCAGGGTGATAGCTCAGTGAAACCATTTCCAGTAGGTTTTGGTGTGTACAGAGCACAAAACTGTGAGAGACAAAAGTTTTCCCCTGTTCATTGTCAAAAGGCAGATTGCTGTGCTTTTTATTCCTGTGTCAGCTTTCTCTGTGCAAAGCTTCATCCAGCACAGGAGAAAGTTTGAGGGAACAAGGTCTCAAATATTCCCTGAGACTTCAGGTGTCACAGGGTTGTCCCTTGCAGAATAAAAAACCTTTGCCTTGCTTGTCACTGCTGTAAATCCAGTGCAGACTGGTGCTTGATACCAGCTCAGGATCTTAAGGCAAGATAATTTTATTTAATTCAGAGGTATTCAAGTCCTTTTGCCAGGGACTTACTCTTTGTGTTTTACAGATACTCATATACTACAAGAACAGATATTGCTGCTCTCCTCTACTCCTTCCTGGTATGGAGGGAGGATTTGTAGTTATGTGTGGTTATTGTCTTTCTCTTTGTCCAGTGTTTTTCCTATTTTACATGAAGTTTGAGAGGGTTGTATTTAACAAGGTAACTCCAATTGGTATGTGAAGCTTGACTACACACACATATATATAGAACACACACTGTTTCAGTACTGAAGCCAATGATAACTTTGATATAAAAACATATGATGATAACATTTGAAATGAAAGTCACTACTGCAAACATTATTGCTCCTTTCTTTGTAATGTTACCTTAAGGTCTGGTCCTTAACGGGTTCCTTTGGATTGATCAGGGTCTTTTTGTCCCCTGCCACTGGTGCAGCTGGATGCAAATGCACAAGAATGAAGAAGGTGGTAATAAAAATCTTGCTTTCTCTACTACCCTGCCAACCCTGGTAGTGTGTGTCTGGGCCTGAAGCTGGTGCTCTGTTCCTTGCTTAGCAGCCTGATTCTCCACTTAGGCATTTCAGCACGGAAACCCAGGAATCAGTCATCCCTGTAATTAGCTTTCTGTGGTGTTTGAGAGCCAGCACGGAAAGGTTTGTCATGGTCACAGGCAGATCAGCAGTTCTGCTGTGTTAGGGTTGTGAACTGTTCTCTGTTGAAAGGTTGGCTGTCTCCTGCATGCTCCAAAGTAACAACGTTTTTACAAAGATCGCCTCACAAGTGAATGTGTCTCGCTGCTGCGTTGAGAGTCATTAGAAACAGAGGTTTTATTCTTACTCTTATTTTATTCTGGCAGAAAAGAAAGCTGAGGAAGCTGTTCCTGTTGCAGAAAGAACGTTTTTCTCACTGGAAGCCTCCAGTGCTTCACCTGGCTTCGGGCACAAGTGTTGGGAAAAGGAGCTGTGCAGTTCAACTCCCTTGGGAAGACTGGGGCGGTTTCTTTCTTGCTGGAACGTGGTGCTCAGCGGCCTTCTGCACTTGAAGAATTCTGTAAAATCCGGAGGAATGATTACTAGACTTAATCAAACCTGTCAGAAAATACAGTGAGAATGATCCCAGCGCTGTGAGAGCTGTCCCCAGAGCACAGAAAAGCGCTTCTGTTGCAAGCAGAACGCTTTCCCTTCCATGGGTGACAGGTTTCTCTGGCTTTTCTCCATGATGCTGTTCCCATCCTCCTGTGGCAGCCAGGTCCTGATTTCGTTCTCCTGGTGTTCTTTATCCATAAATTAGGGTGTGTATGGTCACTGCTTCCCTACGTAGCTCTCAGGACTCCTGGTTTTACACTCTGCCCCATCAATGTTAAAAATGCCTTTTTTTTAACAAATGAAAGACCCACGTTTGGACATGGACAGCAACACTGGGAAGCAGATGTTTGGGACTACCTGCCAGGACATCAGCCTGACTTTATTTGGGGGATTTATTAGGAAATGTGATGGAAACATGAAGTTCTGACCGCTACAGAGTCGTGTATGACGCAGCCAGAGCCTGCTCAGTGTAGGCTTGTGGAAGAAAACAAAATAACACACAAATGCAATTTTTCCTCATTTGGACAAACCCTCCACGGTCAGATCTGATTCCTCCTGGAAAAGACAACAAAGAATGTCCCTTGATTCAATTATAATCCCCCCCATTGCTCTTGTAGAGCAAGCAGGTGGTGAGATGTTGCTTCAGAGCATTTGGGGGAACACAGAGTTTTGCTTCAAGGTTATTGCTGCTCCCACCGAAGCGTTCCAGAGGTGACTTTAACAATATTCTTGGGATGTTCTAATGCTAATATAGAAATAGCAGGGGGGAAAAGTGTTATTATTGCATTTGGACTGCAAATTGGTGAGAGGTGGAGTCCACCCAAGCTGTCGCTCACACAAATGGTCTTTGGTTCACCTTTTCAGGGCAATGCAGGTCAGAGTGGACTGTTCATAGCTCAGTAAGAAAAGAGATATATAAAAGTTAATGGTGGTTTTGCCTGCTGCTTGTAATTAAAAAGAAACGTAGTGCTGATTTTGGGGTTTTTTAAAGGAAGTTTTTCCAGGTGTGCCGGTGGGTAAATGTGTGCTGAACGGGAATTTGAACACAACTCGTTAGAGGAATATATTCAAAATAAAAACAGACTTCGCCCAAGAGCGACTTGAGAGGTGGTTTTCCGTTTTTGTGCAGCTAATTAAGCAGAGAAAGGAAGAAATGGAGCTGGGGTTTTCCACAAGGCTGACAAACACAGGGAGAAATTCAGCTGCTGAAATTGGAAATAAAGACCATTTCGGTAATTAGCAAAGCGCTTTGGGCATAGGGAGATGTTTGGTTGGGGTATTTTTAACTGTCGGGTTTTGCATCTTTTGATTTTGCAGAAGCATCGATAATTTGCTTGGAGCTGGTGAAAAAACCAGGATTTGATGGGCTGAAAAAAACTGAAGTGATCCAAAAACTCCTGAGTAGCTGGCAGAGAGCTGCTGAAAAGAGGTGCAGGGATGTTTTGGAGGTGAGAAGCAAAACAAAACTCATATTCTCACCCCTCAGTCGTAGAGTTTAGATTTAATCTTATTATTGACTGGGATTGCCACAAACTGAACATTAAAATATAGTAAAACATTAATATTTTTTTTCTTGCTTCTCGATCAGGACAGCAAAAAAAATCTGATTTTTTTCAGTTTTATCACCTGGACATTGGAGCATTTGAACAGAGATGGAATCTGGCATAAGATGCTCCTAAGGAACCTTTTTTTTGTCTGGATTTGATGTTGTGTTCCCAGACTGGACAAGTAGCCCTGTCCAGGTTTTGGGGTGTTATTTCACATAATTCCACAGCTTTTCAAATCCTATTTGAAGAATTTTCTCTGTTGGGGGTTAGAAGGTGGAGGTGGCTGAAATAATTCAGTAGAAAAAACTGACTATAACTTGTATATATATAACCAAGACTAGTGACTGTGTATAACCAAGACTAATGAACTTCTCTCTTTATATAGCCAGGTTCTGGTTAATAAATTCAAAGTAATCACATTAATTAGCTCATTGACAGTTTAACCATGGCCAGTTTTGAAATGATTTTACAGTACTAGAAAGGGAAAAAGCACCTTTTTTTAGGAACCGATCGCTTCATTCATGAATTTTGTTCCAGCAAAAGTGAGAATTGGAAGAACAATCATTATCACACCAGAGCCTGTGGAATCCCTTGGAAATTATTGGATAAAGTTGCTGGAATAACTCATTTGCAGTTGTGAATTTGAGGGGAGATTAACACAGCGTCAGCCACTATTGAATCTACTTCCATAAATTAGACACCACTTCTTTTCTCTTGTCCTATTAAGAGTATTTAAGTAAAAATAGGGGTTTACACCTCATAATATTTACCAAATGCTTGCAATTTTTTCTCTGCATGATTTATGTAAGAGGAATTTCCTTTTTTCCCTGTGTTTTTTTATAAAACACAGAAAGAATTCGCTTTGGAAACCTTTTTGGAGTGCTGATGGTAACTCCTAGAGAATGATATCATTTATATCCTAGAGTAGGCTGCCTCATCCAGAGCATCAGCACGGATAAAATCCCGGTTTTTAAAACATGTTCTTTGCCTAAATGGTTGTATTTTCTGCACTGGATCCCCTCCTTGTTCTGCCTTGAGCAATTTACAGTCGGGGATGAGGAAAAGCTGCAGCTCCATTTTTCTGTTTGCAGTGGTTGTCACGCCAGGAGATGGATGGTGGATGAGAACAAACTCCCCTCTCACGGCACCACACCCATCACTTATCTGTAATGTGGGAATGGTCTCATTTTCACTCTGATGGAGGGGAATTTTGTCCATCCTCCAAGAAGATGGTCCAAAAATATTCCTTCCTCGCGCAGGTGGAGCAATTCCTCGTGACGCCCTGAGAGCGTTTGCAAAGCCCAACCTAAAAAACAACCCCAAGCACTTTTATTAAATGTGCCTTCTCCTCACGTGCATGAGAACGAGGAGTTCTGAACTCTTTGATATTCACTTATTTTCATACACTGCCCGTGGCTTCTGAGGGTGTCTGCAACAGATCACAGCTCCCTTTGCACTAAGCAGTGGGTCCAGTGTGCGTGGCTTTGAAGCATTAATATCCCCACATCATTCCAAAGCAGAGCTGCTGATTGATGTGACAGGATTGTTGCTGATTGTTGAACTGTTGTGGTTTTTCCCCCCCCCCGTGTGCACAGCAGGGGAGAAGCAAAAAAAAAAAGAGCGTGGCAGGTGGGGCTGGGGGGGGTTTGCTGTGTTTGGCTTTTACATTTGTTCGACTTTCTCAGCGACTTCAAAGACTTTGTGTCTCCTCTGAAGCGCTGTTGCTCTCTTATCTGTAACCAGTGCTTAATGTTCATCTTTTTATCATTTCAGTCCACAGCCAGGCTTTCACACAAACAAAAGCAGCGCTGGCTGCAGTGATACAGATGATACATGGCTGGCTGGAGCGAGATGAGTACGTACATCACCTGAAAACTGACACGGAAGGAGTTTTGCAAAACAGTCAGTCAAAAAGTGACGGGGTTTCTAGATGCTCTGTGCTCAAAAAGGGATTATGAAAGTTGTTTGTTCTCAAAGAAGGTTACTTTAATCTGTCCCAGAAATATCAGTGCTGCCAGCTGCTTTTCTCCTCAGTTTTTCTGAGAGCCTGCTGAGCTCCTCTGGAGGTGTGCGTCGCCCTTCCTGATTCACTTGGGGTGATCAGCTCGTTGAATGCACAGCTAAAATGTGCTCTCTGTAACTGTCCAGACTCTGAATTTTTACAGCTGTAAGAAAAAAAAAAGTAAGGAATTAAATTATGCACGGAAACAAAATGTTTTCCTGACTTTTTCCTATCGTTCGTAATTGACTCTGGTTTATCTTCTGTGGCCATGACGTGACAGGGCGGTGGATGCTTTTCCCCTGCGGGGTCTGTGCCCTTTTCATGGCAACATTGCTGGTTCAGCTGCCCCCGAGGGACCTCCCAGTCCGAGGGGAAGCTCTGCCTTGCACAGATGTGCAGCTCTGGGATGGGGGGGATTCTGCCCCCTCAGGTGAGACCCCACCTGCAGAGCTGCCCCAGCACAGGGAGGATGTGGAGCTGCTGGAGAGAGCCCAGAGGAGGCACCAGGATGAGCAAAGGGATGGAGCAGCTCTGCTGGGAGGAAAGGCTGGGAGAGCTGGGATTGTTCAGCCTGGAGAGGAGAAGCTTTGNAGGTGTCCCTGCCCATGGCAGGAGGTGGCACTGGATGGACTTTAAATTCCCTTCCAACCCAAACCATTCCATGTTTCTGTGATTGCTCTTTCCATTGCAGATGACAAAGAGCTCATGGGATTTTTCTCTCTGTGAACCTTGGTAATATTCCCATGCCAGGGAACTCGGGCTGCCTGAGGCACGGACAGCAGCGTGATCTGATTGTACTTCCAGGAGAAGCCACGTTAAAATGGGCAGTTACATAAAATCAAAACAGACTTGGAAGAGCTGAAGGGTTTCCCTTTTCAGACACCTTTGAGTGGAAGGCAAGGGATGGCTGAGAGCAGCAGTGAGCAAATGTTCCCACTCGGGGCCTCATTCCTTAGCAAACCCTTGTTCCTGGAGAGCTCCAGGAAGTGAACTAAAGCCCAGGGAACATTAATTCCCACACGGGTCTGCGCTCTAATTAAAGCCTCGCGAAGGAGTAAACGAAACAGAGCCCACACTTCTGTGCTTGGAACGAGGGGAAGGTGATTTGTTGAGTGGCACCATCCCTGCAGCGCTGGGAATCCCCTCGGGATATGGCCACGGCTGGAGTGGCTTGGGGCTCCCCGGGGGAATGTCCCGGGTGGTGCCTTTGGGACATCAGGTTTGGGTTTGCAGCCGCGTTTTTTTCCTCCCTGATCTCTTCTTGGTGAGAATCTGCAGCTCTCGGGTTCTAAATCCTGATGATTTCGGCTGGGAACGAGGGTGGGTGTGGCTTTCAGGAGCCCAGTTTGACAATTTCTGCTTTAGCCTGTGTGGGTACCAAAGAAATGATCCTTGAGCAAAACACCGGTGGGTGCTGGGGAAAGAGAAGAAGCAAAACCTGAGTGCCTTGGCGTGGATTCTGCAATATTTTGTCCTCAAGTCCGGGTTTTACTTGAGTACAAAAGAGGTAAAACGTGGAGTGTATCGTCCTTCTATTTGTAGCTGAAATACTTTTTCTCCTGGTGGTGGCAGCGCTGGGTGAAAAATTCTGGCTGAAAAGCAAGATCAGGAGAAACTTCCTAATTTATTTGGTAATTGGAACGGACCCCTCCACCAAATGGATGTATTTCCACTACGTGGGGATGAGTTCTTCATAACAGACGTTGGTGAGATGCTAGAAAAGAAGAAATAAACTCAAGAAAAAGGTTAGAACAATTGCATTTCTTGTAGGGACTATTCTTTAGGCCTTTTGCCTGTAATAGAGTTTCTGTTCTCCTTGGTTTTCGCCATGTTGTGTAAAGGAAGCTTAAAAACGCTTTTTTTTATCAGTGCCGTTTGCACAGTTTCAGGCTTTTTGAAGTGTTGAGAAATAGGTCCCCTCCCCTGCATTCAGCGGTCAGCTCTCACGTGTGGCGGAGCTGAAGGTTAGGGAAAGTTTCAAAGCCTCTTTTGTTTTTCTTTTTGCAAGCCATTATTCAACCTTGACGTGAAAACTCCCTCGCTAAACTGCGCTGAACAGCTCATTTCCCTCGAGTGGCCTTTGGCAGCTGTTGAGGAAGGTGAGTTCCCTCTCCCTGCCGCACCTCCTCATCCCTGTCATGGAGCCGAGGGCTTCCACTTTTGGCTGTTTCCCCAAGGAATCGACGTTTTCCATACAAGATCTCTGCGTTTTAGAACGGATCCTAAGGTCGATTCTTTTTCCTAAGGGTTTGGCTGTGAGAAAGGTTGCGCTGCCTTGGGGGGAATGTTCTGGTGCCTGGCGCTGCCCCCGCGCGGCACCAGGGGGCGCTCCCGCACCGCCTCCGCGCCGGGCGGGGCCGGGAATGGGAATGGGGATGGGAATGGGGATGGGGTAAAGGGATGGGGACGGGAATGGAGAGGGGAATAGAGAGGGGGAGGAGGAGGGGAATGGGGATAAGGATGGGGTTGGGAATGGCGAGGGGAATGGGAATAGGGA
>VZRJ01000118.1:132203-167885 GCA_013397565.1 Ptilonorhynchus violaceus
TGCCATGGGCAGGGACACCTTCCGCTATCCCAGGCTGCTCCAAGCCCCATCCAGCCTGGCCTTGGACACTTCCAGGGATCCAGGGGCAGCCACAGCTTCTCTGGGCAACCTGTGCCAGGGCCTGCCCACCCTCCCAGGGAAGGATTTCTTCCCTTTATCTCGCCTAAATGTCCCGTCTTTCAGTGGGAAGCCATTCCCTGTGTCCTGTCACTGCAGTTCCCGATGAGCAGCCCCTCTCTGGCTTCCCTGGAGGTGCCCTCGGATACTGAAACCTCACGGACCGGAATGAGAAAAATGAGAAAAAATAAACAGATTATTATTGTAATACGAGCAAGTCATTTCCCGACCTCTCCAAAATGTTGGGTCGATAAATAAGGAATCTGCAGCATGTGTCAGCCAGGAGTGGCAGGAGCACGGTGGGAGCCGGAACTTGGAGATTTACAGGAAGATTCTGGTTTAAAAGTACCCAAGTAAGTAATGACTTTTAATTCAGGGATATTCAGAAGCCAGATAAAGGAGCTATCGGAGAGTGAGGTAATCACCTCTCTCCCCATCTTTCTGAACTGGTGGATCTGATACATTATCTGGCATATTAAATTTAATTTTTCAGGGGCTTTTTGCAACTAGAATTATTGAATTATGAGTAGGTTGGGTTTTTTTTTTCCCCTGCTGCTTTGTTTTCTTAACCTTTTTCTAATTCTCAGTCGGTCTGAAAAGATATTTACATATCTAAAATTATGTAATTCGTAAAGACAATCAAGATTTAATTAAGATCTGAAATAAAGCTGCTTTAGAAGCGGGAGTGAAATATTCTGAAATCTTATTTAAATCTTGTCTTTCAGATTGTTATAAATGGTAAATATTGTGCATTCGATCAGTGCATACAGATATTAGAAAATTGAAAAATCTTTTAAAATAACCATATCATTCAGGTATTTGCCTCAAAAATGAAAATCTAATAGCTGACAATGTAATAAAAAGGACTATACCATCTGTTAGCTGTATATAATTATATTAAAAACATCAGTCTGTACTTGATTCAACAATTTTCAAGAGCTTGTTAACCTTTCAAATTAGATTTGTACTATCAATTATACTTAACAAGGAACTTTTTATCCATGGCTTTTATATTTCCTTAATTAGTTCCATAACTCATTTTAGGCGTTTTTCTAATAATGTCACGCAGCCATAGAGCCACAGCAGGATTTCCAGGGATGTCTGCTTCCATCTCCCCCCCCTTTTCTTTCCCCACTCGCGCTGTAAGGGTGTGATGATGGATGTTCCCAGCTCCATCTCCGCTCTCCCTTGGAAATATTCCTGTGGAATTCGTCAAGGGCCAGACTTCGTGTCTCTGAGAGCCGCGCTGTGAATGGGCTCTCCAGGCTGTCCTCCCGAGAGAATGGATCACAGGATCATCATTATCCCTTGGATTATCCCTGCCGCTTTTGAAAAAAGGTGCGACAAGGTCTCTTTGCCTCTGAAAATTCCGGAATATTCTCTTCAGTTGTGGCCTTGACCCTGCTGGAGCACACGGTGTGTGTGTAAGAACAGCCCCAAAGGAAGCATTGTTCCTAAGAACACGGCTCCAGAAAATTCAGCGCTCCAGGAGTGAGCTAAAAGCTCCTCTCAAGACGCTGGAAAAGGAAAAAGATGGCCTAGCGTTAGAAAATATTTTAAAAATCAAAGTATTGGTCTTAGAGAACAGAATTAAGACGTAGTTCATCTGGATCCAAATTGCTTTGGTACTAAAATTTTTCTTATCACTCCCCAGCCTCCTGGTTCCTTACACTTTAACTTCTTAGCGTGATATTTTTCATTGTTGTTTCCAAAGTACGTTTTAGAACGCACACGTTCCACGTTGGAGCGCTGCTCTGCAGCCGGATAACATCATTTTTCACACGCACCCCTGTCAAATTCACAGCAGCAGCACCGAGGTAGTGATCTCATCTATCACAGCTTGACCCTTCCCCCGTAGCCCAGAGCTGTGGGATGGGGAAGGACGAAGATGACGACTTCCCAAAATATTCCTGGCAGCTGTTTCTCCATCCTGTCGGCGGAGCTTTCCCCACGGACCACGCGCTGAAGTCCGGCTTGAACCTCGTTTCAACCCCTGACCTGTTGTTTTAGCAGCCATAAGCAGGGAGGACAGGTTATTTCTGGATATATCTATTTTATTTCTGGATGTGTCTGTCTCGTCTGCATTGGGATTTTCTCCTCCAGCGGGGTGCCGCTGGGTCTGGCTCGTTTGGTGCCCCACGGGAATTCCCTGGGGCCCGCACCCCGACTGGTTATCCCTCGGGTGAAGTCAGGAGCTGCTGCCTGTCCTCAGAGCTCTGGAATTCTGCCTTCTGTTTGCTAAAAGCTGTCCTCCAAGGGATTCACATCCCGGTGTGGAATCCTGCTGGATCCTGCAGAACTCTGCCGGAGTCCTCCCCTCTTTGGTATGGATCCATTGATAAGGTGCAGGTTTATCATGCAGATTCCCATTTTTTAAAGAGGTTTTGCTTCCATGTGTGCTGTTTTCATTCTCCTGACGCTCCATCCCTCTCCCAGGAGTTCCCTAGGAAAACTGGGTTAGTCCAGCCAGCCTTGCCAGTGTGTAGGATAAAGCTTATCAAAATAGGGATGCTGGAACCCATTCTTCCCTCCCAGAGCCTGTGAGCTTATCCCGATGTTATCAGTTTTTATTGCACTCAGTTTTCTCTACAGTCTGACAAATTTAACAAAATTATAAAGAAATAATTAAAAAAAAATATTTTAAACACTCAAAACTTGTAGAGAGAGGGGATCCTGGCTCCCCAGGCTGCTGGGAGCAAGTCATGGAGTGCTGTTCCTGCCATTCCTGATGTTTCCCGTTCTCCTCTTGCCTACTTGTTCATGCAGGGAAATATTGGGAGAGAAGTCCCTCCTGCATCCTTCTGCATCGCTGCCTGAGCAGCTCTTACCTGGTGGCTGCACACAGAAATGGAATTTAAGAGGAAGAGACACAGGGAATACTTCCAAGCACCCTTGAAAAGTCTACAGCGAAGTGAGGGGAAAAAAAAACCCCAAAATGCCCCTTTTCAATGAGTGTTGCCCCTCACTCTAGTCTAGGGTTTTCTCTCTTTTTTCAATTAAGTGCTTGAAGATGGGATTTGTGGATGTGAAAAATCAGCAAAATCCGCAAATGCTGTTATCCCCCCACAAGGGGGAGCTCTGTGTGGAAGTGAAAGGCTACAGCATGAAAACCATGGATTTTACAACTGGATTGTTTCGGTGCAAATGGGTTGTATTTTAAATAAAAAATAGCGCTCTAGCTTTTAGCAGCCCTAGAAATTCCACCGTATTTTGCTATGACACAACATTTAGTGAACAAAAAGAGTCCTTGAAAGTTTTTCTGTCTTAACTTTTCCCTTCATTTTCCTCCTGCATGACTTTTTCCTGTCATTCACATGGTTTTACACCAATGCTGCTTTCATAGGTATGAAGCATAGCTGTGCTTAAAATAATTGAATTATGGCTTGTACTGAACACAAAGATATTTAAGTGCAACAAAAAAAAAATTTTAAAAATCAGTGATTTCTATTAATTTCATATTTGTTTCTCTGTAGGAAAGCTGGTGCTTCTGATCCGGATCTCTGTTGCTGAAACAAGGAATTAAGGCACAAGTTTTGGAAGCTGATACATGCACACGTGCCAAGTTCAAAAAGGAAGTGAGCATCCAAATTTATTTCCAATACTTAATGCTGTCAGCAGATCAGATGTAGATTGTACAGGAGTTAAATCCTGTACTGGATTATTCATAGACTCATTTAAATGACAGGAAAAAAAACCCCACAAATAGCTACAGAGTGTTCTGGGGGACTTGTGACCTCATTGTTGGGATTGCCCTTTGGATCTGGTATCCTGGATGTGCTTCCTTATGAAAAGACCCAGTGCCAGATCTTAATTAATTGAATTTACAGGAGTGGAGGTGGGGCTGGGTTAGGGTTAGGGTCAGGGTTAGGGTCCCATTCCAGGACAGAGCCCCTGCTCTCAGGAGGTGACCTTTAGGGACGCTCCCTGGAGCACCTGGCTTTCTCCTGGAAGGCTCTGGATGAGCAGGGGAAGGTTGGAAAATCGAGAAGTTCTTCCCTGGAGCTGCTCACCTGGAGAGGGAGGTCTGAGCTTGAGTTTGTGTCCTTCAAGTGCCACCCTGCTGCCTCTGGCCATGAGGGAGGGACAAATCAGATGAGTAATAAACCCAGCTAATCATAAATAGCAAAAGTGGGGCGTAAAGGACAGGGTAGGATATTATTTAAAGTGGGCATCTCAACCCATTTCCCTGAGTAACTGCACAAATAAACTGTGATTCATTCTGAAGGTTAAGCTCTAATAATACCTTTAAAACACTCAAGGAAAGTTCAAATGCAATCTACTCTTTATGATGAAGCGTTCCCAGTGTTCGAGGCGACTCTTTCCCAAATTGATTCTATTCCCTTTTGAGCAGAAGTTTCAAGCCTCTCATTCAGGAAGAGCCATCCATCTTCCTTTCTGTTAGTCAGACAGCTCCTTCACAAAGTCTAAACTTGCCAATACAAGGGATATTTCTTTTTCTTTGGCAATACAGGCTCTTTTTGAGTAGTTCCAAGCCTGCTCAGCGTTTGTGTTCTTTGTGACAGGCGTTCGTTTTTGGGACCAACTCGTTCGTGCAGCAGAGATGAGAAAGGAAAAATGGCCTGAAAAAGGGGCATTTTCAAGAGTTTTAAGGATTATAAAGAATTTTTTTTAAGGTTTACAGATATTTTACAGGTAATCTGCGGCTAAACAGACTAAATAAGTCATATTATTCTGATTTATTTATGGGTGCTTTTCTTTATCAGTGATAAACAGCTCCAAATCACGGTGGTGAACCTTGTTGGGAACGCATCCAGCTAATTGTTTAGAAAGTGCCTTTACCTGGAATTTTAAGGGACGTCATTCTTTTTATGTGACTCTGGGATGCTTCATGCTCCAGAGCAAATCCAAGAGAAAAGTGAACAGGAGTTAACCAAGGAATTCCAAATCACGGAATCATTTGGCTTCATGGCCGGGTCCGTCCCTGATGTCAGTCACAGCACTGCTCTGACTTGGGCTTTGCGATGAGCTTGGGTTCATCCCTTCCTTTCCAAACCCAGCAGCCAAGGAAGAAATGCTGTTTTCAGATTCCAAAGTGATCTGACTGTGTCTTTCACGGGGAAAATTGGACGTCTCAGGTGGCATTTAAATTCTTTGCTGTCGCTGGGGATGAACAAAATTCATCCTGGCCGAAAAACAAAGCATGTAGAGATTTTTTTTCCCCATGAACAATCCCCTTTATTGATACCTTTGCATCTGTAGAATTTACAGAAAGATAAATGAACTTGTCAACACTTCAGTTGCTCCTGTTTGTTCCACGATGCCCCCAGCGCTGCTGTGATCCGTCTTTTCCCAGGGAAGCTGAAGAGATGACCTTTTAATTTTTGTTCAAGTACAGAATGCTAAAGGAAAGCCATAAAACCTCTTTGCATTTCAGGTGTAAAATCACCCCGAGCCTGCTGCTGCTCCCCGGGGTTGAAACACGGCTTGGTGACACGAGCCAGCCAAGTGTGGCGTCGAAATAATAATGTTGTAATTAAGGCAGAGGTGGAAATTTCACTTTGGACATATATTTCGGATTGACAATTCCGTTCTTCCAAAAACTCCCTTCGGGTCGCAAAATTTCCCCCGTTGTTCTGCCATTTCTAAGTGTGACTAAAGGAAGGATTTCTGGAGTGACAGGACAAGGGGAATGGGTCCCCACTGCCAGAGGGCAGGGTGAGATGGGATATTGGGAAGGAATTGTTCCCTGGGAGGGTGGGGAGGCCCTGGCACAGGTTGCCCAGAGAAGCTGTGGCTGCCCCTGGATCCCTGGCAGTGTCCAAGGCCAGGCTGGACGGGGCTTGGAGCAGCCTGGGATAGTGGAAGGTGTCCCTGCCCGTGGCAGGGGATGGAATGGGATGATCTTTAAGGTCCCTTCCACCCCAAACCATTCCATGATTCCATGATCCTAAAATTTAGCAGAGATTTAACTTCTGGCTCACCAAGCTTGTGTCATAATGCCATGAGCAACTGTGATGGGGAGCCATGGATTTCCTTTCGTGTATTTCTGTGCTTTTCTGGGAAGAAAATCAGTGAAATGGAGTGACTGGAATAATTTAAATGGGACGTAGTTCAGCAGTACACAATTCAAGGCTGTTAATTTAGGGAATAAAAATAATTTCAGGTGAAATTACGAGTGTTGGAGGAGGAGCAGCAGAATTCAAATGAAAGACTTGTATTGCCTGTGAATCACTCATGAGATCCAAAATTAAAACATGCACAAGAATCCCAGGAGTTCTGTCAAACAGGACCAGGGATGTGCAGATGTGTGGTCAGACCTCATCAGCCCAAGAGGGGATGTGGTTGTAGGGTGAGAAAAGAGCCTTTTAAACAGAAACCCAGTGAAAATACCAAAGTTTTCCAACTGATGTTGACTCCATTAAGTCTGGATGTCCCAGTAAACTTTGTGCCTTGGGGCACTGGGATCCCAGAACAGCCTTCTGAGGGATTTTTTTTAAAGGACTTCAACACTTAAAGAGTTCCTGTCTTGAAAAGAAAAAAAAATATTGTCCTAACTTTGGTTTTACAAATACCAACTTAAAAAAATAGAACTAACGGCTGTTGGTCTTCCTTGCTGCACTCACTAAGAGCAAATGTGCCTTTTCAATTGTTATCACCTCTTACCTGCTTGTGGCTGAAAAATATTACCATTCCACAATTAAAATAAATAAAATTATTAGAGAAACACGTAATCCTTGTATTTGGCAGTGAAATAATTATGCTGAGCATGCTCAAAAATATCCTTTTTTTTTTCCCCTAGGCTCGCCGTGCTCGAAGCAGCAAAATTATCCCACCCTGCACCCCCCCCCAGCCAGAGAGACAAAACAGACCTGTCATCCATCAGATGATTTGAATGTCACAAACAGAATTGTCTCATTTGCTTTAGCAAACAACCTTTCATCTACCAGAGGAATAATGGCACTGAAAACAAAACCGACTCTAAAGGTGCAGCCTGTTCCAAACGTTCCACCGAGCCCAGGGATCAACTCGGTGACCCCGTGGAGGAGTTTTAGATGTGCAGAAGCAAAAAAAATTAAACTTCTTCTTGCTTGATACAAGTGGATACCGAAGGGTTTTGGGGAAGGCCGAGCTGACCTCGTTTGCTGATTAAAAAGGTAGTAATGACGAGGTAATTTTACTGAATTGGAACATTTGGTGTTAACGATGGGGCAGGATAATTTGTAATTGTAATATATCCACGGTGATACAGGATGGGAAGTAATAATAGCCTGTGAGGTGAAGAAATGGCTGTAAATTGAATATGCAAAGGATCCGGAATAACTGGGGAACAGCACATCAAGGAAGGTGTGATTGGGAACTTTTTGTGGTGATAATTTGGGAGATCGAGGCACTTTGGGGCTTTTGTGGTGGTGGTGGTGGTGGTGGTGGTGTTAGGAACAAAGAACGCTGCTCCTTGATTTCTTTCTCTGTTCATACAACCTAAGAAGGCACCAACTATGGAATAATTGTTTGGAGTAAAAGGGATGAAAGAACAGGAAGGGCTGTACCTAATTTGACATGTACCAGCTCAAAGGCCAGGAAATGAAATTTTTCCTGACTCTTTCTATCTGGGGTCTTTGGAGGAAGTGAACTCTATTTAAAGGTGATAAACCCAAATTTATCTTTTTTTTTTTTCCTGGAGGGTTTTAAACCCATTTCCTTTTTGTATTTCTGAAATTCATCTGGAAGAATCTGTTTAGAAAATAAACGAGCCCTCCCCTGAATGGATGACAAACCCTGATGTTATTTAAGCCGAGTAAACAAAATATCGAGCTGAATATCAGCTGTCAATATCACTCACGCTGTTAGTGGAATTTTCCTAATGAACCCTGAAATGAGTATTACAATCCTGTTATATTTGAATTAACTTTTGAAGGCGTTCTGTGAAGTTAATAGAAGAGTTTGACATTTCACTTCAAACAAAAGGTCCTGTAGGTTCTTGGAGTTGTCACTTCTTTCATTTTAGGAAAAAAAGCAGGGATGTTTCCATTGCTGTCTGCAGAGCAACGCTGGTCTATAAAAGCTGATGTTGCCCAGTTGGATCAGTCTTTCAAAAATAAAATCCCACACTAACATTCCCCTACCCTTTTCAGTGAACCCCTTTGTGAGGCTCCAAGATCATGCAGATGGCATTAATTATGTCATCCTGTTGTTTTAAGATGTTTTTTTTTTTTTCCTCTAGATTTATTTTTCACCTCTAAGCAAGCACAGAAGACTGTGATACATAATGCAGGGTCATCTAAGCAGAAAATTGTCTTAGAATGGTTGATTATTTAATTATTGCATATACCATATCCTTGAGGAAACACCATTGAGGAGAAAAATCAGTTAAGCAAGCAGAAGCTTTTTTCCTTAAACTCCATTCTTAATTAACGTTGCCCAGTGTTTTCCTTGAGTTTAGAAATGAAAATGCAGATGAAAATCCATTCAAATGAAGATAAAAATCGCATTTTAGAACTTGATACTTGGTTAACTCGGTAACACGTGTAAATAAAACTGAAATGCATCTGGAATTGTAGAAAGAGGCACCTCAAGAAAAGATCTGCTCCTCTCTGCAGCGAGCCAAGGTCAAACGGAGAAGTTTTAACTTTATGGATCTGTTCCTTCCGTGGAAGGGAACCCCAGAACCCCCCTTATAACCTCTTCTGGGACTCCTGGCTTACAAATTGTTGTTTGGAGGAAGACTGAGATAAAGCAAGCTCAGCTGAACAGCACCAGCATCCCTCAGCACTGCCCAGCACCAGCTGCTGGCTTCCCTGTTGTCCTGGAATTCCTGGAGCTGCAGTGGGGAGGGGATGCAGGGGATTTATCTGCTGCGGGGCTGAGTTTCTCTCACAGGGTTTGAGAAGACAGCACATCACTGTCTCCTGGCTACTGCAGATGGAGGTGGGCTGGGATAGGAGTGCTCCTTCCCATTTCTTCTCCTTCCTGGAGGGAGCTTTGCCAGGCTCCAGGGTGGCGTTGTAGCCGGCGTGTGCACCTCAGCACGTGGGCCTGGGTTACCCTCACGGGGCTCTGCTCCTGAGCGAGGCTGGATGATACAAAAAATGAGTGTTGAACGTGGTCTCCTGTCCAGCTGAGTGTCCTGTGTGTGATCTCGCTGGAAAAGAAAAAAGAGACATAAATAAGTGCTTTGGAACGTGGCAACAGCTGCTCTTACACGGGGCTGCACATGTGGGCTTTATCACATCTCACAGCTGGGTGAGGGTTGAAAATACCTTCACAGTTTATAACAGTGTTTTTCCCTGTCCTTATCCAGGCTGTTCCCTGGGGCTGGTGCTCTTTCCTGGCACAGAGGGAAGCTGCCCCAACTGCAAACGTCCCCAAGGGAATGGAAGTTCCTCTGGAGCGGAAGTGGCTGTCAGCAGAGCACTGATTTGCCCCACCACAGCGGGCTCTCTGAGGGATTTCTGTGGGATTTCCAGCCCCTGCCACGAGTGGCTTCACTGGCACCACCTCACAGAGCTGGAAGGTCTGGCAGCACTCACAGACGTGGCTCCTGTGCAGGGTTTCAGCACATCAACCCCCTCCTGTTGGCATCTCCTCTCTGAGATCTCCTCCCCTAGAGCTGTGGGGTGAATGCAGAACTTGTAAAAATGCCTTTTAAACCCGTGGTGGTGTTCGGCCTGCTGGGGGCAGCGGGGGTTTGGGGGGTCCCAGCGGGGCAGGGGGAAGGTGTGGGGAGGAAAGGGCAGCAGAGCGGGGCTGTTGTGGGGTGCCCGTCACCCCCACTCCCCACCCTGGGGACGAGTCAGGGAGGGAGGGGTGAAGCTGAAGGGGTGAAGAGCATTAATCCAGAGAGAGAAGAGTCTGGAAATCTGTGAAATAAACAGCAACAGTGCCGTGTTCCTCCGCTGTGGTGCCCTCCAGGTCGGGAGTCAAAAGATGTGACAGATGATGGGCTGGGCTGATTGAGACAAGAGCTCAAATGGGCTCGGTCTGAAATGAGAGACTCAGCCAGTGGGGCTCAGGAATTAAATCTGAAAGCAAATACGTATGACAGTCAATTAGGGACTAATGAAATTATTCCTTCAGTTACAGGAGGAGTGGAGGATGCAGCCGAGGCAGGTGGCACACTACAGGAAGGGGGGCAAAAAAGAACTCCTTTGCCGAAGGTAGGCAAAGCATCCCGCAAAAGGTACAGGGACGAGGGTGGTTTCCCCTGTGCTCCATCAAACGTAAAAAACGATGTTTAAAAAGCCCGGTGTGGTTTAAAAACCTTTTTGATGTGAGGTGTGAAGCTGTGGTTTGGTAGCTGCTCCTTCCCTCACCGGGTGCAGATGGCTGTTTCGGGGTAAGCGGGGTGCAGTTAGTGACAGCAGTCGGCAGGAGCTCTGACACCTCCTGCTCTGAACTGCAACTGGAACAACGTCCTCCCGTGTCTTGCTGGTACAAAATTCCCCACGGGTCTGTCTCCACGAAGGAGCTGGGTCTTGCTCTTGCCAAGGGGTTTTCCCTTGCTCAGGAGCCCGGGGAAGGGTCTGAGATTTCATCTGGAAAGCTTTTGCCGTGCCAGGGCCTTGGGAGCTGATGCCGCCTGGGATCTTTCCTGGTCTCAGGAGAGCGTTTTATACCCACTGTAGGGATGTTCAAGGCACGTTCTGCCAACCTTTCTGCCCTGAGTGTCTGCTACATGGCTTTAAGTGGCTCTTACAACCATTTGTAGCCATAACCATTCTGTTTATCACGAGCTCTACTGATACCCACCGTGATTCAATCTATATAAATCACACAAATATCAATTTATTACATTTCCAGGGTCTCTCCTTGTATGGAGAAGCCATTCTGCAGCTAATATGCTCTCAGGTTGATAATTTGGTGTTATGAATTGCAGATTGTTTTTTGCCTCGGCCTTATGCTCAGCTCAGAGCATCCCCATCCCTGCCTTGTTTTCTTTGCCCACCTCACCGGGATGATCCGTGGTTTGGGGCCCAGGGATGTTCCTGGCTTGTCTGGTACCCAAGGTTTCTATGTTGTGTGGCACGACAGGGGATACACTTGGTTTGTGGTGACTGACTCTCAGATAGCTGCCCTAACATATTTCCTTCAGACTTCTCCATCTAGCAGTCCGTGCAGGATGTGGCATCTGCTCCCAGGAATTCAGGGATTCTCCGTCTGATTTATACCACGGGCCTGCCATGAATTATCTCGGAGCAGTTGGAGTGCACTGAGCTGTAGATTAAGAGCTGGAACGAGCAGGGAAGGCAGGGACTTCATAAAGCAGATTTATGGAATCAAAACCCTTCTTTTGGTTTTGATTCTGTAACAGAAAGTTAAGTGCTAACTTTATAACACATTTCAGCAAACTCTTTCCTGACTCCCCTGATTTCATAGAATTGATCTAATCTGTGTTTTTTGAGAAACATCCAGAAAGTGAAGACTCTCCCATCACGTTGGAGTCCAGTGCATCGATGTGTTTATTATTTCTGTTAATATTTTCCTCCCTGAGACCTGTGTAAAATGCTGGTTTTATGTTGGTGTAAGCCCTCAGAGGCAGTGAATGTCCTGCAGCCTCTTCCTGCCCTCCTCTTCCCTCACTTCAGCCACCAGGCAGGTATTGCTCTGCCGTGTGTGTTGCTGATTAGTAAAATCATTGGCAGAAATAATTCCAATTCTAGGTTTATAAAGAGGCTGTGGTGAGTTCAGGATGCTCGAGCTCTCAGAGTTGAATTAATTTGTTTTTATTTTAACTCTCGGAGTTGAATTAATTCGTGCCAGAAGTTGGATTTTAGAAAGCACTCATTAAAAAGCGAGTCAGAAATAATTTCTGTTTGTTTTTTTCTCAAATACGCTTTGCGCAAAATAAATTTAATTTTAGCAAATCTTAACAGCGTCTCTTTGCAGGAAAGCAGTGGCTCGACAGTTGAGCTAAATTGTTACAAATGTTTGAAAGATCAGAAGCTGTAGCACTTAGAGACAAACCCATTTATTAGTCTGGAAAGCTTTCATTAACATTGCCCACGTATATTGTGTGTAACCAGCAAACCTAAAAATCTGCATTTACCAACTTTTAGAACTTTTTCTGTGGTTTGGAGGGAGCGAATTCCCTGTCACTGCTTCCAGGAGCTGCTGGCTGAGGGAAGCTCTTGCAGGGTGGGTTTTTTTTTCTCTGTCATGTTTAACCCAGCCACGTCTAAGAGAGCCAAGAGAAGAAAATCCAGCAGCATTTCAGTGCAGGCAGTGACCTTATTTAATCCAGGTCAGCGTTTCAATCCTCATGGTCACTAAAGAACCACAAAAAAAGGTATTTCTCTGTCTGAAATTCTCTTTTTTCCTGTGACTTGCCACTGTAGCACTTAGAGAAATATACCTGGAGCTTATAAAACAGAGTAAGGGAGTGAGTTTTGGTGGTGTCTGCCCCTGAAGCTGCCCTTGGACAGCCTAGAAAGAAAAAAGCAACTTTTGAAGGCACTTTATTTCATCCATGAAACAAATACTTGGTTTGAAATAAAAAAAACGTCTTGTTTACGCCCCGAGGAGTCCACATTCCAGATGTTGTCCTTTGAAATATTTACTGAAAAGCTTTCCTGGGTAAAGAAAAGGCTGTGGGGATTTCAGTGCCAAATGGGAACTGCTGTTGTAATGCAAGGAAAAATAGGTGTGGTTCTAATAAATTAAAAATACAGGTAGAATAAAGAGGAAAACAGCACCCTGGGCGTGTCAGATGTCCTGGTTGGGACCCAGAGCCTCAGATGGAAAAGAGAACACAAGAAAGGGCCAGCACTGGTTAGCAGAGCACACAGAAAGATTGGGGATTTGAGAAAGAGCTACACTGGATTCCAGTTTTCCCTTGTTGCTGTATTGAATTCCCAGGCTTGGCTGTAACTTTAATATTACAGTCTTTTCCCTACAAGTGGAAATACTTGTAGGAAATAGTAGAATTTGAACTAGAATACTCAGTTCAAATATTTTAGAGTGTGTGTGTGTTGGTGGATTGCTCTGTGCTTCATTTTATTTTAAAAACCAAACCAAACCAAACTTGACTCCAATGACTAATTCATCCTGTAACGAGTTATTTTTTTTCTAATTAAAAACTTTTCTTGGAGGCGGGCAAAACCAAAAAAACCACAACAAAATTTTGGAACCAGCACTATGATTATGATATTACAGGACTAAATGGAAGCTATAAACACAAAGATGAACAGTTTCTACCCACATCATGTGAGAAATGAAAACACGGCTCCGTAATCCCTCCGGGAAGTGAATTTCCCTTCATTTCTGGAAGGAGCTTTCCAGACAGCACCAAAGTGCTTCTCCTTTCTCAGTGGAAATACTTCCAGCCCCGTGCTGTGGTGTGAGTCGTGGCATAATGTTGTGGTTAATTCCATTATTTCCAGCTGCAGAACTGGTTTTCAGGCAACTTTATTGCTTGGGATGAATGTTCTGTAATTAGAAACGGCGTTTCCAACAATATCCACTTTCACTGCTTTGTGTCAAACCTTCATAGCCCCCTCTGGCCATTGAGTTAACCACGGGATTCTGTGAAGAATTCCTAGAAATGTTTTCTAGGTTCTCACAGAAGGATTGACGTGTTTTGCATATTTTAATTTCGACAGTTTTTTAAACCCGATGTCATTTCATTGGTTTTTTTTTTTTTCCTTCGCGGTTCCAATTAAAAAAAAAAAAAGAGAGAGAATGGGGATTCCTAAAGCAAAAAGCAGCTCATTTCTTTTTGCCTTTCAAAAAGGCAAAAAGGCTCAAAAAGGCTTCAAAAAGGCTGCTCCAAGCCCCGTCCAACCTGGCCTTGGACACTTCCAGGGATCCAGGGGCAGCCGCAGCTTCTCCGGACAACCTGTGCCCACCCTCCCAGGGAAGGATTTATTCCTAATATCCCATCTAAACCAGCTCACAGCAGTCCTGTGCCCAGCCACGACAGCAGCTTCCCTTTGTGGAGCTGCCCTGGCCACTTCCCCCCCGTCCCCAAACCACTCTGCAGCCTAAAGATGAAACGTGCTCTGAGAAGGGTGGGAATTTTTCCCTTAGGAAACCCTGGGCCTGTAATTTGCATCAGTTAATGTGACAGGTACAAATCAATCCACACACTGTATGTTTTTAAACTGGTTCTTGCTTTATTATTTTATAAAGTTAGGGCCTATTTTAAAAGCATTTATCAGGACAAAACGTTGGAACACAGGTGCCAGGATTTTCCATGCCCATGGAAAGCAGCGATGGGCCAAGATTATTTCAGTAGGACCTTGGTACAGTGAGGCCCCTTGGTTGGGTTGGTGCCTGTTCCTCCTGAGTTCTCCTGTGGAGACTCCAGGATCTTTCTTCCCCTGTTTCCTGAGCTGAGGAATCCCTCTGAGGCCAGTGGTGAGGAATTCCAGAGGTGCCTTTGAGCCCCATCCATTGCCACTCCGCCAAGTCAGCCTTGGCCCATTTGTTTCATTTGGAATTGAGCAATCCTTGCACACAGCAGGAACATGAGTAGCCTTGACAACCCCTTTGTGATGTTTTTAGCAATTTCTAAAGATGAAAAAGTAGATTAAAACCAATTCAGCAAGTGAAGGGAGGACTGTCTTCATTGCAGGGTTCATTTACAATACGTATTTTTCCAGCTTCACCAACTATTATCCTGAAAGGAGGAGAAATCCAGGCTGGGGCCATTAGAGCCCAGATTGCTGAGGAGTTTTTCTCCAAAGCTTGCTGCAAACACAGCCCCGAGCTGCTTGTCTCAGCAAGGAAGGCGGAGTTTTGATGGAAGATGGAGGTGTTTGTGTTTTCCAGAGGGATGCAGTTTTTCAGGCAGGTCAGTCAGCATCTCAAGAGTCAGTGTCCACTAAAGTTCCTCTCAGCTCCCCCCCCAGATCCGTGCTGGCAGTTGTGCCCTGTGTGGTGTGCAGACCCTTCTTAGGGGAATGAGAAAGGGTAGGCAGGGCAGTGGGGACAAAGGGGACAGAACAAACCCCCTGTTCCTCAGTGAGACAGTGGGGCTGAGCATTGCCTCCTGTGTGATTTAAACATGCCCCGAGACAGGGTTTATGTTTTTCATTTTAAGGAGATCCCAGATTATCCTGCCTTATTCCTCCACCTGACACGTAACAGGAGCAAATTCACGAGCGATCCTGTTTTAACCTCTGGGTTAAAACCAGCAGGGATTGAGGCCGGAATTACTTTTTGTGACGTTCACACCGGTCGGGCGGCCCGCAGGAAGGACTGGGAACAAAGTCATTCCAGGAAAAAAAGCAGGGAAGCAGTTTTTAAATAACCAAAATCACTGCATAACTCATGAATCGTTTGGATGATCCCTTTCATCTCACTGCATGTTTTCCCACTTGCTTTTCATTGCTAGGAAAATCAATGCTGCTTCTGTGGATCTAGAATATTTCACAGGAAGGACTTAGGGAACAAATCTGTTTTGAAATGAAAGAATACATCTGTTTTATTTAGTTCCCTGCCCAGCAAATCACTTAAGGTCTCGACCTCAGTTTGACAACTCAGATATTTAAAGTTCTGCTCAAACTCTCGTGTGTGGCTGGAGTGCTGCCACATGTGGTTGAGTAGATCTTTAATATATGATTGATCCCTTTGGTTTGCCTTTTTCCTTGCTTTTCTTTCCTCTCTTGGACAAGTCTTCTTCCCATTGGAGTTGTTTTGGTTTCCTGGGTGTAATATCTGAACCCCTGTGTTTGTAGCAGGGTCCAAAAACCCTAAAACCACTTCACACTGGTTATGTATTAGATGCAGATGTGTGGAAGATGAATTTTCAGCAGCAGGTGAGGGTTAGGATTATCTAAAATGAAACACTGAAACAACCTAAAGAAGCTACACAAGCCTTTGTTGTATGTTGTTAACACTTATCAATTACAGAGACAAAGCAGGTTTAGTCAATACTATAATAATTTTATCTGCACTGGATGCCACTTCTTAAATATTAATTAGGTACCCAAAATCTGATATTGCCCTTTTATTAACGAGGAGAAAGAAATTCTGTGATGAGGCACTTCCCACTCCCCTCAGAGGGAATCCTGATAGAGGGGAGAAAATAAGTGAGGCAGCCCTGCAGAGGAGAGGGAACAAAATATTCTGTGTGTTGGTTGCAGACAGAACACAGGGAGAGCCTGGCACTGATGGGAATGGGGCCAGTGACCCCCAGGAGGGACCTGGCTGGAGAGGTCAGAGGATGGAGAACACCTTCAGGCAGGGATCTGGACAAGGCCACGTCTTAAGATCACCTTTAATGTGGCTTTTAGTGGCAATTCTGTTAATTATAGAATCATAGAAACGTGGAATCCCAGACTGGTTTGGGTTGGAGGAGGCTTAAAGATCATCCCATTCCCACTCCCTGCCATGGGCAGGGACACCTCCCACTATCCCAGGCTGCTCCAAGCCCCGTCCAGCCTGGCCTTGGACACTGCCAGGGATCCAGGGGCAGCCACAGCTTCTCTGGGCAACCTGTGCCAGGGCCTCCCCACCCTCCCAGGGAACAATTCCTTCCCAATATCCCATCTAACCCTGCCCTCTGGCAGTGGGAAGCCATTCCCTGTGTCCTGTGTGTTGGTGCACACACACACTCAAGTTTCCTTTCCCCTCACTTTCTGTACCCCCTGGAGAACGATGCCTGACCTTGCTTCTGCTTTTCTGCAGGGAGAAATAAACTGTGGAGGTGACTTCAGCAGGAAGAAATCTCCATTTGGGATATTTCTGTCAATACCTCCTACATTTCTGAAAAGGCTCTGGGACCAACTCTTCCACTAAGTAAGGCTCTGGTTTGTTTTGTGTGATTGCTGGTTCAGCCTCCCCTAACCCAAGGTGCCTCAGCTGCCCTTGGCCTCGTTCAGTAATGGATGGGAAAGAACAGGCACTTCCCAAGGATGGCTCACACCATCCTCAGGGAATGATCTGCAAGTGCTGGCCTGAGTCAGGCTCCAGGACAGAGGAGTGAAAACATCTTTTATTCCCTCTGCCTTACTCACATTTTCTGTTCTCCTCCTTTTTGATGCAGTTCCCAGGACGTTTGTGAAGGGAGCTGCTTTGGGGATTCTCTGTTGGAATGGCACTCTTTGTGCCACAATTAGTTAACAATTAATTAACAATCCCAGGGACCTGCTCTAAATGTGGTGACCCCCAGTAATACTGCCCGAGGTGACACCAGTGCTGTTTCTGCTGGACCACGCTCCAAAGCCTTGCTCAGGTCATTTGTTTTCAGCTCCTGTGATGGCCAAAATACCCTCAAACGAGTTTTTCCTCGCTCTGGGTTTTAAAAAACTGGGCGTGCACGTTAAAAATCAGCCAAAAGGAGTTCCACAGCCCCCCGTGGTAGGTGTTTTATCATCAAATATTGGCGTGTACCACAGCAGTCGGCTCCTGCCGGGGGGTGCGTTGATGTATCGGGATTTACCTGGGCTGAAATCACAAAATCAGATTTCTAAATGCGCTCTGTTTCTACGTGCATTACCTTATAAATCAGCTTTATTTTGTTCTGGGTGTTATCCTGCCGCAAAACGCAGAGAAAACACTCAATAAATGAAATTGCATCTGTCTGGTTCTGAAAAATCTGAGTAATACTCGAGGTCTTCAGCTTGAATATATCTATTTCTGCTCAGAAAGGTTTTTCAAGCCTTCTTTCCCCAATAAATTCTGACTGTTATTTTAGCACAGATAAGATAATACTCTCAAAATAGGATTGCTGGAAAAATCCGGGAGATTGGTGTGACAAACCCCACATACTTCAAGAAATCCTTTTTTCTTTTTTTTCTTTCTTTTTTTTTTTTTTTTCTTTTTTTTCCCACCCCAGCAAAACCAAATATCCAGGGCCGTGTATGTCATCCAAACGGCGAGAGGAACAAATTGAGTTTCCTGGAGGAAAAACCCACCGTGGGCTTTGTAAATTTGGGCTTGGGGGATCGTCAAACCCTGATGTGTGCACGGTGGATTTTCTAATGAGCAGCACAGCATTCAAATTCTCCATATTTCCACCCGTGTGTGTAATAATGTATCAGCTTGTAACGTTTAAGCGACTTGCAAGAAATAAGAGGAGGATTAGCTTACTAAATTTGTCAGAAATGTATTCCGAGTAAATACCAGGAGAGGGATTTAAAAAAAAAAGGAAAAAAAAAAGATTGAATTTGGTGTTTTTCCCCAGCAAAGGCACGGTGAGTTCTATCAGATTTACAAGGTGCTCCTCTGTGGTGGGAGCAGAACTGTTAATCTCATGAAGGCAGCAGATCAGGTAGCACAAAAGGATTTTGTGGGCAAATTCAGGTGCACATTCAGGGACATTCTGCAGTGTTGTGTTTCTTTTTTTGTCAGTAAATTTGTGTTCTGAAGTCAATTCATATTTATTTCCTATTTCTCGTCCTGTGTGTGTATTAAGACTGTAGTAAATTGAGAATTCTCCTGTAATAAAGGTTACAATTCCCTTTATGAGCACATTCCTCAATGCCTTAGTTATTTAAAACCAATGGTGTTTTCTCGAGGGAAAAAAAATTCCTGTAGCTCCTCAAAAATTATCAAAAATTTTACAGCCTTAATTGCCTTACACGATTTTTTCTGGGTTTGGGAAGGAAAAAAAAATCAGTGTCATGTAATTTCTGAAATGCCACCTAACTAAAACCCCTTGAGAACTGCAGGCTGAATGTGAAAGAGGCAAAGCAAAGTGCAGGATTCAGCACTTGCTGAGGATGTTTTCTGAGAACTTCTGGGTGGTCAGAAAGAGCAAACTGGGCCTGGATTTCACTGCACCTTGTGACAGTCAGCGTTGATCATGGAACATCAGAGTGGTTTAATTTATAATTCCAAATGTGAAATTTTGAAGAGCATTGACAGGAGAATGATGTGTAAAAGTTTATTAGTGTTAAGTAGGAAAATAAGAGGCAAAAAGAGGAAAATGAGACAATGTTCAAGCAATTTTGTTGAAGTTTACTGATAAAGATAAAGCCAGAAGTAACACTCTTCTCAAAACCTCCTATTGAACCTCTTGCACAGTTGGACCACAGGTGTTTCTCTCTGAGTGGTTTTTAAACTGTTCAGCTACAGTTTTTAATCCTATACTGGGATTTTTAGGGTCTTTCTGAAAAGCAGTAATTTCCAAAGTGTTCATTTTTTTCTCCCTGCAGTTCATTTATAGATTCCTTGGACCAAGAGCTTCCTGTGGAGCTCACTGTGGTTTCAGTAGTTCTGGTATTAACATCTCCTGCATTTTGAGAGTTCAGGGTTAAGATTTAAATACCCAGAGCAGGTAACCCACAAACAATGTGTGCAATAAAGCTATAAAAAAATTACAGACTTCAATTGCACTGACATTTGTGGAGATACAAAAAGGCTCCATCGTGGCTCTGATTAATTCTAGCAAAATTATCCACTGCACCAAATTCTGCCAATATAATAATTATTCTTTCTCGGGATAGTTTTTTTAATTGACTGTTTTGCCATGGCAGAGCCATGGTGTGAGTCAGATTCGTGAGCTTCTAAAATCAAATTTTTGCTTTAAGGGAGAAAAACCCCAAACTACCCCGTGCTCTGTTTCCCTGATCTCTGGCTGTTTCAAGCCAAACCACGTGCTCTGAATATATTTTTTTTTTTTTTTTAAATTCTTCAGATTAGAGGCAGGCCAGCATCTGGCCCCTGAGTTGCACTTGCTAGCTGTTCTTTACAAACCTGGATTTACACAAACTCCTCGTTTCTGAGGAAGTTGCTGAAATAGCTCTTCCAGAAGTGCTGCACTGACAGAAAATCACAAATTCTCGCAGGGGCGATGGAGAGAGAGAATCTTGAACAAAAATAAATACCTGATTGAAATATTTTAAGGAAGTTATGCCCAGCGCGAGCGAAAATGCGGCTTTTAGCTTTTGAAAACATCCCCGGATTCTCCTGCCAGCTCCATTTTTCAGTTTAATAGCTCTGTGACACGTGCTGGACACATCTCTCCTGCAATAGAGAGTGACTTTCCCTCTCTATTTCCTGGGAAATATGTCTCTCCAGCGGAGCCACGTTTGAGAGGAATCTGGATCTGTTATCGTTTTGCTCAAAGGAGGGTGGGGAAAAAAAAGCTGCCTAAAATTCCTTCTGTCCAACACCACTTGGTGTGAGTTATTCTCCTGAAGAATGAAGCAAGTTTCTTCTTCAAAGGGGGAATTTGTAGCAGCCTGTCCTGCAGAGAGGGTGTTGTGTCCTTTGGAGGAAGCTCGGAAGCACCATCTGAGTTTGGAGGAGAGGTCTCAACAGACTCAAATCCACACAGTGGGTGTGATTTTGGCTGGTTTTTTTCTGTCTGTATTTCTAGATAGCACTGCTTGGCCAAGTCACCTCCAGGTCTGAGGCTTTCTACTGCCTGTGAATTGACTTTTTCACCCTGAAGCTCTCTGTCTTCAGCTGGAGAGAACTGGCAAAGCACAGAGATAAATCCGTGAGTGTACCTAAAGAAACAGCAAGTGGCTTCTTGGCTGCATTGTTTTCTTCAGTGCTGTAATCTTAATATTGTCCATGTTGTAAGGTTTTTTTTTCACAGCAGAAAATCACAGGATCACAGAATGGTTTGGGGTGGAAGAGATCCTAAAGCCCATCTCATTCCAACCCCTGATGTGGTCAGGGACACCTTCCACTATCCCAGGCTGCTCCAAGCCCCGTCCAACCCAGCCTTGGACACTTCCAGGGATCCAGGGGCAGCCACAGCTTCTCTGGGCAGCCTGTGCCAGGGCCTCACTATTCCAGAATGCTGGATGCATCTATCCCTGAATAATGGCAACAGCAGCTGTAGCTGTGGGGAGCCCAGGCCAGGAGCGGGGCCAGTTGTGCATCAACACCCTTGTCCTTTGAGGAAAACTCTGTGTTTGTGTCCTGAGCTCAGAAAATCGTCACCTCATTAAATTTATCTTCTTCTGTAGGCTCTGTGGCCTCTATTTGCAATATCTCCTGGGTTAGGTCAGAACCACAGAAATGTTAAGGTTGGAGAAGATCTTTGATATCATCCAGTCCAGACATCAACCCAGCACCACCCTGTTCCCCCCTAACCCGTGTCCTCGGGTGCCTCATCCTTGTTTTGTGAACACTTCCAGGGATGGCAACTCCACCACTTCCTTGGGCAGCCTGTTCCGCTGCTTTACAACCATTTCCACGGAGAAATTTTTCCTGATATCTCATCTAAACCTCTAAACCCTCGGTTTTCTTACGAGGCAAGGCAGCCAAGGTGAAACACCTCCTCACACACTGCACTGGGTAGGATCAGAGCACACAGCTTTTGATGGGAGTTCAGATCACACCATCTGTCAGAGGAGCTCCTGTATGGGGTTGTGTGTAGTGAGTGTTCCTCAGGAATGTGCAGCATCCGCTCGGTGTGTTCACTAAGTTTTTTGTGTGTGTTTGAAGTTCTGGAGATCTTTTATTTTTAGCCAGGGGAAGGAACGTGATTGCGGGGTTTGGGTTTTTTTTAATGGCCTTTAAAAAAGTTGAGTAAACAGCATATGTAATTACTCCGTAGGGAAATATGGCTTAATTAAAACATGAAGTCATTCTATTAGCATATGCACCTGCTGCTTGTGTGGTTCATTTCTTCCAGAAACAACCAAATTACTGGATAGAAATTGTTCTATAGTTCAGCTACCTGGAATGTGGCCTGCAGTGGTTTGTCTTGTCCTCCAGCTCACGCTGCAGGACAGGGAACTTGAGAAAGGACACAGTTTGCCTTGACTCTTGCAAATCCCCCAAATCCAATATATTTCTCATAGCCATTATCTGTGGGGGAGATGGGACACAAAGGAATGTGCAGTTCCCTCGTGCCATCATCAAAAGGAGCTTGTGGAAAGACCTTGGAAATGCTTGGAAAAGTCATGGTCACTGTATAGGACTAAGGTTCCTTAACAGGCAGGGTGTGCAATGTATTCTGATTAGCTTAATTAGAATGTCCCAGACAAAATACTCCTGGCAAATTTGAATGTGATGGAATCACAGAATATCCTGAGTTGGGATCATCGAGCCCAGCTCTTGGGTGAATGGCCCACGCAGGGGCTGAACCTTGGTGTTATCAGCACCCTGCCCTAAAATATGTCCCAGAATGTGCCTGGATTGACCTGAGAAACAATCAGACTTGTGAACTGGCAATATGATGGGATTTAATTCACCTCACCTCCTCTTAGATAGTTCTTGTGCTTCGCAATTTTAAAGTGAATGTAAAACACGCAGAAGGCAGGAGACATGAGGCTCTGGAGTTTTCCTTTCTCCCAAGCTGTGTAGAGCTGGGGGTATTCCCTCTGGATCCTCAGAAGAGCCTGAAATAAATGGGGTAAGAGGCAGGGCAAGTGTGAGGTGATCCCTCCCTGGTGCTCCTTTCCAGTCTCTGGCCAGCAGAGCTGTGGAAGTTCTGGAGCTGGTGGCTGCATTTAGAGTTAATATTGGATTTAATACTGGATTTAATACTGCATTTAATAGCTGTCAGTGTTTCATCCTCCTCCAGTGAGGTGCACAAACTTTACAGACTGTCCTGCTCCTTATTTATGGCTTTATCTTCTTCTTTATACCGAGGTGCTTGGAGTGTTGCAGAGAGTTTGACTCAGCTGTTTCCTACAGATTTATACAGAAAACAGAGACAAACCCCAGCATGTGTAAGGTCCTGCTTTTGGTAAACACTGTTACTAGGTTTGTGTCTTTTCTAGGTGTTTTATTCTGTATTTCCTAGGTTTGCGAAGCCGCCAATATTCCAGTGTCACCCTCAAAATGTACATTATTAATTTACACTATTGCATTCCTTTTCTCTCACCTCTTCCATTTAGGAAATGGAATCTCTATCCCATTGTGATTGCAGCAGGGACAGCCAGCAGTGAAGAATAAATTGTTTGCCTTCTGTGTGGGGGTGTGTTGCAGGGAAATCTATCCTAAGTGGCAAATGTAAAAGTGCCTCATATCCCCAGCAGCCAGCCCAGAAGGAGATGAATGGTTTCATCCTGGCCCACAGTAAAGGCCACAGCACATATTAGCTCCCTAATCATTTCAGGCTGTCTTTAACATCCTTGGTTCTTAAAACTCTGCGCAGCTTTGGGGTGGATTCTTCAAATATTGGCTCCTTCCCAGCGTCCTGTCCAAACAACTGAAATTTGCTGGAACACTCAAAAATTCCTTTTAATCCTGGTTGTAGGGACTGAGCCTTTTCTGTGGAGGCTGCACCTCTCAGGGATTCAGCTTCCACCGCAGCTCAGGCAGAAGCACAGACCTGACCTTTCCATAAGGGTATTCTGAATCCTGATCCTTTTGTTTCCTCTCAACCTGGTGTTCCAAAGTACGTGGAATAGAAGTTGGAATGCTGGCAGGGATGGCATGGATTGTTTCTTTGTGGAGTGTGTGCTCTGCCACTGGGGTTTAAGAAAATTCCAGAGAGTCTGGAGACGTTTGTGGCTTGTGCAGTGTGGACGGGAGACATAAAAAAGGCAATCTGAGGGTTTGTGAATTGAGTATTCAAATCAGTCCATTGCAAGACACTGCTCAAGCTCTCTGAAAAGCGATTTCAGGTTGGATTTTCTTCATGAGCAGCACACCAGTTGCACTCAAATACCTGGTGGCTGATCAAAAATCCAGTCTGCAGGGGAGGAGGGAAGAGTGCAAATGCCCTTCCATTAAAAATGGAAGACTTAATTTGAAGAAAGTCGAGAAATACGTGCACTTTGCAGAACTCAGGTCTTAATTTTCCGGCACATGTATTTAACACAACCTCAGCTAATTACCAATCAATTCATTGTTGGCTGTTACAGCTAAACCCTCACATTCCAGGGAACCCCTAATTCCACAGGGAAGCAGGAGCAGATGTCTGATCCCTCTTCCTCCCTGCCCCTTCAGCACCTGAGTTATTTTGGAGCAACGAAGCCAAAACTTTCAGGAGAGCTCCTCTGGGGAGCGGGAGATGGGTGTTCCTTGGGGACTGACAAAAAATTGTCCCATGTGCTGCCAAACTGGGTTAGAGCCTTTGGAAATGTGCCTGGAAGTTGTGCCAATTCCAGCCTGGACAAGAGGAGAAGGGAATGGGAAGGTGTGGAAATAGGGAGACATGACTGGGGGAAAACATTGCCCTGTTCAGAAAACTTGCTGCTGGCACGGGATTCAAATCCCCCACGTCACCCTGAGATGCATGGACAAATAAATAGAGAAATATCTGGCTTCAAAAATGTTTTCCAGACTATTGTTCTTCTAGTTATGTGGCTTCATAATAACTGAGCCTTTAACTCCTGGGAAAATGTAATGGCTTCCCAGTGCCAGAGGGCAGGGATAGATGGGATATTGGGAAGGAATTGTTCCCTGGGAGGGTGGGGAGGCCCTGGCACAGGTTGCCCAGAGAAGCTGTGGCTGCCCCTGGATCCCTGGAAGTGTCCAAGGCCAGGCTGGATGGGGCTTGGAGCAGCCTGGGATAGTGGAAGGTGTCCCTGCCCATGGCACTGGATGAGCTTTAAGGTCCTTCCAACACAAAACAGCCTGGAATTCTGTGACATTCAGCTGTGTTTGCCTCTCTCACTGAGGAGCCTCTAAATTCAAGCTTTTAGGTGCATGAGTGAGTTAAATTTTTCCCTTTCCAAAGGCTGAGGCATGTCATTGTCCCATTGTTGTGTGGGGTTAATAAGGGCAGGAAAGCTGCTGGGAAAAGGAGTGACATAAAATGTATTACGCAAATTTGGAATATTCCAACGCTGCAGAAGCATCACGGACAAAAATAACTGAGGGAGAAAAGAGGGACAGAGAGAAATCTGTGTGGCAGGAAGAAATGATCGTGTCCTTCAGGCACGGAGAATCTGCTCAGATACCCTGAAATGGGTGGGGGATTGCAGTCTGGAGATGCAGAAACAAGGATCGAAGCCTAAGCCTGCATTTGGCTCTCCTGAAATGTCCTAAGAGGGAGAGAACGATTGAAATGCCTGCGTGTCCGAGGAGGAAATGTGCAAACAGACACTGAAGTGACAAAAAGCTCAGGCAGAGCTCGTTGCTGTGCCAGAGGGAGGGAGGAGACTCTCCCTGTGCACCCACCCATGGGAAAAACCTCGGAGCAAGAACTCCCCCCACGCCCCTGGCCCCGGGGAGCTGGGATGCTCAGAGGCAGCACGAGGTGCCTGTGCCAAGGCGCTGAACCTACCGAGTGGAGAAATATATTCTGGTTTGTTGTAATTTTATGTCCTCTGAGTCATGAGGCCGTACTCGAGAATTCGTGCCCAAAACAGCAATTTTGGTTGCACTCAACATTTACTGCCTATTGTGGGGTCTCTCCGGGCAGTCTTTGCCTTCAGCCCTCGGGTCCTCAGCAGAATTGCCTTGTCTAAGGTCTTTTTGCTGCATTTGATTTTAGTCTTTGTCACGATGAAATTGCAGGTTCAGTCTGAAATGTCCGGGGTGGCACATTTATTCATGTACTAAAGACCACATTTCTCAACTCATTTTCTGCCTCATTGTGGGGCTGGTTCTTACCTGTGACTTTGGAGAGGGCTCGTGTGGGGGCACACACCGATTCTGCACGGCCCTTTTCACCGACGCTGAACAATGTGAAAATGTGCTCTTTTTCTCCTGCCCCTCGTTCTTGTTTCATTTCACTCACTGTAAAAACCAGGGGGAGCTCAGCTTTTCCCTCTCCCTGCTTAAGAAAGCCACCCAGGGCAATGTTTGAGTGCTGAAGTTGGCCTGATGCTGATAGACAGGTTTAATGTTTTATAATTTTCACAAGAATAAATTGTTATCATTGCACTGGAGCTGTGCAATGCTGAAATGTCTCTCTCTTTTTCCTCTGGTGTTGTGTCCTGTAAGTTCCTGCAGAAGGAAAGTTACCCTTCGTTCCTGCTTTGTCACGATGCTGCTTTTCTTCCCAAAGAATTGGATGGTTTGTCCTGGCATCTCCATCCCGAGTCCTGCCGCGTGCACATCTCGGGTTTGGTGGTACAGGGGATGTGCTGAACCCAAAGCTGGGAGCCAGGGAGTTCCTGTCAGTGCTGTGAAGGTTTCACAGAGCCAGGGACAGACCTGACTGTGAATTTCTCTTTTTCAAACCACACTTCCGCATTAATCTGCCATGCGGGAAGCAGGGGGTATTTCACAGCCATTTATACACTGAATTTTCCCATGCTGGAAGCTGCGTGGAAACGCTTTGTGGAATTTCCTGTTCAACTGCCTCGAACAGAAGGCCACTGCTGCTGTTTGGGAAAGCTTTCAACTCCAGCCCACGGTGCTAGGAAAGCGCAGGATTCCCCGTGGCTCTGGCAGTCTCTCATCCAAAGGGAGAGCCCGGCACCCCTGGCGCTGGTGTCACCGGGAGTGCAGAGCAGCAGAAGTGGCAGGATGTTCTTCCTGGAGCAGAAATCCAAGCTCACCCCTGTTAAATTGGCTGAAGTGTCTTCCAGTTATTTCAGCTGAGCCAGAGGCTGCAGGGGAAGTGTGTCCTCAGCAGGCAGGGAACTTCAAACCCGTAACGAGGTTGGGCATTACATCTCCCTTCAGATAATCCACCCAACCTGCTCACCTTTTCACTCCAGCACAAGTATTTCAAGCCTTCTGTCAATATTAGATGACTCTGTACAGAATATGATGTCAAATTTGACCTCACTGGAGATATTCAAGGATCCCAGACATCCCTGAAAGCATTTGAAGTTAACAGATAGCTGTGATTCACCCATTAAGCCTGCATTTCTCCAAAGTTAATTCGTAGGAAAATTCTCTTTGAAAAGGGAAAGCTCTAGCAGTGATTTATGGCACGTTGACTTTGCAGGTGTGTAGAGTCAGTGTTATCCTTTATTGAGGTAAATGTTGGATTAGGGATACGTTTCATCTCGGCAGTGGGAATTCCTGATTTGTTTCCTGGGCTGCGATGCGGTTGCACACGAGGGTGATGTGCACAGGGGTGATCCGTGAGGCAGAGGTTCCTGCTGGAGCTGTGCGCTCCAGGACACACAGCTGGCCTTCCACTCCCCCCCACCAGCTCGTGGAGCCCCTTTCAGGAGCACCCAGGCTCCTGTGGGACGTCAAAGCTGGTTTTGAAAAAGTCTACAAACTTGTCAAAGTTCAGGGAAGTCGATCAGATGTTTCCTCCTACTCCTTCGTGGATGGATGCAGTGCCAGGAATGGGCGTGCCTGCAGCCCTGAGCAGAGGATCTGCTGCTGCTTCCTTCCTTTTATTTTATTTTTTTTTTAAATACTCTGGTGTTTTCTGGCCGTAAAGAGTTTTCTGGAAACAATTATTTGACGATTCGCTTTCCTCAAAGCATCTGCTGGATGGGTTTTCTTGCATGCAGTTCTGATATCCAGTTCTGATATCTCAGCTGGATATGGTTGTGTAAACTCGCCTGTTTTTCCCTTCAAATCCTGGTCTTGGACCATTTTCCTGAAGGATGCTATGCTGGAATAGCTAGCACAGTCAAACAGTTGCAGGTGAGACTGGTTGAAAGGCAGTTACAAGATTAAAATTCTTGATTTTAGAAGAAAATGCAAAGTTAAAAGGAAGCTGGCAAGTTTGAAGAACTGTCTGGCCTTAACTGAGAGCAGGATTGGGTGTGAAGTTGAGCTATGACCCCTGGGCAGAGTCAAGGCCAGGGGAAAACCAGCAAGCTCCAGATGCACAGAAGAGAATTGGGAGGGTGTAAAGAACCCTAAACATGCTCTCTGAGATGTCTTTTGCCCGTTTCTTTCATGGTGCATTAAAATTGCTAAGTGTTTCTTAAAGCTGTGGGGTTTTTTTAATCATTTTTCCTTTGTTGCTTTATTTGTGCAGGTTTTCCTTTTTTTTTTTACCTGTTTTTTTTCCCTGTATCAACTTTTCAGTTTTTTTAGTGGCTGTGCACACTGTTTTCAGCTCCATGGGGATTCCAGAGAAGAGAGGGAGCAGAGGAAAGGCAGTGCATTGTGTGGTGGGACCATTCCCTCCATCTCTTTGTCCCTTAATTATTCCCCTCCCTTCACCTCCCTTCCCTCCATTAGCTACTTTTTTAGGATGCTTCTTTGATACATCTTAAAATGCTTTTTAAAAGCAGTGGTGATGGTGAATGACCACCATTCACCAAAGATCTTGGCACTCTTGGCTTGCCCAGAGTCTTTCCCAAACCCTGAGGAACAAACCCTAAAGAACAGAGGCCGAGGGGGTTTCTGGCGTGAGGAACAGGAAACGTGGCACATCCCTCCCACCCAGAGCATGACTTTTGACCCCACACCAGCGTGGAGAGAAGCCTTAGATGGAAGCAGATGTTCAGACAAAGCGCCGAGCGGCTACAAAATGCTGATCACACACACGCACACACTGCAAATATTATCCTGGAGAAAATGATGACAAATGAACATCTGCACGGCCTCATGCTGCTGCTGTAATGCTTTAATAACAAAAGACTGCAGTGCCCACGGTTTGCTTCCCACTGGAAATGGAGCAGGCCGCAGCATATGCTCTCGCTGACAGGAATTAAAAGCGGGCTGACATTCATTATTAACGTCTCATTCACATTTCAAGGATTAAATACAAGAAAAGTGCTGTTGTTTCCTCGGGAAAGCCGGCTGATTTCCGGGGCTAATGGCAGGAAAGTGGAGGTTTTTGTGCTGCTGGCCCTTGGGGCTCTGTGCCCTCCCAGTGGCCGTTGGGGTACCCTGCTTGGGGTTCCGGAGCAGCTCAAACATCTTTATTCACCAAAACCACCCTAACAGTGGTGCCTGGGCAGAGGATACCAAATGTCCTTAGAAAAGTCAGGGTTTCAGGGGCTCCTGGGGAATATGGGAGTGTTTTGCTGATGGGGTTTTACCCGGGTGAGCTCTGTGGGTCTGTGTGTGCTGCTCACCGTGCGAGTGGAGAGGCTGCAGGAGGAGGAGGAGGGACACGGGCAGGATTTGGGTTACATGGCTTTGAGTTCACAGGGCATTATTTTGCTTAGTTGAAATCAAGGTTTCTGGCAGTGAAACAACAGCACAGTCTGAACCCACACTGTTTCTGTCCAGATAAAAATAATTCCATAACTGGCATACTGTGAAGGAAGGGCTCCTGATTCCCTGTACGGCTAAAAGTCATCAGACCAAAGATCTGACATTTCACTGCCCTGAAATCAGAGATATGAGACAAGCAGGATTCTGCTTGAGGCCAGTGACAGTGTGGGATGCATTAGGAAAATGCTCCTTCACAGTCAAAAAAAAAAAAGGAAAAGAAAATACAACTTGGTTTTACAATTGCCATGAGGAAATACATTTACACACCTGTGAGAGTCTCTAAAAAGTGGCTTCAGTTTCCAGCACCGCTCCTTTGGAGATCAGGGGGAGCTGTAGCAGGGAAATCAAATGTTTGTGTTGGGACTGCTTTCAGGATAAGCCTTCAGTGCTCAAATACTTGGTTTAGCACAAGAAGTCGTTCACTGACTCGTGCTTTCATTCCTTCATTCATGCATTTCTGTGTTTACTGTGAGATCCCCTGGCTCACTCTCCAGTTATGGAAGGACTCTCAGGGGAGGTTTCAGTGACAGCAAACACCACAGACTGCTCCTGGTGCTGCCCTACCTGCGGATGGAGCCCTCTTGGACAGTTAAGGACAGAAGCAGGTGAAGTTTTATTCACAACAGACATGAAAAAAATGTTTTCCACATCCTCAGCAAGTGATAACTGAGTTGTCTGGTAGATGCCATTTTTGTTATAACTAAACAAATGAGGGTGTTTCTGGAGTTTCCAGTATCAGCACCTCATTTGATTTGGTTTTTTTCTCTATACTCAGCTAAAAAACTGTTGAGCTTTATTATTCTGAAAGAATATTGGGTCTTGCAGCCCAGGCTTATATGGGATATTTATATACATGGCTTTGGACGGCTGCCTATAATCCATATCCTTCAAAGTGAATTTCCCATAGCTGGAGACACCCCGTGGCCTGCAGCATTATGGAAACAGAGGAGCCAATGTTCAGAGACCCAGGAGAAGTGCAACACTGCATTTCCAGCTTATGGAATTATCTAAGTTACCCTCGCACCACAAAGAGCCGCAAGAAAATCACCATTAACGAGTTCCCAGGTCTGCGCTGGGTTTGTGTTTGGGGTGGGGAATGAAGCCCTGAATGAATCAGGGATCGATTCCCTTTTCCCTGATTTGGTTACACGTCTCAGGCTGAGCTATAAATAATCCCTGTGAATTCCCCCGGTGTTGCTATTTCTGTTTGTTCCCCGATTGCTGTGACTCCCCACTCAAGATCAGTCACTGCAACAGGGGCCCTAATCAAGGCACCAGGCTGCTAACTGGGGGTGCTCGCTGTCATACAGGGCAGTCATTCCCACTCCTGTATCCCAGCTTCACCTTGGAGCACCTTCAACAGGACAAATCCAGAGTCCTCCTGCGGATAAACTCCAGCCAGGGCCGTGGGACACTTGCCTGGGGAGCAGAAAGCCAAGTTTTAAATCCTTGCTCCACAGCCTTAAGAGGGCCTTTGAAACAGGGCTTTCTGCATGGCCCACATGTCATTAGTCCCATGGAGCTTCCATGTTCATCAGGCCTTTCCCAAATTTTTATTGCTGTTATTAAAATGCGTGGAATCGGAATAAATCGAGGCTTGGGGAGGATTGGCTAATCCTCTCTTTTTAACGTGGTGGGTTTTTTATGTTAACCTGGAATTCCTCATTACAGATGAACTTTGAAAATGATTTATTCACGTGGCAGTGATTTGAAGGGATTCAAAGTGCCCGCTCTCACCTCACTGGAGGGGGAATATTATTTCAGCCCGAGTTCACTGAAAATTGGCTGGAGGTTCATCTGAAAGGTTCATGAACCTTGCCCACTTTGCCTTGCTTTGCAACACCAGCAGCCTCCTGCATGCATCTGCAGCAGATAAAAAGAAGTTTCACCCCGGGCCCTGCTGTAATAACAGTATTAATTAACTCACTCTGTAAACAAAAGTGCTTGCAGGTGATCTCTAAATAGTCCAGCAGAGAATATTCATTAAGTGAAAAAACCACGAACCTAAAACGTGTGAGTGTTTGCAGGGCTTCAATACTGACAGGTATTTGCATGAAACTCCCGTGCAAATCCTACCCCACGTAGTGTTGTTCTTCCATTATTCAAATTACAAATTCACCGTTGGATTTATTCATTTATTCTCACTGCAGCCCTCCATCAGTCCTTATATGTTGTAGATCTCACTTGCTGGAGGAGCTGGACCAGACTGAGATTTTCTCAAGAAGCTGTCAGGAGGCTAAAGCTGGGCTTAGTGAGGGACTGTAAATTACGTTCTGAGGTGAAGGCATTGGACAAAATAATATTCACCCTGATTCTTCATCTAAAACTGTTAAACCTTCTTGATTTTCACAATGCTTTGAATCGCTGAAATATTCTGTATTCCTCTAATCTAGAAATTGTAATGCTGCATTTTAAAAGAGGACTGCAACTCCCCTGTATATAAAAAGAGGTACCTTTGTTTAGGAGAATGCTTGTATCTCTAATGTGTAATGAGATAAATGCTCGACACTTCTATAAGTGTCAAAACACATTCTTTTGAGTCACTGTCAAATTGTAGTTTCAGTCTTAAAAGAATTTCTGAAGGAATTATTTGGATTCTTTCTTGATCACGGGAAAATTACTCCTTTTTCTTTTTTTTCCAGAGGAGGTTTTTTTTCAAATAGAAGTCTTTTTAAACTTTTTTTAGAAAAGGTTTCTGTGCAGATGCCGACTGTGGCCAATTAGAATGGATGAGGGACTAATTCCTGAATCAGGGGCTGTCAGCATGAGCTGGTTTAGCTCTGTGAAGGGGAAGAGGCTCCTGGAGCAAACTGTCCATGTCCACACTGCACTGAATTCCAGCCTGGCTCTCCCCGGGTGGTTCCAAGGCAATGATAATTATTATTATTTTATGAGTTTCAGTTCAGTGTCTGTAACACTGCAAGGTGCATGCTGGAGTTTTCCAGAGTGTCCTTGCAGCCCCATTCCAAGAGCTCTCGCTGCCTGCACTGTGGTTCTGCAGACCACACTGGAGACCTGGAGGGGCTGGAGCGTGTCCAGGGAAGGGAACGGAGCTGGGGAAGGGGCTGGAGCCCCAGGAGCGGCTGAGGGAGCTGGGAAAGGGGCTCAACCTGGAGCAAAGGAGGCTCAGGGGGGACCTTGTGGCTCTGCACAAGTCCCTGACAGGAGGGGGCAGCCGGGGGGGGGTCGGGCTCTGCTCCCAGGGAACAGGGACAGGACAAGGGGAAACGGCCTCAGGCTGGGCCAGGGGAGGCTCAGGTTGGATGTTAGGAAATATTTCTTCCTCAAACGAGTGACCAGGTGAGAGTCCCCATCCCTGGAAGTGTTCAAAAGATGTGTGGAGGTGGCATGTGGGGACATTTTTAATGGTGAACATGACTGTGGTACTCAGCTGATGGTTGGACTGTAGCATCTTAGAGGTCCTTTCCGCCCTTGATGACTCTGTGATTCCATAAATCCCTGGAATGGTGGAGGGCCGTGTGTTGTGCTCACACCTCGGGCGGTGGGGATGAATCCACTATGACAGAGACAACAAAAGCTTTCCAGAAAGAGTTCCTTCAGTCAGAACCTGTGAGAAAACCTGCTGCTGCCCGTGGGCAAGCTGCTTTAATGCTCCTCACGGCTCTCACACACAAAGGGAGGTGGGCACGCTGACCTTGGAGCACGAGGGTTGGTGCCTGCACATCCCTTCTGCGCGTGCCAACGCTGCAAACGAACCCAGACACGTTTTTCAGCAGTTTGGCCCATAAACTTTTCAGTTTGTGCAAACCACAGGGGATGGTGAGAGGCTCTTAGATTAATTTTGAGAAGTTGGCATATGAGATCCGGCTGGCATAAATTTAACGTGTGCTGGCAACAGCGATACAAACGTCGCACGCTGCCGAGCTGTAAACCTTCCCTTTCCTCCGAGACAAAGAAATTCTCGTTGTCACTGGTAAGCCAGCGAAGTGAAAATCTCTCCAGAATACATCAACAGCAGGAAAAAGCAAAAATTAGATCTTCAGTTCATTAGGGAATGGAAAGCAGCGCAGAGAAAGTTAAGGCTTTATTGCCAGCGACAGTCACGAGCCTTTGTTTGGAACACGATTTAAAAAAAAAAAACCCGCAGAAATAATTCTGCAAAGATGCACGGGATGTCGAGGCTGGTGTTATGTTTTTTTGGAGCACCACTTTGCAAGTCCTGCCTGAAATGGAAAGAAACAAATTTAAAAAAAAAAAATCAGCCTGGATTACGAGAATCTGTCGTAATTCAGTGTAATTGGTGGCAGGCACACATCCACAGTAAAGCCAAACACAGAGGTGAACCCAGTCCCCCTCCCCAAAATCCCAGGCGCCAACAGAGTGAAACATTCCACGGAACAGAGGTTGGTGAACCCCCAGGGACACTGACTGGGTGATCAAAGGGAAATAGGAGCCCTCGTGTCTGGGAAATCTGGACACTGTGCAGCTTTGTGGAGCGAGAATCAGAGTTTTCTTGTTTTGTAGGAATGGATTATCACACAAATACTGGAAGCCATCCCCTCGTGTTGTGATTTGTCCAAATGTTTCTCCAGCTAAAGCCATGGCTGGAGTAAACATTTCCACAAAAACCACGTGTTTGACCCCTAGGGCTCTGCATGCTGCCCTGAGCAACTTTAGTTCACTAGAAGAACTCAAACATGGCAAAATAGATCAGTAAATAACACTGGTGATAACACTGATGTGTCATTAGGTGCAATAAGCAGGGAATCATCCAGTCCATGAGGTTGGGAAGGGCCAATCCAGCTCCCCCTGCACTGCCAAGGCCACCACTAAACCAGGTTGCCACGTGTACAAGTCTTTAAAATCCCCTCCACTGCAGCCTGTCCCGGTGCTGGACAAACCTTTGGAGAAGGAATTTTTCCTAATAGGTAAGAATAATAATCATAGGATATAATAGAAAGATGTGGGAGAAAAGCTGAAGAATTCTGTGGACCTTCACTGCAGATAACCTTGTAGGTTAATAACTACCCTGAATTGTTCTTACATTTGGGACTACAGAACTAAATGTACAGACAATAAACGTCTCAAGGACAGCAATCTAATTAAACTGAGCTTGTGGCTGCACGTTGAAACATGGAAAATAACATGAAACAAAACGGAGTGGTTTACTTTTCAGTACCACCCATTACCATATTTCCGTACTGCCTTAGAGTTTAAATTGTACTGAGCCATAATTACTGAGTAAATACATACTTAAAATGAACTCACTTCGGGGCAAGCTTTGGCTAACTTTTTAAGCTGGAGATAAATGCAGCATCTGAGGGCTTACTGCACTGCAAAGAAATTCATCATTTTGTTTGACTAAACGTCAATTCTTTATGAAGGATTGTCATGGTTTTAAATTGGAGTCACAAAATCAGGAGAGAGTGATTAAAAGATTTGCTGTCGCCGGATCAAAATTTAGAGAAATACCTTGAGCTGAGGAATATATTTTCGGGTCAATGAACAGGGGTAATGGTTGGACACTTTTCCGTTCAAGCACAATTAGTATTTATGAATTATTAATTCAATCAATCCGTTTGTGGCGCATTAATTCGGAGCATTATGTGGCAACGCGGGCACGTCTACCTCACATGACGTGAGGGCCACTGAGAAGTGGGTGCTTGTCTAGGGAGACACTCCAGGGAAAGAACAAAGCCTATAGGAACTTTTCTAGCTCAACCCCGAAATGAAAGACGTGGAGGGGCTGTAAGAAGAGCCTGGTGAGCGCATGTCCCATCAAATAACACAAAGCCTTTCTTTACCCCATTTTCCCCCCCCCAGCAGGGCAATTCTGGCTCCAGGCCTCGTAGCTCGTGGGATTTCTCTCTGTTCTCATGGCCATGGCCATTGAAAGATGTCCCAGGCAGCACCAAAAATGGGATGAGGGCAGCACCACTGCCCCTTCCCAGGCACTGCTTCTCACCCAGAGGTCGAAGCAGCCTTTTTTCTGACAGAAATATCCAGGTAGCTATTTCCATGTTTTTCGATCTTTCATTTGGAGTAGAGCCTCAATGTCTCGTTTGCTTTGCTGGAACAGGTTTTGGTGCCTCATGTGTTGCTCCAGGGAGTGGGAAACCCTCCGTGTGGCCAAGAGGGGAGAGGGAGGGAGCCCCAGGAGTCCTGGAAGGGAGGGAGGGAGCTCCCTGTGTTGGTCCAGGCACATCAGCACCTTCTCCAGGCTGAGCTCAGGGCTCCTTCCCCCCGCACGGAGCCATCAGCCTGTTTCTATGGTGATCTCCCAGGCGCCGATGGATTTGCTGTGGTTACGCAACACGTTCCCAAAAAACCCTGTGAATGCTGTCGGTGGGTTTGGGTGTAGCCTGGACGTTGGGACAGACAGTGGCCCTCGCCTGCCCAGCTGTGGGCGTTCGGATGGAGGCAGAGGAGGGCCACGGGTGTGGGGGCAGCTCTCCCCTCCTCCTCTGTGGCTGCAGCCTCTGGGCTGGCCGGCGGTGCCGTGTCCTTTGCTGCAGATCCGCTGGAGAGTTTCGGGAGAGGGCAGGTCGTGTGCGTTCCCTCTCGTGGATGAGGACCACCGAGTGCATAATCCCTGGGCATTCCATTTCAGCCGGCTCTCTGATTCTGGGTTTGCTTTCTGGATCCAGAGTTGCACCCTAGCCCGACTGATTACGCTTGGGGTCCTCCCTATACCTTTGGCAGAGTACCCTTCCCCTTCTTCCCTTCCCCTTCTTCCCTTCCCCTTCTTCCCTT
>VZRJ01000118.1:168013-231587 GCA_013397565.1 Ptilonorhynchus violaceus
TTCCCCTTCCCATTCCATTGCAGTTCCCGCTGTATTTGGGGCAGGTCCTTTTTTTAAACCCCTCTCGCTGTCCCCGCCTCCCTCCCTGCACACACACACACACACACACACCATCTGCCATTCCCGGGTTTATCTGGTTCCATGGAAATGTCATCTCTCCCTCGGAGCAGACGGGCTCTGCGATTCGGGCGGTTCCTGCTCCAGGGAAGTGCCGGTGGGGGGGGATCTGGTGCTGTGCAGTCCTGCCCCGTGGAAAGGACAGAGGAAAACTCGGGGAATTCAAACCATCAATTTGTGATCTAAATTGCAGGCTAAAAATGCTGGGATGTTTGGCTCTCTGGGAGGTCCTTTGCCTTCAAAAGGCTCGTTTGCTCCGCATGTTGCCCTGAGAATCTATAGCAGAAATATTTCTAATAGATGTTAAATAGATATTAAAATACGTATTATTAAAAATAGGAATCAATCAGTGTCGTCATGGCCCTTGCTTGCCACACTAAACGTGTTTCTGCTCCTCCTTCCTTACGTGTAATTTAAATGTACTTTAGCCACTGTTTCCAACAGCACTGTGCAGCTGCCAGGATGTGCCATCACAGTTTAACTTCCTTAATCACCCAGTTTTGCACATTTAAAGGAATAATCTTTTCCCTATGGCCCCGTCCAACCTGGCCTCGGACACTTCCAGGGCAGGGATGGCTGCACCAAATGTGCTTTTCCCCAGCCTCACCCACGGATGTGCTGCTGCCTTTTCCCCCCCGTGCCCCACACCCTCCGCTTTTTAGGCACAGAAAAAAAATGACAGTTCTCTAAATTTTTCCTGTTTTTCCCTGAGCTTGCCTGTCTTACCAAAACGAGTGCTGCGAGCAGGGGAAGATGATAATTTTCCATGGAAACCGGTGGGAAGGGAAGCGGGTTTCCAAATAATCTCCCCACATACACTTGTGGCATCTTGGTGCCTGTTGTGTTGGTTTCAGAGCCGGGAAGCCAGACACGGCATGACAAGTGACACGCTTGGTGTCATCCAGCATTGGGAGCAGGAAGCTGAGGGCTTGAATCTCTGCCTGTTGTCTTAGTCACAGCTTCTTCTTAGCGTTTTTTGTAGGTTTTGATGGAATTTTTTAAACGTTTGTGGCTTTTTTCCCCCCCCCCTTGCAGCGTATGCTCCAGCCTGTTTTGTGGCTTTTCTGTGTGAGTGATATGCATTCACCCACGAAAAATAAAATTACTCGTTGTTTCGCAAGTAACTGGATCATGTACTGAGGTGGGGGGGGGGATGGAGGAGGATTGAGGGAAATCAGGAATTGTCCCTTTTTGTCCTGAAGCAGAAAATGAGCTTTGTCAAAACAGAGGTCCTGTCTAGACTGGAAAATACCTCTGTGTGTGAACCTGCAGTTCTTCCTACAACTGATGCTGAACTTGCCATTGTCCCGGGTAATTATTGCTGGAATGGATTTTCTCCATGTGGCATGCTTTGACAATGACACAGAGGGAAAGAAAATGGGATTGAATTCCTGTGGAATCTTTGTGGCCACACTGGAGGATAAAAGCAACGGTGCCGTGCATCCAGCACTGTAAACACTGTTCAAAGCTTGTTAAATGCTGACAAGGAGCTTGAGAGCTTCATCATTGACAGAAGCTGTTGTTTTTGGAGCAGATAAAATATTTCCTGCTATGGAACACACTGAAAATGCTTTTCACTCTCACTGGCCATAATCCCACTCATTGTCTGTGTTGGAGCTGTTCCCACTGCCTTTGGCTGCTCGGGGGTTTGAGGGAGTTGGGGCTGGGTTACTCTTCAGGCCACTTTCTCTTTTTCCCACAATTGCAATGATTCCTTTATTTTCTTACTCCCTTGATTCCATTATTTTCTTACTCCCTTGATTCCATTATTTTCTTACTCCCTTGAGACTGATTACTTTGCCTCCTGCCATCGTCACGGAACAGCTTTTTCAGTGCCTGATTGAATCCTGTTACTGATCCAGCTCAAACCAATATTTTTGACAGTCTCATCTACATTTTTTGTTCAATCTTGCCTTTATCGAAGTACCAGCTCTGGGAGCAGTGCAGAGCTGTTTCCTGGGGATTCCTGTGTCCAGGCCAAGCTCCTCTGTCAGTGATGAGCATCGATAGGAGCTTCTTCTTCTACCTGACTCCCTCTTGGCATAAAATCTGTGCAAAACTCTCGAATCTCCACTTCTCTTTCAGTTTGCTTGGAATTATGGTGGATTGCAGAACAATCAGGTGGGAAATGCCATGTGCCATGATCTCACAAGCTCTTTTAGCTGAGCTAAACATGATTGCTGAGGGGTAATGAGGCATCATTCCAACTGTGAGTGATATCCTTGCTGTTTCACTGGGAATGTGGTTCCTGCTGATGCCTGTCTGTCTCCAGTGTGGATATTATTCCCAAGAAGCTTCCTGGAGCTAGCTACAGCTAAACCATGCACTCCCTGACAGTTGGGACAAGTGAGGCTTGTTATTGTTCCATATAATCCACCATCAGTGTAGTTTGGCTTTTTTCTGCAGGTCATTAGCATAATAAATTGCCTAATATGCATCCTTTAGTGCAGACTAATTCATCCTCGGAGGGGAAAAGAACCCCCACAATCGCTGGTGTCAAATCCTAAATTAAAATAAGCTTGGGAATGCGTTTGGCAAGATAATGCTGATGGAAGTGAGAATGTGAGCTGCATTCACAGTTGCAGTGGACACCTTCCACCATCCCAGGCTGCTCCAAGCCCCATCCAGCCTGGCCTTGGACACTTCCAGGGATCCAGGGGCAGCCACAGCTTCTCTGGGCAACCTGTGCCAGGGCCTGCCTAATTCCTGAAACAATGCTAAATTTGTATTTTAAATAAGAGCCGAAGCAAACTAAGGTATTTATCCCTGTGCCATGGAAAATGATGGCAGCGAGCTCAGATTGGAAGAAAATTAATTGTTAGGAAAGGTCTTCATTGGCAGGACATGGGAAAGGAAAAGTCTCCATCCAGCATTTTGACTTAATGGAAAGGGAAGGTAATTCAGTGTTAGATTTACTAAGAGCTATCTAAGGTGAGATTAAGCACACAGTGTAGGACAAACTGGGTGACAGTGGCCGGTGTCACATCCCAGATTCTGGCACCTGCAGGACCCTGCCTCCTTTGTGCCTGATTTCCAGCGCTGATTTCCTGCTGTGGGACCTGCTGAGGGACTGTCTCCTGTTCAGGACCCCTGGATGCTGCCCTTGGAGTGAGTTCCCAGCCTTTGCCAGAGACATGGGATGAGAAATTTGGGAGAGGGTCCCTTGCCACCGTCCCTGCCTCGAACCCCTGAGCCCTGATTGACAACATCACCAAACCCTCACAGTTTAAAACGAGCCGTTTAGACATCACAATTTGAATATTATAACGTTTATAAAGCAGCAGGTGTTCCCCAAAATCGAGGCCCAGGCTCCCAGTCAGACACACACCACCAGCGGCTGCTTTGCTGTCCTTATTTCCGTGTGTTTGAGCCTCCACGTGTGAAAAACGAGGTGACAGTGCCGTGTCACAACGTGTCTGCCTGCTCACAGAGCAAGCTGGCTGCTTCCCAGCTCACGGCAGGGTTCATGCTCTGCTTTCTCGTGTTAACATTTCACACAATTCCAGCAAGTCTCCGGCAAAACATCTGTTTTATCCCAGCCCCGTGCCCTAACTACAGACGCTTTGCTCCCTCGTTCTGCCAGCTCTGCTCTTGTGGATCTGTCACACTCCGAGCCCTTTGCAGGGACATCTGAGGGTGTCCTGGCTGGGGCTGGGGAGGCTGGGAGGAGGAGAAAATAGGGAATGGCTGCTTATTCTGGGAGCACTGTTTGGAGAGAGAAGAATCACAGAATCATTGGTTTGGGTCGGAAGGGACCTTAAAGCCCATCCAGCGCCACCCCCTGCCGTGGGCAGGGACACCTTCCACTAGCCCAGGCTGCTCCAAGCCCGTCCAGCCTGGTCTTGGACACTTCCAGGGATCCAAGGGCAGCCACAGCTTCCCTGGGCAACCTGTGCCAGGGCCTCCCCGCACTCTGAGTAAAGAATTTCTTGTTAATGTGTAATAAAACCCTGCCCTCTGGCAGTTTAAAACCGTTCCCCCTTGTCTTGTCACTCTCTGTCCATGCAAACAGTCACTCTCCTTCCTTTTCCATAAGCTCCTCTGGGTCCTGGAAGGATCCTGGAGGACAAAGCAAATGTTCATGTCGCGAAGACCCTTCCGCACCGCGGACTCGCGGGGGGCGGTGGCAAATTGTCATCACACAAACGAGCCGAATCCCGGCACCTCCTGCTTCTTCAGGCTTTGGATTCACCGCCTTAATAACCTTCTTTTATGACTGTTTGCTGGCAGGCTGTGTGCGCTGGGTCCCCTCTGTGCTCTTCTTGTCTCCGTGATGTGGTTTTGGTGGAGCCACGTGGGAGAGCCTTGGGAGCCCCGGCGGAGCCACGCTCGTTACAAATGGATTTGAGTGAGGAACGAGGTTGCTCTGGTTTGGGTGTAAAACGTTTCCTTCCTCCACAAATCATCCCAGGCCGATTCCGTGGCGCAGCTGAGGGGCAGTTTCCTGGGACAAAGCCCCATTCCCATGCGAGGCTGCGATTGATTATCCCATCAATCCCGCACTCTCACCGTGGGATGGCGTTTCAGTCCTTTATAGCTGTGGGGTTTTACATCTGACTGCTCAGCTCTCCGTAGCCAAGGGCCAAGCACAGCCCTTGGGGCAATCCAGGGATGCAGAGTGCTGGCCAGCTGTGGGAACAGCCAGGGCAGCTGCGGAGCTCTGCTTCCCATGGGAATGCTGCTCTTGCTGGAAGCAGGCTGGGCAGCAAAACGCTACCCTCGCGGTGCTCCCAGCCCCGGGAGGAGGCTGATAAGGATCCTGCAGATGTGTGGGAGGAGCATTCCAGGGATGGAGCTGCTCAGAGAAGTTGCTGCTGGAAAGGGAATTCGCTTCGTGCTCCCTCCCCGCACTGCTTCACCCCAAGTTCAGGGATGGTTTCATCTTTTCCGGAGCCTCTCTGTATCCCTGCCCTGCCTATGCGTGTTACATTTTGAATCCCATCATTAATTGCGCTTTGCTTTCTGCTTTAACAAATTCATCCTGATCTTGCCTGTCGAAAGCCATTTGTACCTGCTTTGGAACACTTCGGGCTGAAGAGCTTCTGCCCGCTGAGACCCGCCCGGGCTAATCACATTCCACGCACAGGAATTCCGATTTGCATTAGAAAGCAGCACTGGGCTACCTGTGTCAAACACTGAGCCCCAAAGAAGAGCTTGAGCTGCCTCTCCCAGAGAAGCAGGTTCTGAAATATCCTCCTTGTAGAGCTTGGATTCCCTGAGCAAGTGCTCAGGGTGAAAGGGAGGTGAGTGAAATATCAGGAGTGGTGGCGGTTTGTAAGATGATTTACAATTTGAAATACTCTTACACTGAGTATTTCCTCTTACACTGAGTACTCACTCACTCAGTACTCAGCTCTGTTACAGACCTGAACTGCACCCGATGTTTCACCAGCATCACTGACTCGGGGTTACTACCCAGTGCTTCGGGCATGTTTTATTTATATTTATAATTTAGAAACCACGTGGTGTTTACCACCTGCAGGCAAATTTTAAGATTGATCGTCCTTCACGGTAAACAGCAGCCTGAAGTTTGCCTCCTTGGCTCACGCTTATTGACGATCACCAAACCGAGAAATCAGGACGTGCGTTTCAGAAATACCCTCACCCTGTGAGGTCACGAGCATGGAGCTCTTCTGCTGCAGGGTTTCAGCGGCAAAATGGGTTTCACCCAGGCTGAGATCCAGAAGAAAGTTGCTCTCTGCCTCCTGAGAGATGAGGAGGAAGGCTCCTCCGAAGGTGGAGTGCAGAATGTGGGAGCGCACGTTGCTGCTCCTGTGATTAAAGAGCTGGTTTAAAGCTGGCAGGGGAAAAGAAGGCAGCTTTCCGTGTTTAAAAACACCAGAAGAGGATTAGGAAATAAACCTGGAGCGGTGTAATAAACAGATTTAAAAAGCATAAACGTTAATAAGATTATTTTAAGTGCTCTGTGTGAAAACAGAAGGGTGGCCAGCAGAGCAATGTGTGTGTGTGTTGGGGAGGGAGTGGAGAGTGGAGAGAGAGAAATGAGAAATCAAGATCAGCTTCTCTTGTAACTCTCATTGCCTTTCATCTCTAACATCCAGCTTTTCCATAATGTATGAGTAGCCACTGGAAACTTTTAAAGTATCAGAAAAAGCATAAACTTGCAATATAAATGCACGGAAACAAATGCAAAGAAAACCCAAAACCAACAAAAACCACAGACAAATGGCTACAATCTTCTGTCTCATCGCAGTGACCACCACTGGGCAGCACAAATACAGTGCCACGTGTCATTCTGAATTCTCCTGGTTGTGTTGTCCAGATCAGTGTGAACGAAGGGCATGTTCTGTGCTAGAAAGTTATTATTCCCCTAAATTAGTAATCTTGTAACAAGAGGGAATTAATAGAAACTTATCTTTGTTTATCTTGATAAGATTGGGACGGGGCTTCTGCCTGTGGAAGTTGTCCCTACCCGTGGCAGGGGGTGGCACTGGATGGGCTTTAAGGTCCTTTCCAACCCAAACCACTCTGTGATTCCACAGTTCCATGCACTACAGCGGTAACAATAAAAACAACAAAAAACTCAGTTTTTCTCCCCCTCCTTTTCCTTCACACCTCTTTTAGCCGAGATATTTCACATTAAAAAACCATTTAGCCACGCCTTGGCATCGTTCAGCTCAGTGTGCTCAGTGCTGCTGAAGAAACGGCTGGAATTAAGTCTTTCACAGGTCTCTTTAGTAACTCTTAGTGAATGTTGGGGACCGTGGCTGAGTGAAACTGGACAGGTTCAGAGGAGCTCCTTCGGCCCCATATGATGTCTTTGTCCTTATGAAGCAGCTATTAGGGCCGATGTGCTGACAGCTGTTGAGCTGAGCTCGCTGGTAATTAGACATCTCTGCCCTAGTGGTGCCCCAAAACACACCAGGAGCTTCCTTCCTTTCAGCAAATCATGGGAAAGGCGGCTTGTGGTGATCACCAATTACCCCGGCCCTTTTGAGGTGTAATTATGAGACATTGCTGAGTCCTTGTCAGATCTCGTCGTGCAGGTCATGGATATAAAACAGGGAAGGAGAGAAAGTGCTTGCTACAGACTGGGGGGAGCACGGGATCACCTGCAGTTTTCAACTCTCAGGCTGCTGCCTGAGGCTGGAATGCAGCTCTTTTCCCTCTTGGAGTCTGGGGCTGCAGAGCCACGCTCATTGATTTGAGTGGTGTCCTGATGAGCACCCGTGGGACCCTCTTGACTTCAGCCCTCCCCCGGCAGACCCATCTGCACCCACCTTCCAGAAGGATGGAAATGTGCTTTTTATTGCTTCAAGCACCAGGTAAAGGGGTTTTTTTTTAGATGTTACACCACCTGACATTTTCTGTCTCACCCACCCAGCTTTCCAGCGTGAGAGATGTCCTTGCTCGTGGCCCTTCTCCAATGTTTTACACCTGTTGGGTGTGTGGTTTTATTTCTCCTCCAATTCACATTTCAGAATTTAGTGACTGGCAGAGATTTTTACCAGATTGGTCACTCAGATTACAGTCAGGATCCCTCAGCTAAACAGAGCTCACACCAGTGTCAAGACAGTGGCAAACCCACTCCAGCCCCTCCCTGAGTGAACTCTTTGGGATCAGATGTTGGCCCAGGTCCTGGCAGATTGGCACCCAAATAAAAAAGCAGAGCAGAAGGTGTTATACTCAGAGAGAAATACAACTCAGGCTCCTGGGCAGCAGTGGATTAGCAGGACAGCCAAGCAGAGTTTCTCTAGTGCAGCCCCTTGCAGCCTCAGCCATTCATTGAGGGATGGAAAAGGTGTGAAGGATTTTAGGACCGTAGCAGGAAATCTCCTTTTGTTTTCACTGAGATCATGTTGGTACCAAATTTTCTTTCACTTTGACACGGTGCGGTCTCAGGGAGGATTTTTGGAACGCTCTTACATGGGCAAACAGGCAGAAAATTTCCGAGGAAACAACCCAGAGAGAAAGTAATTTCTGTTCAGGCAGTGTCTATAAAGTCATTGCCTAATTAGCCAGATTACTCTCCCAGGTTTGTTTTATTTTTCTTGCAGGAAGATAAATGGTCTACTTATGCCACGAGGAGCCCCTTCATAACTCACATTAGCTGGGAAAGGCTTTAATTTCCCTCCTGGCTCACTGACTGTTCTCTGTCCTGCTCCTTTCCCACGTCATTAGTTCCCATAACTCTCCCTAGATTGGTGTCCTCACTCATCCCCTTTTTCCTTGGCTGCTGTTCTGTGCCAGCCAGAAGCTCAGCAATGCTCCCCCAGCAGCCAGGCAGCCACGGGAGCTGGCTCATTCCCACCTCTGCAATTCCCTGGGCTCAACCATCCCAGTCAGGAAGCAGAGCAGGATTAAGTGTGGATCCCCCCAGCTCTGCCCTGCTCGTTAAATATCACAGCAAACAGATGGCACCCATTTCACCAGGACTGACAGAGGAGGGAGCTGCAATAGTCCAATATTTTCAAACTGTTTTGCCTCCCATTCATTCTTCTTTTTAGCTTTTGTTGGTATTAACATTTAATTACAACCAATTAGATAGCTCCTCGTTTATGTTCCTTTCCTTAGCACTTTCTAAATACTTGATTGTTTAAAAATTCAATATTTGCTCTCTTGGGGAGGTTACAAACTTTGGAAGAGTGTCAAAAATCCATTCTAATTTTTCATCCTTAACATGACTTAAGGCATTGAAGACCACAGCCTTCAGCTGTCAGGTTTATCTCCCCTCTGCATTCACGAGGCACTGACTTCTACATTCAAGTTTGAGGAACCAGCACTTAAAGTTTACTTCTTTGGCTTCTTTTTGGGGTTTAGAACTAGATAATCTATAAGGTCTCTTCCAAACCAAACAATTCTAGGGTTCTATGAGTCTGTATTAGAATAAATAATTGAGGGAGTAAATAATTGAATTACCTGGTGGCCAGCCTGCAGAAAACCCGGATTTGGAAAGTGCCAGTTGTACCAGGGGAAGGTTAAATGAGATTTGCCATTTTCCTAATGGCCCTCCTCGAGTGTTTCCCCACACTCATTCCCAGCTCAGCATGCTCCAGCTAGTGCCGAGGGAAGCGGAATGCCAACCTGGCTGTTGCCAGATTCCTCCTTGATGATGCTCCCTCGGCGTCAGGACGGCGGCAACGGGGGCAAACAGGGCTCAGTGGGAGAGGGAAGGAAAATTGCCTCACCCACAACACCTCTGTGGCCGTGCGGAATTCCAGCACGACGGGGAAAGCGTCTCCCTTCCTCCTTTTTGTCAAGGTGAAAATTTGCTCCACGTTTTGTCTCCGTTGAAAACCTTGCTGGTTAGGATCAAGCCCATTTAAAACGCCCTGAAAATACTTTCACTTTTTTACCGCGTTCGGGGCTTATTTCGTGTGGTTTCTCTCCCGTGAGTGATGAAGGGTGGGTCGTGTTCTTTCCATGGGTGTATCACTACTTTTTGAAATGGTGCACTCATTTCTGCTGCTTCACGCGCAGCAGCAGCGCACAGCAAAGAGCGGGATCCGAGCCAAGCCACGGAGAGGCAAAAAAGGGCACTTTTGTAGGGAGTTTGGGTTCTACAGAAAGGGGCAGCTGGTGGTGTGTTCTTCCCCAGTCCAGTCACTGCAGACAGGCCCTGGGAAGCACTTTTCCCTCCTCATGTAGGAAGAGATTTGTTGTCGTGGGCTCTGGTGGCATCAGAGAGAAGGGACAAGGTTTGTAACTGAGGAGGGGGAAGAAACAGTGAATAGGAATGAGGGAAAAAAATACTGAGATAATAAGGGAAGCCACAGTGATGAAGGGCACGGGTTGAGCAGGATGAGGGGATGGGCTGCAGTGTGGCTGGGACAGGCAATGGGGATTGATCATTCAGGGGAGCAGCCCCAGCTCCCCTTCCCTGTTCTGAGGGAAGGATTTCACACGGACACCTCCAAGGAAAAGCAGTCCAGGCTCCAGAACCAGAGTGAAGGAATGTCACTTCTCCAGCAGATAATGCAGGTTTGGGTTATCCTGACCCTCAGGGCTTCCCCTCCCAGCCCTAACCCTGCCTGCCCCTGAGTCGGGTGTCCCTGGGTGCCTCTGCCCCCAGGACAGGGAGGCGGCAGGTCCCCATCCCGTCCCCACAGGGTGGGCTCAGGTGAGGGTTAGGGTTAGGGTTAGGGTCCTCCTGCAGGACCTGAGGATGCACCCCAGTGCTTTCAGCAGCCATCAAACTCTCAGGATTTATTCTTTGTCCTTTTCCCCCGAGGAGTGAGGTATTTTTGCGAAGGGAGTGGGAAAAAAAAGGCCGCTGGGCAAACAAACCTTTTTTTTCAAACGCTGTGACATCATTTCGGAAAACATTGTGTTCTCAGCGTTTGTTTCCTACAGAACCCAAAAAAATAGCAAGTCACAGCAATTGGCAGCTCCTGGCTGCCAGGGTTTGGTGACGCCAGTGGGAGCTGCAGCAGATGGAGAGCTGCAAACATTCTGGAAGCTGGGACCGACGGATTTGCTGGAGTTTGAGGGAGCAGCGCTGTGAGAATGCTTCTGTGTCCTCGAGTGTGAGCTTTCTTAACAAATAACGCTTCCAGGGGAAGGGAAGTTGGGATGTGGCAGTGCTTTTGGGAGCAAGCCAGGCTTCTATCCACCCCTGTGGAACGTGGCTCTCTGGGAAGCAGGTGCCAGGGACGGTGCAAAGGAAGCAGCAAAAGTCAGTTTGCTTGTGGTGAAGGGAGGGAGGGTGTTTGCTGACTCTCTCGCTTTGGGAATCACAACCATCCCAGAAACACGGAGTCTGGAGCTGGATAAGCAGCAGGAAGGACAAACCTGGGGACGGACAGGCAGAGTAGCTGGGTGAGAGGCACATCATCAAGAAATGTGCACTTTTTGCCGCTTTAATACCACTGCCGTTTGCTGGTGGGTGCAGGGGTGTCACGGAGGCCTCGCTGTGCCAGCACTTGCCAAGGGGTAGCCACGGGCCCTCGGTGCCTCAGATGGATGGCACTGAAGGAGGAAATGAATGTCGGTGAGTTACCATAGAAAAGACAGCCTGAGAATCTCTAAAAACCACTTCTTTTTAAGGTGTTCCTCTCATAGCACCCTGACTCACTGGGAAGGTGACTGTCCCATCTGTAAGATCACAGGAGGGTGTCACACAGAGCAGAACGAGGAGGTTGCACCTAAAGCACCCTAAAGTCACAGGATTTACAGGGAATTCTCCCTGGAGACTCCTTCTCAGAGCAGGTAACATCACTTTGCTCTGTAGACACACAAAGAGCAAAACCCTAAAGAACCCAGGTGATTTCTGGGGTTGCTGAGGGCGACTTGCTGGTCCGGAATGGGACAGGATGCAGGGCTAAGGGAGCCTGGCCACGGGATCCACAGCATTCCATGGAGAGTCCTCTATCCCAAGGATGCACAGAGGTCCTCTAATCCTAGAGATAATCCCATAGAAACAACCAGGCTGGTTGTCTCCTGTGCTGTGCAGGCTCCTGGCTCATCTTGCTTAGGAACATCAATAAGTGAAAAGACAGGGTGAAAAATGAGAGGAAGGTAAATCAGAGCTGAGAAATGCTGTTCAGCAACGCCCTGGTGGAAGTGATGGAAGCCCTTAAAACTCTACCATTAATAAAGAATAAAGCTTTTCTCCTCCACCCAGGCTCTTTGTCTCTCTGTGTCTGGAACAGGTGGTTTTAAAATGCGGCAAAATTTGTCTCCCCCTTCCCTCTGTATCTTAATTTCCTCGCCCAGCAGGGTTCTGAATCCATGAGGAAAATGAAATTCTTGTGCTGCTTACCCAGCCAGCAGCCACAGAGGCTGTGTGAAGGATACCCAGGCTTGGCCAGTCATTGCTTTCTCTTTCAGGGACCAGCCATAGTCGTTTATTTTTTTTTTTTAATGTGCAATTTTGGTGTTATTGCCTAAAACTCATTTTGGGGTTGAAACACAAACTGAATAAAAGAAATATTTGCATCATCATTATTAAAGACAATTACTGCTGCTTATGCAAAGTTGCTGTTGTCTTCTGTTAGGAAATGTCTGCGTGGTTGTTGCCATAAACTAAGCCGTGATCCCACAGATTCAGTTCCCACAGGCACCAGTGACCACGGGCAAAGCTCTGCTGGTTGGGTGCTCCTCCTGGCCCTGGAGCCGCTCTGGAAAACAGAGTGTGCAGAGAACCAAGGAACCAGACCCAGGCCCTGGGGAGAACCAGGGATAATCCCTCTTTTGTAAGGCTGGTTTTATCACGGAGCAGGGAAGGCCAGCACTGCTGCGGGAAGAATGTCTGAGTCCATCAGGGGGAATATGGACATTTTAGTGAGCACGATATTCATTTATTTTAATTCTCTCTAAGTTGTACTGGTGGGAGTCTTGTTACTGAACTGTGTTGCAGAGAAGAAGAAATAATTATGTGTTTTAATGAAGCCTACCTACAGAACCAACATCAGTGTGTGTCTATAATGTGCACACGATGCCTTTTCATTCACCCGGCAAAGATTAGTCCCTTTTTGCTGAAGGAAATAGAGGGTTAGGCACGACCTGTCACCAGCTGCTGTGGGTGAATAAGGCTGTGGTCCTCCCGTGGAGGAGCAGAGAACGACTTGACAGGTAATTATTGCAGACTTGTGCCGAACCCCGGCTGGGGTGGGTACGGCTTGATTGGATCTTGAGGGAGAAATGATGGAGGTGAGCTGGCTTCACGTGTCAGGCAAAGCCTCAGGCCCGGGGCAGAGGGTGAATTATGCTGCCAGGACTCCTGTCAGCATTGGGCTTTCCCCTCCTGTTCCAGCCTCGTGTTTTCACTCCGTGGGTGCCAGAGAAAGGCAGAGTGCTGGGGCTGACTCCGAGCAATGCTTGGATCGGCGACCCGGAGGAGAGGAGCAAGGGGAATGATGTGAGTGGCAACAAACTGGAGGGGTTTGGCATCCTGGAGGGTTCTCAGGATCTGAGAGGATGAAGCCCTGAGCAGCCTAGTCTGGCCTCAGCGCTGGCCTTGCCTGGAGCAGGAGCTTGGGCTGGGTCCTCCCCAGGTCCCTCCCAGCTTCAATCCTGCTGTGCCTCTGTGTCTCTCCAGGTGCCTTTTTCCAAAGGCACTACGAATTTCAGCTGTTTTACCACAGGTTGGGGCTCTTGGAAGATCCTGAACTGCAGCAGAGTGGCCTTTGGTGCTGGAGGCAGGAGTAAGATGTGGAGCAGGAGCTCAGTCGTGTCAGTTTGTCTGACATGGAAAGCCAGGGCGCAGCATTCGGATAGGGATGGTCCCCAGGAAACAGGCTGAACATGAAATATCCCGCCTGGCTCCTGGACAGGCAGCTTTCACACTCTCATCTGAAGCTGGCATGGCTAAAATGGCATTTTTTAGTTTCGCCAGATTTATGTTCCCCCAGTTGGAAGCTTTTCTGAGAGGAGTTTCTGCCTCCTGCCCCCTGGGGTCTGTAGCTGCATTTCTGACGCACAGAGTGTCCCCAAACCCTGTCGTGGTGCAAGAATGGTGAAGAGCTTTAGAGAAAATTATTGCAGCCTTGCTCTGGAGGGTTTCAAAGACAGGGTTTGAGAAGCAGCAGGGCCAAGGTAACAGGAGGAATGAGAACTGGCTGGCTTCAGCACGCCAGCACTGGATAGAGACAAATACATTTGTGGTCCGGTAAAGGGAACGGAGCTGGGAAGGGGCTGGAGCCCCAGGAGAGGCTGAGGGAGCTGGGAAAGGGGCTCAGCCTGGAGCAAAGGAGGCTCAGGGGGGACCTTGTGGCTCTGCACAAGTCCCTGACAGGAGGGGGCAGCCAGGGGGGGTTGGGCTCTGCTCCCAGGGAACAGGGACAGGACAAGGGGAAACGGCCTCAAGTTGGGCCAGGGGAGGCTCAGGTTCCGATGCAACCCAAAATCCACCAGAGAGAGCGTGGAAAGTGTTGAGAGCACGACTTTTAGATGTTCTTCTCCAAACTATTACAAAGTCAGACTTATTTCAGCTGCTGAGGGTGGCGGGGCTGTCTGCAAGCGGCAGAACGTGCGCCTGAAAACGCCGACTTTCGTCGCGCGCGGGAATGACGAGAGCGGCGAACCCTTGGGCGGGAAACAAAGCCTGGCACATCCCTCATTTCCCACCGATCTGCTGAGCTGCTCACTGAGATCTGAACGCTTCACGGGTCCGGCTGCGGCCTCCGCGCTCAGACAGACACTTCACGGGGGGTTGACACGGTGGCTATTTTGATTGTGGGCGCTATCAGTCACTCCTTTAACAACTCAGCTTTATGTTGATCGTGCTGGAGGGCAGACCTGCTTGTGTATGCAGAGTCTTGCCTCGTGCTGCCTGCCCTGCCAGCAGGGCAGCTTAGCTGGTGCTGCTGAGGGCTGTGGAGCCGCGTGCTTCGTTGCAAGGAAATCCTTAATGCCAAACGCCGCCGCGTTACGGCAGCCGAATTGAATTTGCGGCTTTTCGTTGTATTTGCGTCACCCTCCAGCTCCGGCACCCTCCCAGGAGCAGGTGGGACAGGTTCCTGGAGGTTCCTGGAGGGATGGAATTGCACCCCACGCGGCCCAGGGCCGGCTCTTTCCCGGGGCAGAATTCTGGCACGATCGCATTCCTTGGGTTTCACTTGTGTCACGCTGAAAAATGATAATAGTGAGGGTTTTTTCCTTGGAATTTCCAATCCAGATTACAACCTCTTGCTATTCTAACTTCTTCGTGCTCTGCTAATCAAAAATAAGGGGGTTTAAGGTGCATTACAAACGTTGTTTATGTTCGGACATCGGAGCTTTTATCTTAAAATCTGTACAGAATTGTGCACTGCATTCATAGATGCCAAGGCCAGGAGAAATCCAGGCTGCCTCACAATTATTCCCTAATGAACACGGTAATGAATGTTGAACTTGTGAGTATTTGGCTTTTTGTGGTACTTTGAATGTAATGTATACGGTTTAAGGCATTTACCCCATTGTAATTTGAGGTAATAGCAAGCAGAATACACTTTATGAACCATTCTACTGTTTGCCTAGAAGTATTTATAGTAAACTTTTTACAATTAATCAAAAGCAGACATTGTAAAAACGAAAATCTGATTTATTGCCAAGCTCATAAATGTCAAGTGTACTGTTGTGCAGGCTTTGTATTACTTCAGTCGCAACTTTAAAGAACGTTTTAAGTGATTGGAAAAAGGAAGTTTATTAAAGGCTCAGCGGGTCTTCTCTGCACTCTGCTGTTATTAATGTAAATTATTGCATCGTGTGATAGAGGAGCAACGTGGCGGGAGGAGCTTTTAATCGGGTTTTCTCTGCGACTCCCAATACCTCCAGGAAGGACTGAAACCACAGACCACCTCTGCTTCCTCTGGCGAACAGAGAACTCGGAAGAGAGAGAGGGGAGTACAAACCAGCCAGGGTGGTTTTAATTGCCGAAGTTTTCTTTGGGTCACAACTTAGCAGACTGTGATGTTTGTAAAAAAAAAAAAAAAAAAAAAAAAAAAAACAAAAACAAAAACAAATCGACTCCCAGCTTTTTTCCAGTGTTTACAGTTGGCTTTGTCTCCGGTCCAAGGTACTTTGCTTGAGGCAAAGCTTATTTGCTTTGCTTGGACAAGCCTGTTACATCCAAGCTGCTAACCTAGGGAAAATCTACTGGGAAAGTGAAGTAATTTTTGGTGCGCGATTTAAACTTGGATTGTGGTTGGCGGGTGTTGGTTACTGGATGCACCCCTGGGGGGGACTCGAACACAACCACAGCAGGGGAAAGAAGAAAGAAAGGAAGAAAGGAAGAAAGGAAGAAAGGAAGAAAGGAAGAAAGGAAGAAAGGAAGAAAGGAAGAAAGAAAGAAAGAAAGAAAGAAAGAAAGAAAGAAAGAAAGAAAGAAAGAAAGAAAGAAAGAAAGAAAGAAAGAGAGAAAGAAAGAAAGAAAGAAAGAAAGAAGAACTATTTAGAATAAAGGCAAAGCTGTAATATCATAGAATAGTTTGGTTGGAAGGGAATTTAAAGCCCATCCAACCCCACCCCTGCCATGGGCAGGGACACCTCCCACTATCCCAGGCTGCTCCAAGCCCCAGCCAGCCTGGCCTTGGACACTTCCAGGGATCCAGGGGCAGCCACAGCTTCTCTGGGCAGCCTGTGCCAGGGCCTCCCCACCCTCCCAGGGAACAATTCCTCTCTAATCTCCAATCCAACCCTACTCTCGTTCCCGTGTTTGATGCCTGTATTACTGTGTGTTAACACGAGTTTAAGTGCCTTTCTGCGCTGGAAAGCTCCTGATGGTTTGCATTGGAGCATTAAACACAGTAATTTTCCCTTAGCTGAGGAGCTTTGTCACCGAGAGGTGTTGGCTAAGCCCGAGAAGTGTTTTCCCCCATGGCAATGCGGGGAAAATCAAATTAAACCCAGAGTGAGGAGGACACAGGTAAACAATACACAATTCAGAGCACTCTAAACACTGACTGACCTGCTAGAAAAAGCTGCTAACAGGTCAGGGAAGTGAAATGGGTCTTTTACAGAGATTTTGCCTGTTGCAGAAATAGATCCGGAGGATGATACGTGAAGCAGCTTCTGACACTGCCGTGGGAAGTCCTGGAGTGCAAGTGGTGCCTGACTTGTGCACTCCCGGGAATTCCTGCCACTCCCAGCAGCTCTCAGGCCGCCAAATGTGCGTCTGACAGAGCAAGTCTCACCTCAGCCAAGATGCTCACCCTTTTCTCAAGCACACACAGAACAAAGCAGCATTGCCAGAGACTGAAATAAAGCCAGTCCTGAGGGACAGGTCCATTCCTGGGATACCACCGGGTTGGTTTTGTAATTGGTGAGTGACCCCATCAGCATTTGACTTGCCTTGGGGTGATGCTCCATCAGCAGGGAGGGGTTTGGGCTTTCCACACCCAACTAAATCAGCTGTAAAATCACCGTATCATGGAAAGATATGAACAGGCTGGGGTTTGGTGTGAAAAACAGAGAATGTCTTCAACGTTCTGCCTTTTAAAAGCGATATTTGGAAGATTTAATTGCTCCTCTGGAATGGAATCATAGGATCATAGACTGGTTTGGGTTGGAAGGGACCTTAAAGACCACCCGGTTCCAATCCCCCTGCCAGGGCCAGAGCTCCAGCCCTTCCCTCTCCCGTTTCTGCTCCTGCAGGGAAACACACCCCTCGATACTCCTCTTGTGGTGAGAAGGTTCAAAGTGGGACAAAACGGCACAATTTGGGCTCTCAGTCCTTCAGAAATTCTGCAGCATTTCAGCACCTGCTCTCCTGCCAGCTGACCTCAGCTCCTGCGTGGGCTGGGAGGGTGGATGTCACACCTCGCTCCACCTGGCTCCCGGCTCTGCCCTGCCTTTTCCCTGTAGGAAAAGGGCTGTAGGGCTGCTCACTACGGTCAAATGACCCACGAACCGGGGAGAAAACGGTTGTGGTCGTCTGAGGTGCTCTGCAATATTTTGTCATCCGTCAGCAAAACTCACAAGCAGCAGCGGGCGCTGGAAATGTCACGATGAGCTCGGGCGCTGAAATCTTGAGTGGCATTTGCGGTGCCCTTTGATCGTAATTGGTGATTGCCACTCAAGGAGGCAATTCCCACCCGTGTCACCTCCGGGAGGGGAAGGGGGTCTTAAAGAAAGGAGTTTATTTGGGGAAGAAGGGTGTGGGTTACAGGTATTCTTTGCAGAACGCTACAGATGATGTTCCAACTCGTAAAAGACGTGCTAAGGTGCTGACAACATCCCCTCCCTTTCCTGCCCCCCTGTCACATTTTTGGAAGATCCTGCTAATCCAACCCTGTTATGCTCATTTGGGGAGTTGTTTTGTTCTTTTTTTTTTTTTTTCCCCTTTCTTTTTTCTCTTTTATTTATTCATTCCTGACCGCTGATGTGTTTCGGCTTCGTTTTCAGGCTGCAGCACCTTTTGTTTATCTCCTGCCTCTGGACAGAAGGATTTTTTTACTATTTTCTTATCTTCAAGGATGCAAAGCCGTGAGGCTCCTCTAGGCTGCTTTCTCTCCCTGTGTGTAAATCCCAGTTTAATGGCAAATTTATTGTAAAACCACGTTTGTTAGTGACAGGCGGGTCAAAACGTGGCAGTGCTGGCAGAAAAAAACACCTGCACATAAAAAGTGCATCAAAACTTGGAATTCTAAGTCACCTCCATGTGAACATACCTTTGCTGTGGTTGCCCTCAGATATTTTGTATATATTACCTAAACATTGAGCTCAACTAGCTGGGTAAATATAGAAAATACAGCTTGGGTACTAAATATGACCATTTCCTAATGAATTTTGTGAGTTTTTCCATCCAGCAAACCTCCAGACAGACTGAATAAAGGAATTCCATTTGGAACTGCAGTAAGGAACTCCTGGAAGTGAGCTTGGAACTGTGTTCGTCCAGAGGCCTGAAGGATGCAGGATTCACAGGAAGATACACTCAGTACCTTTTATTAGACCAGGGGATGCATTAAATCTGGGAAAAACAGATGAGATTTGGGTCGTGCTGTGTCCTCAACAGATAAAACCATGGCCAGCTTCAAAAAGAAAGAGGAAAAAATTGATAGGAAAGGGTTGGCTGACTCTTGGAATAGGAAGGAACTGTTAACAGGGGAAGAAGAGGTGATGAGTTGTCTCTCTGAGTAGTTTATGTGGGATAAAAAGGTGTTGTTAGGGCCCGAAGAGAGAAGTTTGTAGTGTTAGAAACTTCAGTCCATGTCAATTTTTAGTCAGTGTTCATCAGATTTTCAAATAATTTGTTTCTGTATGGACGAAATAATAAAAAAAACCCCAATCTTTGAAACAGTTTGTAGGAATGAGGGATTAAAGTATGAGAGAAACAACCCCTGGCCCACATAGCACATCCCTGGGATGGGAAAGACTGAAGGAGTGAGAGCAGAAACTCAAATATTTGTCTTTCATACGCCATACAAATGTACCTTTTATGTACTTTAAAGTGGTTATTAACTTCATCTATTCTTTTAAAGAAAATGTGCTGTGAAGAGTCAGGATTAGAGTCAGCATTCATCCCGCAAGAAAACATCCCTGAGGGAAGAAAAACTTTTCTTTTTTATAATAAAACCAATCGATTTGCTTTTTTCCTCAGTACTACCACGGTACATAATGACACTTCTCCTGGGAAGCAGAGGGGTACCACGGCAGTGGGGGGGGGGGTGTGAATTCCAGAGTCATGGAATGGTTTGGGTTGGAAAGGACCACCCAGCCCCACCCCTGCCATGGGCAGGGACACCTCCCCCTATCCCAGGTTGCTCCAAGCCCCGTCCAACCTGGCCTTGGACACTTCCAGGGATCCTGGGGCAGCCACAGCTTCTCTGGGCAGCCTGTGCCAGGGCCTCCCCACCCTCCCAGGGAACAATTCCTTCCCAATATCCCATCTATCCCTGCCCTCTGGCAGTGGGAAGCCATTCCCTGTGTCCTGTCCCTCCATCCCTTGTCCCAAGTCTCTCTCCAGCTCTCCTGGAGCCCCTTTAGGCACTGGAAGGGGCTCTGAGGTCTCCCTGGAGCCTTCTCCTCTCCAGCATTCAATTTTTCACTTTGGAATCCTTTCCTCCTTCCGTATTAGAATTTAAATTGATTTGTCTCTACACAGAGTAGCCCTTTTTTACCTTTTTTCTTTTTTTTTCCCTTCAAATGAGCACAGCAGCCACACGAATTCCCTTTTATTTGGTTGGATGTAACTGTGCTGGAGGCTGCAGTTATGAATCAGCCAGTATTTACTCTGAATCAACAGCTGAATAAGATTCAGACTCTGTCTGGGACACCCTGGGAACTACTGCTCTAAAATTACCTGTATGTCACACAGATCCTTAATGTTCTCCTTTCTTTCCCAGTTTTCTTCTTCTTTCCAGCCTGGATTTGAGCCTACAGTGAGCACTGCAAAGGTGCAATTGAAATAAATTATTAAAATGTCACCGTGTCTCCTGCTCATGGAAACTTTTTCGTTTGTAGCTCTCTCTCAGAGCTGGTGAATTGTGCTTTGGTGCTGAGTTTATTTTATTTTATTTTATTTATTTATTTTATTTACACAGAGCTTCTTTTTGGGTGCCCTCATCGCCCTAGAAATCCATGTGAAAATCGTTGCAAGCTTGGCATTTTTGTGTAAGGCCTGTATCCTATAAACTATTTATTAATGAGAGCATCTGAGGGCTGGAATATATAAACCGGAGATTTAACTGGACTTTAGGATCTTTTGATTAAAAATAGATGTCGGGATGAAATATTAACAGAGCCGTGGCTGTGCATGTCCCGGAGATCAGATGGGCTGCGTGTCCAGGGAGGCTCTGGGATTGTGTTCCTGTGCTCGATGCTCATCACAGCTCCAACTTAAACCCTTAAAGCCTCAAAAAAATACACGAGAACCATAACAGTGAAGTGTTAATGCAAGGGGATGCGACAGCTGGCAGCATTATGGGATGTATTTCCATGAAATAACAAGCTAACCTTGTTCCCTGGCTGTTTCCAGGCTATTTCCCTTTGTGTCTATAGCCAGTGTAGAAGGAGTTCTATTCCAAACTGGGAAGATGTGAAAATCTCCCAGGATCTGAAGGAAGGGCTGGAGCTGCCGTGCCAGGGGAGGTTTATTCGTTAATAATAATGGAAATATCAGGGAAAGGTTCTTCCCCCAGAGGGTGGTGGGCACTGAACAGGCTCCCAAGGGAATGGGCACATTCCCAAGGCTTCCAGAGCTCCAGGAGTGTTTGGACAATGCTCCCAGGGATGCACAGGGTGGGATTGTAGGGCCAGGGGCTGGATCAATGATCCTTGTGGGTCCCTTCCAGCTCAGGATATTCCATAATTCTGTGATCCTATGGCAGCTCATAACACAAAGTACCCAACTCCCCCTTTTTCTCCTTTAGGACATTTCCTTGATATGAGACATCCCACTGTCTGCAGGACTGGGGATCCTCCCTCACTCCTTATTTCAGTCCTTCTCTTCCTGGCTGGAGTTCTCCTGGCTGTCCTGGCTCAGCAGGGAATGCACGAGGCAGTAAAACCAAGTTCACACCCTCCCTTCCAACCCTCTGGCCACCCTCCCTGCTCTCTCTCTCTCTCTCCACAACCAGCCTATGGATTTCTTTACATCATTTGCTGGCCCCACCTTTTCTCTTTTCCCTTTGGTTTGCGTAGAAAACAAAGGCAGAATTGCCCTGATTTCCTGGAAATTCCTTCCCTTTTTCCTCTGAGTATCACGCCGGCTGTGCTATGTGTGTTTATGATACATATTGCAGTTATCCTTTTAAAAAAAAAAAAAAAGACCAAAAAAAACCTCCCCCCCTATTTAATTTGTGTTTGATCTCGAGCACAGGAGGTTCGTTTATAACAGGACTGGCTTAGTGATCTCATTCTCTACGGGCATTAAGCACAAGTCAGTCCAGATAATGAGCAGCCATAAAACAATGCATAAATGTATGAAAAGCGTGTCTGGCTGTCCTTAATCCAATCCAAATTGGCCTGCAGTGCTTTGCATTTGCAGCCAGAGCTGTGCTGCCCCGGGCTGGGTGAGCAGCTCTCTGTGCCCATCATTTATCTGCTCAACGCTCCCGGAGGAGCGATGGGATGAAATTCCAGCTCCAAAGGCAGGCTCGCATTGGAGAGAACCCGCAAAGAAATGCAAAAATAAGGAAGAGTGAAGGAATCGAAGGCAGAGAATGGCCTCGTCAGAGGATTCCCAGGATTGAGATAAAGGCTCTGGGAAGCAGTGGCATTGTCACACACAGGATGGGGGCCTGGGTTTGTCCGCATCCAGAGGGGCATCCCGAGTTTCGGAAGAGCAGATTCCCGAGCTAAAGAACGCAGACACATTTTTAGTAATGCCATTGAGGCTGCCCCTGGATCCCTGGGAGTGTCCAAGGCCAGCTTGGACGGGGCTTGGAGCAGCCTGGGATAGTGGGAGGTGTCCCTGCCCATGGCAGGGGTGGGGCTGGATGGGCTTTAAGGTCCCTCCCAAGGAAGACCATGGGTTGTGTGATTCCATGATAATCTGTGATTCTGAGAAAGCCAGGGCTTGCTCTCTGTCCTTTAGAATTCAGAATTCGGTGGCACACCCTGCAGGACCTCTCTCCCATTGAAAAATTATTTTTTTTCCTTTGTGTTTATAAATTTTCAAAACACCCCAAGCTCACTGAGTGCCAGTGAATGAGAAGAACCTTCCTCCAGGAAACTTTTGCTAAATAATTATATGTAATTCATAGATTTTTTTTTTTCCCCTTTGGCTGAGAGCAGAGCATTTCCTTCTGTTCTGGGAACATTCAGCCCTCTTGCTCGATGCCCTGCGCGGGGCAGACTGACAGGATGCTTGGCTTCATCTTCGGGGCTCTTCACAAAACTCATTCTAACTAAATTCTAACTCATTCTGGGAACTAAAACATCCCAAAACCACACACCAACCCAAACTCCCTTTTACTTCAGGCCATGTATTGAAGCGTCAGACCTCGAAAAAGCAAATGCAAACATTTGCAGACGCTCTTTGAAGTCGCAGCCTGGATTTTCCTTGGAATCCCTGTTTCAGCAGGCCCTGCTCAGCAGCTCACCCAGGCTAGGGAAGCTCATTTCACTCCAGGTATTCTTTCTTTTCCCCACTCTTCCAGCAGGTTTTGCCTGGTGAGCCCCATGTTTCCCTTGAAAAGTCTGATTTTCCAGCTGTCCTGCCGGTTTGAATGGCTCTGCTGATGTGAAGTATGGCCCTGTGGTTCTGAATTCGATCCAGAGACACAAATTTACCAGGGAACTTGGGGTTGCTGCGGGGCAGAGAGCTTTTCTTCTACCAAAAACAAAATGAGGAAGATCATATTCCTCAGGAAAATGGATATTTTGTTCTCTTTCTTTCTCTTTCTTTCTTTTTCTTTCTTTCTTTCCTTCTTTCCTTCTTTATTTTTCTTTCTTTCTTTCTCTCTTTCTTTCTCTCTTTCTCTTTCTTGCTTTCTTGCTCTCCCAACTCTCTCCCAGTGCTCAGAGCTCCCAGTGCCTGTGTGAGTGTGGTTATTTCCGTGCACACACAGCTAAACGTGCAGGTTCTTGGTAAGGTGCTGTGGCAGCACAGCAATGTATCCTAGCATCACTCTTTTTTTAGGATACAACATTCCTGGCTGGAATTGTAGGCTAGGGAAAAGAAAGACAAAAAAACCCCCACTCCTGCAGTTTGAATGATTGTGTGGGAAAATGAAGCGTTGCCAGAAAATCAGTGAGAGAATTAAAAATTGTTACCTTTCCCTGGAGTCTGAGTGATGTTTAAATCCTCCTCTGGAGGTCTGCTGGTTCCTTTTGCTGCAGAAAGTGAGCAGAGATGGATTTTAGTGAGACATCTCTCTTCTCTTCGTGTAAAAGTCTGGCGTTTCTAGTCCCGGTCCTGGAAGAGGAGTGAAACACGTAAATATGTTCAAAAAGCAAATGCAGACCTAAATCTGTTGAGAAAAGGCTGCTCTGACACGAGACACACATTGGTTAGTAGGATTTAAATGACATGGGCATTTCCCAGCTCACTGGAACCTCAGGCAGGGCTGGAAATGAAGATTGGAGGCTTCAAACAGCGAGAGCAGGAAAACCAGTGCTGGTGGAGCTGAGGTTCGTGGACAGAAAGTTCCCCCAGGGTTTCCCAGTTTTCCAATAATGCCTGTTCTCACCGCCTGCACACCCAGCAGAACATTGTCTCTAACTGGGAGAACTTTCCACACACGAAAAAAAACCAGGCTTTGAGAAGGCTGTTCTGGGTAAGGACAGGGAGAAAAGGCTATTTCAGCATATCGGGAATCACTTAAAGAATGCCCTGTGGAGCAGAACTGCTCCTCCCCACACGAGGGAGAGGAAGATTTCCTTTGGAACAGTGCCCTGTCGTTGCGGATCCATCGATTCCTGTCTGAGGGATGCTGGCTTGGTTAGGTTTGGTTTTGTTTCCTGGATTCCTCCACGGCCTCGTTTTTCAGCTCAGGGTTTCTTTAAAGCTGGCAGAGGCGGCCGGTGTTTGCAGGGGGTTCTGCATCTCACAGCTCACCTTGCAAAACCCTGAGGAGAACATTTCGGGGCTTTGTGTTTTGTGCTTGTCAGAGCAGCTCTGCTCCTCCTGGGGACCGGGAGCAGAGCTTGAAACTCTTGCTAATATAATCCTCAGTAGATTGTGGTCATCTATCATCATTCTATCTTGCAAAGCCTCCTCTCTGGTAAAAGGGAATGTGGTATCATTTGGTATTTATGGCCTTGTTCAAAGGAGCGATGGGAGGTTAATTGGAAGGTTAATTGGGAGAGGTTTAATCTAAAGGCAACAAGTCTAATCTCCACTCTCAGATTCATGAGAGAGCTCTTTTCGCTCAGCTTTTCCAATAACAGCCACGTTCCTTAGAGATAAACAGCTCTGACACAGCAGGCAATTCCACTTGCTTCCAGGTGGTGGAAGTTCCCGGGAACACTCCCCTGGAAATGCAGCGAGGGGGTTGTAGCTGCCATTTTTATGCCGTGCCAGCCACAGGAATTCTCCTTCCATGTCCTCATGGAAAATCCAAAGCCTGCAGCATGGCAGGCAGGTGAGGCTTCCTGACAGGACAGCTGCAGGGAGCGGGGCTTTCCTTGCCTTTTTGGCAGCTCCAGCAGAATTCCCAGGGTCAACAGCAGCGTGGCTGTCAGGGATTCTATGTTTTGTTAATCAATAAGCAAGGGAAAGATGAATTGCCTGTAAGATGAACAGCCAATCCATGCTGGAAGTGGAGGAGTCAATGCCTGAGGGAAGTGCACGCCCTTCTCCTTATCCCAGCTTCCCAGAGCCCAGCCCTGCCCTCAGCTCCTGTGGCTGTTCTGCATTCAGGGATTGGGTCATGCAAGGGTCCCTTTCAGGCCAGAGTCAGAAATATCATTTGAGTAGACAAGGAAAATATGGAACCCCCTGCAGATGAATAGCTGCTCCCTCCTGCAGGGCCATAGGAGTGAGGCCAGGGAGTTCTTCCCTAAACTGGGAAGGTCCGGTCCCTTCATCAGGGTAGAATTATCCCAGTGCTTTTCTTCCACTCATCAGCATCTCTGCCTTTTCTCCCCACCCCAGTATTTCCCTTCCCTGTTCTTTGTGAGCACAACAACAGAGGGGGAGGGAAAGATGGGCAGAGAGAAGTGTGTTCCAGAAGGGGCTGGAAGGAGTGAGGACGTCATTTACCACCTTAACTCCCGTCCTGGTTGATTTGTTTGTTGTGCAGAACTAAAAAGCCAAGAACCAGACCCCAGTGCGGGCTGTAAATCCCGGCGGTGTGGGTGCTGAGCAGGGGGAAGCCTGCAGGGGAGCGGGGAGATCACAGCTCAGCCTCAAGCCTGTGACTGCTGCAGACGCCTCGAGCAGGCAGCAGGGGAAGGAGAAGATGAAAAGGTGCCACTGAGGGCTCTCAAGCCTTCAACAGGATTCTCTGAGAGTCCACTTCAAGCCAAATGGAGCACTCCAGGAAGTCAGCTGATGGAGGCAGCGAGAAGAGGAGGTTGTTTTTGAAGTGTGCCTTCTGTCTTCCACAATAGTGTTTTAATTACCTCTTAGTCTTTTAGTTTTGGAAAGAAAAAAAAATTCTGAAAGTGTCTCGCTGTGGACACATTGTTCTACAGGCAAGAGCTTCCACTGCAGTCTGGAGACTTTCCTTTATCTTTGTATTAAGATTGTTTGAAAAATCTTTACCGTGTGATACGCTTCAGGATTCACCATTCACCCTTTCCACCCCTTCTCTGACTTCCAGTATTTCCTTCCTATCATGCCAATCTTCATTTTTGCCTTAACCTTTGTCAGCATTAAGGTTTTTCACACTTTCCCTGAAGAGCACTTCAGGGCACAAGCAACACCTCCAGGGGCTCTGGAACAGCAGCAGCCTCAGTTTTGGCTGGGTACAGTCCCATGGCCTTTCTCAGACACATCTGAAACCAGGAGCCCAGAAACCTTGGAAAAACAGCCTAAAACCTCATCCTGAGTGTTTAGGTAGAAAAGCATGGTCCTGCTCAGCTCCCAGTAAGCAGGGCTGCACTGTGAATTCCCACAAACCCCATCCACCTCCGGCACGAAAACCAAAAATCTGAGGACGAGGGGCATTTCCAGCAGCGAGGTGGCCACAGCAAGGAGCGTTTGGGAATGTCCAGGCAGTGCCACCAGCAATGAAAGGGGGCAGCAAGGCTTGGGATGTGCTGATGTGCAGCCTGGAGCATCCCTGCTGCAGCACAAAGCGACGGGGAGCAGAGCACGGCCTCAAAGGGAGGGACACCCCAGCAGAGGAGGTGGCAGAGTGCCCTGGGCAGCCAGAGGAGGTGGAAGATGGAAGCCCTGTCCCAGAGCCCGGTGCTGGCCTGGTAAAATAAACAAGCTGGGCGTTATCCCTTTGGGATGTGGCACAGCACTCCACATCCCTGCTCCTCATTTAGCTCCAGCACTCGAACTCTTAGAGCGGTGCTTCAGGATCGATTTTGTTTGGAAGATGAGAGTTTTGAGGAGCACTTGGTTCTGGATATCCCCCGTCTCTCCGTGTCCTCTCAGACATCGTGGCACGCTGAGCTTCCAAACTGCCTCCTTTTCCTGTACATTTACCTTTTATATATGAGCAACAGTGAAAAATGACCCCACAGAAATAATTGTGGTAGCTCCGATAACAGCCAAACAACAAATTTCAAGGATCATCGGCCTCTCCAAAAGCTCCTTTTGGTAACAGCCATAACAGCAAAGTAATCATCATTAGAGCAGTAATTTTGTTCCAGCAACCCTCCAGCTCCTGCTGTGCCACTGTATTGTCATTTTCTGTGCTGGGCTGATGGAAGGAGAGGGGGATTCTATTAACCAAGTTGCAGAATAATTGAAGGTCTTTCAAGATACAAACTCTGCTTTGATATAGGAATTTCAAAGGTGAATGGGAGCTTCAAAGGAGGCCCTGGGAATGCAAGGACAGCAGGGCTGGGTTCTTAGTGGTGGGTAGCTCTTGACTTCGGCTTGTTTCCTGTGAAGACGCCGGTTCCTTCTTTTCACCCCAAAAATATGTCAAAACAAGCAATTTAATTTATTCCGTTCTCTTGGATGCCATATGTAGCTGTCTTTTTCACGATTCAATGTATAAACATGAGAAGGCAGCTTTGCCATGAAGTGATATTAGCAAATGCTGCCTTCCTCCTGAGCACTCCCCTGAAAACTGGCTGCATCTTTGGAAGCCAGAACAACAGATCCTGCTACAAACACCCGGACCCTCGTGTGACATGCCTTTGGTCTCGTCTAATCTCTACCCTGAGCCTTGAGATGTTGTCCTGTAAAGGTGGGAAGCTCAGGGGAATCAAGAGGAAACTGTGAAAACGAGAAACTTCGGCGTTGCTGCGGATCCTGGCGGCTCAGCTCCTCGGCAGGCTCCTTGTCCCGCGAGCGCTGCTCCTTCCCACCCCGCGTGCTGCAGAGACGTTCGTGCAGTTGTAAAAAAGCAGCAGCCAGGAGGAGCGTTTCTAAGGCACCTCCGTGCCAGATCAGCTCCTTTTATTCCTGAGAGGATGACAGAAACCCCACAGCCTCCCTGGCGTCTGCTTGGTTTAGGGCTTGCTGTCTTTGTGGTTAAAAATACAATTCCAGCGTCTGACTTAATTTCTGTCTCTGATGTCAGCCCAGCTCCTGTGAGGAACGTCACTGGAGATGTTCTTCTTGATGCTGACCTGCTGAATCTAACCCAACCCAAATACACCTCCACTCAAACTTTTGGGGTGATTTGTGTGCACCTGGCTATTTGCATAAATGTTAAAACCAGAAGTATAACAATGACTCCAACAAAGGTCCCACTGTCTGCTCTAAAGAAGTATTTAACAGCTGCATTTTTAATGAAGTCGCTGTAGAAATCTTTTACTTTATTAAATATCAGCTGCCCGGTCACACGTGGATACTGGGGACAGCCAACTATTTTGGCTCTCATTTGTACAGGCTGATCGAAAAATATCGGCATACCTTGATATTTTTAGTAATTCTACACAGAGCTTTCCCACCACTGGCATTGATTTCGGATTTTTTGCTTGTCTGGGGAATGGGAAGATTAATGAATAAACTCTCTTCTTTCATATTACAGTTGAGTCTAATTAGATGACGGGATTAACTAATGTCAGGCAGCCACTGAGAATTGTGTTGGTGTGTCTTTGACAAGGGTATTAAAAAAAAAAAAAAAAAACAACCAAAAAAGCCAGTTTTCCTGCATGTCCTGGGAGAGCAGGGACAGCGTGCAGCAATGTGTTTTGCTGAGGACAAGGAGAAGAAAATGGTGGTGAGGTGGGAAGAACAGGAGGGATGTGAGGAATGGGAGGGGATGTAACTGAAGGAAGAGGCGTTTGGACGTGAGCCCCTGTGGAACAACCGACTCTTCCCTCGGGAATCCACGGGCGAGAGACAGGAAGATTCCAGAAGCTCGGTAACAATCAGCAAAGTTGTTCAGTCAAGAGAATAATTATGCTTTTAGAGATCGGGAGTTCGAGATGCTTAAGCGCTGCGAAACTCAAAATTCGTAAACACAGGAAAATGCATTTCCTAGCAGCCAAAGCAGACCCATGGCATCAGAAATAACACCAACTATTTTCCCTTGGAGAGCCAGACTTTTCCTCGCTTTCCAGGCTGTTTCCTTCTGTGAAATGTCAGCCTTTGTGCAGTGCTCTGCTACTGGGCCACGTCTGATCTTTTTTTCTCTTGTGTTCTTCCCCTTTCAATAGATGCCACAATGGATCACTCGTGCACTCAACCCCAATGTTTGCTTTTTATTACTCTTTTTTTTCCCCTCAGAGTTCATTTTGGGTGTATTTAACAAGCGACAGGACAAGAGGAAACAGCCTCGGGTCGTGCCAGGGGAAATTTCGATCGGATGTTAGGAAAATGCAGGAGTGGCTGTCCAGACTGTGTTTGGGCAAGGTTTCATTACGATGGCTCAGCCCCTACTGCTAAACCTCATGGATATTCCTGTTCCCACCCAGGGAGCTCTGGTTTGGCATGCAGAGCTGGGAAACGGGCTGGAACAGATACCCAGGGTGGGAAGCACCAGCATTTTAACGCTGAAATCCTCCTTTGAAACAGCAGCAGAGGTAAATAATGCCAATCAAAGGCTTTGTGGGAAAAAAAACCTTCTCTGGGAACTCGGGGTAAGTTTCCAGGTGTGGATGATACAAGCACTGCCAGCGGCTCTGGGTGTTCAGGCTGTTCCAGCGCGAGCGACCGAGCCATGCAAGACATCCCTTCAGGAGATCTGTTCCCAGGGCTGTGTTAATCCTCCTGGATAAAGCATGATGGCACTGCTGATAAACATGCGGATTGCGAGAGCTGGGTGGCTTTCAGAGCAGTTTGTGCAGCCAGATCCGGTTCCTGCAGGCAGATCCAGGTGATGTTAAATCTGTGTCCCTCCGAGGCTGGATCTTCTCTTCGGGAACTCATCCAGTTCTTGGACCTGAGGCTGCAGCTCCTGGCTCAACAGGGCAAAAGTGGCAGGAGTGAACTCAGCCACACAGTAAAATTATGTTTTCTAGTGAGCCTGAAAATCACAAGTTGTGTTAAGACGCTGCTAATATGAAAAAAAACCTTAATGGTAGCCAGTTCTCTGATTCAGAGGGGAAAAAAAACCCCACAAACCAGCAAACCTCTCAGTTTAGAAACCGAGACAAGAGCAGTATTGTAGGCGTGAGGAAAATTAAATACTGCAACATTTTAAATTTTTTTCTAGGGGTGGATTCTCCAGAGATGCTGCTGTTCCTTCAGAACATCAGCCAGGAAAGATGCAGGATGGCTCATCCTGGGTGGAAAAATGAGTTTGATGGTGTAGCAAAGGCTCTCCTGACCCCACAGCTCTGTGATGCCACAGATCCTCCCACACTCAAGCACTACTGATGGCTTTTTTTTAAATGGCAAATACACTTAATTTGCTAAGCTAAAGTGTTTCAGATCAGAGTGGTGTTCAATAAGCCAGACCTTCAAGGCAGAGTTTCAAACACATTTATGACGTGCAGAAAATGCCCCAAACTCTTCTTGCAGATATTATATTGACTGGATTCCAATGGACACCCTGTGCTATCGACAGGATTTTCCAATGGCCAGCCCCAGCGTTTGTCCCAGGAGCTGCGTGCCAGCAGCAGGGAAATCAGAGCTGTTGGATGAGGCTTGAGACAAACTCCTGAAAGAAATGAAAAATGGATGCTTTCTGGCTGCGAATTCTTATTACCTGCAGGTCTGACTCCTCCATATTTCTTGTAATTAAAAATTTAAAGCGTAATATTAAATCCCTACCAAAAAATCATTAATAAAGCCTATTAGGCTGAACTGCCATTTCCCATGAGATGCTGAGGAGGCCTTTAGTTGATTTTTCCAATATCGTGGGTTTGTGTCCTTTCCAGGAGATTTGCTGCTTTCCAGCTGAGGGGTTTTGGGTTTGTGTTGCTTTGTTTTGTTTTATTTTTGTTTGTTTTGTTTGTTTGTGTCTCTCTGTGCAGGAGGGGAGTTCACACCACTTGGGATTTCCAAACCCGCCCAAGGAGTCAGCATTGAAAACAGCCCAGGGTGAGCACAGAGTGTCTTGGCATGGTCCTTCCAACACCTCACAGACCAGATCTGGGTGTTTCCAACTCTCTGCAAATGCACTGTGGTGAAAAGCACCCCATGAGACCACCCCAGACCTCATTTTGTCTTCGTTTCCAGCCGAGTGGCAGCTTCAGCTCTCGCAGTGCTGCGGGTCAGACACTCTCTGGGTGTTTGTACACACCCAGATCCCAGCTCAGTTCGGGTCTCTGGGGGCTAAAACACAGCGGCCAGCAGAATCACCGAGCAGAAATAAGTTTAAACAGATTATTTTGATACAGATTGTGGTGATTCTGGCTTGTGACAGCCATGCTGTGTTTGCCATCGGTGTGACAAAATGACGCCTCTGAAGTTTTTATCCGCAGCAGAGATGGAAGGGGTAAGAAATAAAAAGGGTTTTCCTGTCCCACAGGCTGTTTCCAGGTTGCTATACATGCTCTGGATTTCAAAATTTAGCTTTTCTCCCCTTATTCTTCTGTAATTAAGTGTGGGCAGCAGGGGAGGGGGGGATTCTGCCCCTCTGCCCCCTCAGGTGATTCCCCACCTGCAGAGCTGCCCCAGCCCTGGGCCCAGCACAGGGAGGACCTGGAGCTGCTGGAGAGAGTCCAGAGGAGGCACCAGGATGAGCAGAGGGATGAAGCAGCTCTGCTGGGAGGAAAGGCTGGGAGAGCTGGGATTGTTCAGCCTGGAGAGGAGAAGCCTTGGGGTGACCTCATTGTGATTCCAGTGCCTGAAAGAGCCAACAGGAAACATGGAGAGAGACTCTTTACAAGGGATGGAGGGACAGGACAAGGAGGAATGGCTTCCCACTGCCAGAATGTGGGTTTGGAGGGATATTGGGAAGGAATTGTTCCCTGGGAGGGTGGGGAGGCCCCGGCACAGGCTGCCCAGAGAAGCTGTGGCTGCCCCTGGATCCCTGGAAGTGTCCAAGGCCAGGCTGGATGGGGCTTGGAGCAGCCTGGGATAGTGGGAGGTGTCCCTGCCCATGGCAGGGGTGGCACTGGATGGGCTTTGAGGTCCTGTCCAACCCAAACTATCCCAGGATTCTCTTGATTCTCAAGGCACAAGCAGAGGACAGCAGCACCCCCTGCTCTCTGCAAAGTCCCACTGCACTGACCCTGCATGTGCAGAAAGCCTTGGGCTGTCATAGCTGCTCCATGTGCCTAAATCCAGGGATTTAGACCTGACCTGGTCGTGTTTGAAGAGTTCAGGTGTGAGAGGAGGGGCAGGATCTTTGCATTTCAAAACCTGCTGCTCCCACAGAAGAGCAGCACCTCCTGCCAAGGCCTTTCCTGCTTTTTTTCATTCGGTTGGAATGGGTTAGTCCAATGCTGGTTTAACAAAAGTGCCCTTCTCGGGTTTCTCCCTGCTGCTCTAGTTGTCAACTTTATTCCTTCCTACATATAAATAATGCTTCCTATTTATCCTAAACAACAGCTCGTTCTGCTCCCCAGCTCTGCAAGCTGTCACTTGCCAACACTAACACAAAGCCCAGCCTCGAGGAGTTTTAAAAGGAGGATGAGAGAGAGCTGCAGATGAGCCACGATTCACCTCCCGAGGCTCTGCACAGCACCCCAGGGAAAATTCACACTGCACTCGCGAAGAAAGCTCGATGGAAAACCCAAAAAACCTTGCCCCTTGTGCCCTGCCACAGCCACGGCCCCACCACAGACCAACACCCTGGGGAATTCCATCCCTCCTGGAGGGGTTGATTGGAAAAGGTTAAACATATCCAAAGCAACCCCACCGAAATAATTCTTCACGTTTTTCTGTAGGTGAAGGGCAAGAGAAGAAAACCAGAGGCTGGGTGGTGGTGAGGAATATAAACTTCAGAGTTTATTTTTGTGGTACAGTCAGCAATTTAGGAAAAAAACCAAACAAACAAACCACAAACCCCAACTCAATTAGCTCAATTTACAGTCTGATTTTTGATCACAAGGGCTCTGAAAGGAGAGTTCAGCTATTAAATAGCAAAATAAAAGCTAACTAACTTTTTCCCATCTTGTTTCGGTTTTGGCTGCGGTGGAAAGTACCTGAATGTTAATCCCACCTCGTGCCTGACCCTCAGGGCTCTGTGGGGTTGCTGTGACCTTTTCAATATTCTGCACTCCCCCTTCCAGCTCCCCCATTAACGCTCGCCAGCCACAGGTGAGGAGAGGGAACGGACGGCGAGGGCTGGAAATGCGCTCCAGGAAAATCCACTGGACGAGGAATATCCAATCCATTCCCGTGGCAGAGATGAAAGAAGAGTGGAAAATGTCACTAAACTAATTCGTTCTCCTGAGAAAGCCAATAAGGGGAAAAAAGAAAAAAGTGTCTTGTTAGGCTCCTCTGCTTGTAACTGCCACGGACCTGGCTTGGATGCTCCGAGGAAACCACCGGAATTTACAGCCTTTGGAAAAATCTACTTGTAAATCAGACAGGCTCACGGTGACTCCCAAGGATTTTAAGTTACTGCTCAAGAAAAACAAAACATGACAAAGAATCCTCAACAAACGCAGTTCCCCTTCCACCATTCCCACTCCCACAGACACAGAACAAAACATTCCTTAGGATAAAGAGTTTGGGGAACAGGGACCCAACCAAGGCAGCTTCTCCTTTCCCTGGCGCCCCCTGGGGCACCGTTTTCCCACTCTTTGATGTGTATCTGGGAATTTTAGGTTCTCCCCTTTGCCTTGGCACTGTTTCAGAGCCCAGGGGTCCCCATTCCAACCATTCCCATCATTAGCAGAGCTGACATGGAAATGGGAATTCAGCTCTCCAGAAGGTGTAAGAGTTTTGCATCTCCACATCACACATTTGTGCTGCTTTCTCTGTTTCCTGGGGTTAAAGAGGGATGGTTCTGCAGGGCTGATCAATTCCTGTAAGGATGCAACACATACTCCTGGCTTGAGATCCCATTTTCATTTTTAAAAAACTGGCAAAGTCCCTTTTAAAATCGAGATGGAAATATTTTTCATGAATGAAAGCAAGCCTAAGCGGTAATGTGCCAACAAGGCACAGATTTCCCAAGAGCAGCTCACAAATTAATGAAGAAAATACACATTTTCACTCCTCTAAACATTACAACTTCCCATTTGCTATCCCTATTAGAACCCCTCACAGTTAAAACGTCAGGAATCTCAGTGTCATTATTAAGTCTAAGCCTGAACACAAGGAGAGATGAGCTTATTTCCTTCTTTTTGCACGCTCTTCAGTGCTTGATAAATTAGTATTTTCCTTCCAAGGGGTAACTCCTGTGCAGCTAAAAGCAGCCAGCTCCCAGGCTGAGACTTTTCAGACCTGCACGAGCCGGAGCTCTGTGGTTATTACCGCGTTAGGGCGACGTGAGCGAGAGCTGTCAGCGAGTGAAGATGTCCCCTCAGAGGTGACACACAGCCTGTCTCCCCAGAGCAGGGCTTTGGGCCAGCGAGTGACAGCCCTCAGGGAGCAAAAAATGCTGCCCAGGTGTGTGGGAGGACGGGTGAGGTCTGTGTTAGTGGGGCTGAACGAGGCAGAAGCGGGACGGATAATGAACCTCATGCTTTGCATCTTGCTCAGGCCACGCTTTTTGAGTCTGACTCACCAGTTCCCCCCCGTGTGGGAAGCCACGGTTTCCTCATCACCATCCAGCACCGGCAGTGATTACCCCCTTGTCCATCCCATCTCCACGCAACACATCCCTGCTCACTGCCCACACCTCCTGCCCCGAGCTCCTGCTAATCCAGAGTGCCCCCCATCCTTCTCCCCTCTTGGGGACGAGCCAAGAATGTGACATGGAGACATTTCTGCTCGGCTCCTTCCTCTAAAGCCTGCCCAGAAAACACCTTCTGGACGTGCTCACTCTGCTGCTTCCCTTACACATCCAGGCCTGGCATGGGGAGAATCAGGGATTATTCAGATCATTATTCATGCACCTTCTGACATCCCTGTGTTTGCTGCTCTGCTTCACACTGGTCCAGCTCAGCACAAGGCCCAAACGATTCAGCTCATTACAGTGAATCACATCCACAACACTGCCCTAAAGGGAGCTGTATTTTGTTATACAGCAAATATTTGTAATGCTTCAAACCTGGGCTTCGGGGTACAGCTGGGATAGCATGTCCAGCCAGAGCACTTCCATCATAAATTGACCAGCTGTCCCAAAAAATCAACTTCTTTTACTTGAGAATGGTTCTCAGCTCTTAATTTACACTTCTCTGGTGAATTCTCACCCTCCCCTTGTCCAGAGGCATTTTTCCTTTTTGCTAACAATGTTCACTCCTATTTCCATCGTTTGCAGCCAATTTTCTGCTACAGAATTTTCCCCTTATTGTTTTTCCAACCTTCCTGCACTGTCCATCTCACTTTTCTTTCAAGCTCTCACCCTTCAGAGCTCTCACTTTTCAAAAATCTCGGCTGCCTCAGTCTCTGCCTACCCAGGAGCTGAAAGTCCCAAGGAAAGGACACCCTGACTACAGCAAACCAGGACGGAAAGGGGGAAAAAGCAACCACGCAGCCCTCGCTGCAAGATCCTCCTCCCTCTTCTTGTTTTCCGAGAGTTCCAGTTGCTTTCCCCTCTCTCCTTGTTCTTTCCCACGCCTCTTCCAGCCCCTTCACTTGGGAATACCCAGCTGAGCCCCTGTCTGTGGATTAAGCTCTTTACAGCTGAGCCCGTGGCCTTTCCCTGCAGAGGCAGTAATTTGAATTATCTGCTTTTCCTCACTGATTTGCACACTCCGTGACCATCACTGGGTCATTGATGCACACACACACGGGCGAGTGGCCCAAAATATTCTCTCCTGCACAGCACATGTTTTCCCAGTGAGTATTTTCATTCTTTAGGAATGTGTTTCTCTGTTATCCCCCTGTCTCCTGCACGAGCGTGATGCAGCCCCCACTGTCCTGGTTTGCAGACAGTCCATGCTGGAATCAATAGAGATCGTTGATGGAACAGAAAGAGCCACGTGGCACGTGGAAATGGAGGGAATATCCGGTTTCTCATTCCCGAATCCAGGGGTTTTCAAGCCTGTAAGGGATGTAACAGCGCTGACTCACAAAGGGCAAAGTGCTCCGCTGCCTCCTCACCTCTCGGGTCGGCTCTCAGGAACTTCACGGCTCCGGCCCACAAAATAAAGGAAATGCAGTTTAAAAATTGATAAAACAGGACCAAGCTGATTAGAAACATCATCCCGCTGGAAGATGTGCCAAAATCCCTGCAGGAAAAACCAAAGCCCTCTTCAGGGAAGGGAGGAGTAACGAGACACAAGAGCTGCCTTCAGGGTCATCCTTCCCTCAATTTTCACCCAAGACCAAAAATTCAGGTAATAATAGTGACTACATGTTTTTCAACATTGACTGTTTTTAATTTTCCACCACGTTTGGAAAAGAAATCTCACAGCAGACACAGAGATCCTGGCTAAAGAAGGGATCTGGTTAGTGCAAGAGCCGAAGAGGAATGACTTAAAAAAGATGAAAACCAGACAGTCTAAATAATTCTCTTTTCTTCCTTCTCAAATATAAACCAATTTATTAATGCATTTAATCATCTGAATGTCATTTGGGGTTTTTTTTTTTCTGTTGGGAAAAAAAAGAAATATAATTTTCTAATTCCAAGCCAAAGCCTCCTGCAGTTCACTTCCATGTGCAGAGGGAAAGAACCCAATCCTTGGTGCTCTCCTGGCTGATGTCCATCGCACCCCTCCTCCGGCCTGCTGGAGTCACAGCAGGAAGTGCCAATGCAGAACCTTCCAGAAGCCAGATTCAGGAAGCTATTTGTGCCCTGACACAAACTGTCATCATCCTAAATAAACACCATGGTCAAGGTGTAAAGGCCTGCAAAACCAGACTCTAAAGACACGTTTTTATCTGTGTCAGTTCCACTCCTTCAGGAAGCTTAATTGGCTTTTCCAGACTGGCTTATTCTTTGTTATCAATTTTATACCATGTCAGGTATGACAGTTTGTTCCAAAAGAGAAATTGAGATGTCAACATATTTTCCAGTTTTGAGAGTGTAAAATGTAAATATTTAATGAGCAGATTTAGAAACTCCTACATCAGTGCTTGATTTATTTGCTAATGTTGTCAGTACATTTTCCTTATCCTTTATATTCCTGTATTGAGCATCCTCCCCCACTCTTTTCTTTCCAAATTTCTTCAACCTGCCAATGCCAGGACTGAGACACCTCAATTGTGAAGTCTCAGGCAATGGCCAAGAACTTCATTTTTGTCTTGGAAGAGAGGAAAGAAGGAAGGAAGGAAGGAAGGAAGGAAGGAAGGAAGGAAGGAAGGAAAAGGAAAAGGGAAAAATCACATCTTCCAAATTTAGGTGGTGCATCTTTTGGAACTCCTGGAAATAGGATGCATGTTTGATATTCCAAGCAGTCGGCTGACGGAAGCGATCTGTTCAAAATTTATTTCCTTAACTACACAAAATATCGAAACAAAGTATTTAGTTCCTAGCAACACCTGCTAAAGAAATGACACGATCTCCTTTTGAACTCTGGAACACAAAAAGAGAGCTATTGAAGGCAGCTCTCCATCAATTGCTGCCTCACAAGCACTTCAGGAAGAATTTCTTCTCATCTCCAGCAGTATCTTTTTATATAATCTTCTTTGTACAAGTTTAAATATATTTTAAGCGGCGCATCAGCAACTCCTACCTCCAACAACTCAACTCACCAGGCAGAAAAATACCTTTGAGAGCTGAAAACCCCCAGCACTTGCTCAGGTGGATGTGCACACACGTGAAGAACACTCCTGTGGGAGATATAAAAACATGGAGTTATTTAATAAGGGATAGGACACACACCCACACAGATCCTGGAGGACAAAGCACTGAAAACTCACAAATAATCCCAAAAGCCATTTCCCAAGTCTCTAAGTCCAAGTTCGGCTTCGATTTAATTCTGAGAGTGAAATCCTGGCACCGAAAGGTCAATGGGACAACTTCCCTCGGCTTCGGGAGCAGCAAAGCTTCCCCCTCCATCATTAATCCAGAGGATCATTCATTCTCATCCCAGTTCAGAGCAACCTGTCAGGAAATGGGAAAAAAGCCTGCAAACAGCTTTCATGTTATTCCATGTTCTGCACTGCAGCCACAATTAATGATGCATTTGTAGGAACACAGTGTCCACAAAGCGGGGGACAAAACAAAGAGAAAAGGGGGAAAGAAGCTTCACATTTGGTATTTTTCACTGCTATGCAGGTGCTGAGAAATGAAAAACTGGTCAGGAGTAGTCACCAAGCAGTTATTTGGGAAGGTTTTGGATTGGCATGGAGACAGGAAACAAAAAAAAAAGGCCCTCTCCAATCTTTAGACACACAGGGTTTATTTTTTTCTGAAGGGAGCAGGGAAGAATAAAGATAAAGAATGTTCAGAGAGCATTTTAAAGATCTGCAGTGGCACACAGAGCAGAGTCTCACCCCAAACAGACATTGCCACGCAGGCAACTTCCTCCAGAGCGAGCCACTGGGATTTCTCAGGGAACAAATTCTCCTCACCCCATCGAGCAGATGGTTTGGACAAGCATCAGGCTCCTCTTCTCGAGGGGAATCACCACGAGATTTCAAATGGCCGGGGTGTTGCCTCTGTGTTGGCATCGGGGATTTGGTGGGGAAAACCAAATAAACAAGAGTTTGAGGCTGGCACACTCCGGGGTGGAACAGCAAAGAGCGGAGAGCGGCCGGGGTGCCTTGGTGAGCTGAGCACAAGGAAACAGCAGCAGAACAACACAGGCAAATGTGAAGCCAAACAAAGATCAAAACAAAGGATGTCAGAACGGAGGGTTCTGTCTGCAGGAGCTGTGACAACAGCCTGAGGAGAGCGTTGCAAGAGCGCAGGATTTGTGTATTTATTTTTAGATGGGTAGTCCAAGAAAGAAAAGAAATTTTGCTCAGCTGGACTCACAATATTAATTCAAACACAAATAGCCTACCTTCACATTCTTCAGTTTTTGGTGTTTGTTTTATCTGTTTTTTAATATTAAGATAATCTCAAAATGCAAATGACCTTTTAAAAAAATCCCCACCCTTAAGCCTCATCCCGTCACCCCTTTTTCATCCGAGCTGTTCACTAAACTTACCCTGGATTTGCGGAGTTTTAACGCCCTAAACTTTCTGCATCCAATTAATAACGTCCTCAGATGGAGAACACTGCAGTCTGCTATTCACTGCCTCGGTTCAGCAGCGGGAATGGGAGCACATGGGGACCAAAACACGGGCCCAGGATGGGGGGAAGAGCCTTCAGAACGGGCTCTTCAGCCTCGAGGAGCAGCTGATGCGCCCTCATAGAGCATCTCCGAGGAGCAGACAACAGCATTAACGGGATGGAACTGCTGGGAAGGGCTCTTCTCCCTCCCAGCACGCATCTGCCTGAGAGCACAGCAGCCACTCCACTCGTGCTTCAATCCACCCCACACCAGCTGAGGGTGGCTTGAGACGTCCCTCTGCTTGTTCCTCGGGTTTGGTGCTGTGGTTATGGGGCTCCCTCGGAACAGCTCCTTGTGCTGCTGCGCAGTTCCTTCCTTAGGGTGCTCCACGCTGCTCCTCCTTCCTTGCAAAGTTCATTTCCCTCCTCTTTTCCCTCCTGAAATCGGGTTATTCATCTTCTTCCTCCCTGCCCATCACCCCTTCCTTTCTGAGGAAGGGTTGACCAAAGTGCCCGGAGCGAACCAGGATGGTCCTTTTTGTCCTCCCGGCTCACCCGCGGGGCTCCACCTTCCCCTGTGCTCACCAGAGAGTGGAAGAGCCAAACCGACAAGGAATCCTGGGAATTCTGGATGCCTCCGTAGTCGAGGGAGTGTCTGGGTACACCTGAGACTGGAATTTCAGGGGTGCTGACAGCCCTGTCACTCCTCTAAGCGAGCACATCATTTCTCGATCAGTTTTCAGGCAGGAAAGAGGAAGAAAAAGAGGATTTATTTTTGTGAGTGAAACACAATTACTGGCACGTGAAATACGACGGAAATAATACATTTTTTCCTCACACATTTTGAACTGGCACTTGTTCACGGCAAGAGAAATACATTCTGTAGGCAAAAAATGAGGCAGCAGTCCCAACTTTGCCAGCAAACAGGAGGAAAGGACACGATCCCTGTGCGGACAGGGAAGCCACCTCCTTCCTCACAGCCACTTCACCCGAGGCAGCAGACACAACGAGAGCCTCCTCCAGCTCCCCTCAGGTCTTCCCTTGGGGATTGTTGGCCCCGGGCTGGGCGTTGCCAAGGACAAAACAAAAGCAAGGTGGCATTTTGAGCAGCAAAGCTGCTGCGGGGGACCTGCTAGAGGAGGGGAGTCAGACTGAAGCGAATCTTACTGGAAGCTGAAATAATTTCATGAAGTTACACTCGCAGAACCACAGAGCTGGAAGGAACCTTTTAAGGATCATCCAGTGCCACCTCCTGCCATGGGCAGGGACACCTTCCACTATCCCAGGCTGCTCCAAGCCCCATCCAACCTGGCCTTGGACACTTCCAGGGATCCAGGGGCAGCCACAGCTTCTTTGGGCAACCTGTGCCAGGGCCTCCCCACCCTCCCAGGGAGCAATTCCTTCCCAATATCCCACCTAACCCTGCCCTCTGGCACTGGGAAGCCATTCCCCCTTGTCCTGACACTCCATCCCTTGGAAAGAGTCTCTCTCCATGTTTCTTGTAGCTCCTCCAGGCACTGGAAGGGTCTATAAGGTCACCCCAAAGCTTCTCCTCTCCAGGCTGAACAATCCCAGCTCTCCCAGCCTTTCCTCCCAGCAGAGCTGCTCCATCCCTCTGCTCATCCTGGAGCCCCCTCTGGACTCTCTCCAGCAGCTCCAGGTCCTCCCTGTGCTGGGCCCAGGGCTGGGGCAGCTCTGCAGGTGGAGTCCCAGGGCACGAGGGGGTCCTGGGGGCCAAGGCAGGGCCACATCTGCCCCAGCAGTGCCTTGGTGGCTTTGGGGGATGTGGAAGTCCAGTGTGTGCCTCCAGGGAATTTGATTGTGGGTGAGAATAGCCAAGGAATTAAACTGTGTGATGTTATATAATGAATAGTTACATAATGGTGGCTACATGTGCTCACCTCTCTGAGCACCTGGCAGCATCCATCCCAACCACAAGAATTCTGGGAATCTGAGCCAGCCTTCCCTCTGATCCTCGCTCCAGTGAAGAATGAATAGGCTAAGGAAATAATGTGTGTATGGGTACATAGCAAAGCAAACAGGGAGGGGATGGAGGGTTGGGCAGCGTGACATAAAAAGTGTGGAATAAGCGGTGGATATTGCCCTGGTTTGGGCTGGGAGAGAGGGAATTCCTCCTCAGTGTCTGGTCCAGGGCTGTGTTTTGGATTCAGCAGAGAGCAATGTCTGTACAACACGCTGAGGTTTTGGCTGTTGCTGAGCTGTGTTCATCCTGAGTGAAGACCTTCCCTGTGCCTCCTGCTCTGTACCTGTGGGGGGTACACGAAGGACAGCTGGGAGGGAGCACAGCTGGGACAGCTGACCCAAACTGGCCAAAGGATATCCCACACCATGGAGCGTCCTATCCTGTGTATAAACTGGGAGTGACCTGGATCAGGGCTCAGGGGTGGGGTCTGGCATCGCTCAGAGGGTGGTGAGCAATTGTATTGTGCATCATTTAAAAAATATTATTATTATTATTATAATCATCATCATCATTATTGCTATAATAATAATAGTTTAAATCTATTTCAATTATTAAACTGTTCTTAACTTGCAAGCTTTACTTTTGGCTCTCCTTCCCATTCTTTGGGGGGGGGTAAGGACTGAGCAAGTGGCCGTGTGGAGCTTTGTTGCCAGCTGGGGTTAAACCACAACAACCCCCAGGGCTTCTCCCAGGGCTGCTCCGTCTGCTCATCCCCAGCCCGGATGGATCCCGGGGGTTGCCACGACCCAGGGCCAGCACCAGCACTTGGCCTTGTTAGACCTCATGAGATTCCCACTGCTCCAGCTTGTCCAGGTCCCTCAGGGGTATCCCCTGCAAACCTCTGAGGGAGCACTTCATCCCTTCTTCTATTAATGAAGATACTAATGATATTTAATGTTTATGGTCCCAGTACAGACCCCTGAGGGACTCCACTGGGCACTGATGTCCATCAGGACTCTGACCCTCTGGATGTGACCATCCAACTGCTTCCTTAGCCATCCACCAGTCCATCCATCAAATCCACCTCTCTCCAGTTTAAAGGAGGGTATTGTGGGGCACCACGTCCAAGGCTTTCCAGAATTCCAGATGAATGACACCTGTGGCCCTTCCCTTGCCCACTGCTGCAGTCCCTCCATCAGAGAAGGCTCCAAGGGTTTCCAGGCAGGATTTTCCCTTGGTGGGGCCGTGCTGGCTGTCCCCAGTCTCTCCCTGTGCTCTATGAGGGTCTGTCCCAGGATCCTCCCTTCCTCTCTTTTGAAACACGGGGACAAAGTTTCCCTTTTTCCATCTTCTGGGACAATCCCAGCCAGAGGGGGAGGAGGCTGACTTTCCCCTGGGGTAAATGTAAGTAGGGACTATTTTCACACAGCCAGTCAGCAAAAGAGAAATAGCTTTAACTGGGGAAATGGACAGTGGGAATGGGGTTTTGCTTCTGCCCACGTACCCAATGCTGCCGTGTCTCCCAGGGATAGCAGCACCAGGAATGCCTGCAAAGGCAGCCAAAATAAAAGTGTTGGTTTTAGCCTCTTCTCCGTGCAGCATCTTTTCAGTTTACAGCGTTCAGTGTTTTAAGGTCACCAGATTCAAACTGCATCAGATATTCAGTTTGCATCTGTTAATTGGCTATCTTGATTTATGATCTGGGTAGAGAACGCTGACTTCCATTTCATAGTACAAGAATGAGACCTGTCCTAAAATGTTGCCATTTTAGTTACTCACTGAAATTTGTCCAACTTGGGCATTACCTTTGTAAAAAAACCATTGGTTTAAACATTGCAACAGTGAAAATTCTCAAGTAGCTGTAACAGCAATCTTTTCTTTCTGTATTGGAAAGTTCTCTGCTCTCTGCTATTATTAGCTCATTCCTATGACGAAAAATTATGCAAATTGGTTTTTTAGTTAAGATTCTTCAGTACGTTTGTGTCAAGGTTAAGATTTTTATAAGCATTTAATTGAGTCTGATTGATTTGCCAGTATAGAAAGGAGCACAACTAAGAGGGGCTGGTGAGTGTGCCTGAGAGCAGGGAGACTGAGAGGATGTTGTGTGAAACTGTTTAATGTGAGACATCACTCACCTGCCCTCCTTTGAAAACAATCCCGGGAAGGAGCACACGCGAATAGTTTCAGAGGATGTGTGTTAATTAGAAATAAGACATCTGTTTGAGTTTGTGTCACTAATGAGTGGCACACTATATTTATTCTGCTTCTGGAACATTTTGTTCTCTTGAGGAAAGAAATTGTAAATTGTAAATTTACAGAGATGTAAATTGTAGGTAATGGATCATCAGTTATGTCCCAATAAGACTTATATCAGCACCACCTCCCATTGGCTTCAGCCCCTCACCTGGTTTAAATCTCTCCTCTGACTCCCTTCCCGTGTAAAAATACAGTGGTTTTTTCTTTTCATCTTCCCGAGGCATTCCATGGCTGAGGAATTCTGTCATGTCCCATCCTGAGATCACTGCTGTGAGTTTTGCTGTGCCCCATGCTGTTTGTCTTAATCATCTGATCCCACCCCACACTTTTCACACCATCACTTCCGTGTCTTTTTTTATAAGTAGCTGCTTTGGGAGTGTGAATTTCTGTCCCACAGCATCCTTGTTCCATGTCAGTCCCTCTCTGGTTCATAGGCCCCCTTTAAAACTGTCCCTGATGTCTGCAATTCCTTGTTATCCAGCCTTGACATTGGCCTGGATAAGCTGGGGCCAGTTTGAGCACGGGGAGCACTACAAATATTCACATTTATGGTCTCTTTGCTACATACCTCTCTGTCCTCCTTTAATTTGTTTACAGACTTGTCATAACCACGGATTTAGATTTCAAAAGCCCACGGTCTGTTTCTTTTTATTTGTTTTTACAGCACATTCTGTTGCCTTCTTTTGTGGCTATTAATGGGCTCTCTGAATCGGATTTTATAACTGTCGGGATGACGAGTCTGGAAATGTGAGCCAGGGAACAAGGGACAGGACAAGGGGAAACGGCCTCAGGCTGGGCCAGGGGAGGCTCAGGTTGGACAGCAGCAGGAATTTCTCCATGGAAAGGGTGGTCAGGAGTCCAGGGAGGTTTGGAGTGCCCATCCCTGGGGGTGTCCAAGGAAGGCCCGGACTGCCCCTGCTCCACCACACCTTTCACACCTGGCACAGGCTCATGTGCCCACACTGCTTTTGCTGAGTCAATGTAAGGAGCTCACCGTGGTCCCTGAGCACATGCAGGATCCCAATTAGAAAAGAAAAGAAACGGGATATTTTGGAACGAGCGGAAACAATGCCACGCCGCCGTCGGTTCGGCAAGCAGCGCGAGAACGCGCTCTGAGACGGGAAGGCAGGAGGTTGCTGAGCTGAGACAGTTGCAGCGAAGGGAGGAAAGCTGGGATGCTACAGATGGAATGGAGGAAACGCTACAAATTGACAGAAAAAAAACCCAAAACCCCAAGCAGCCTGGGAAGCAAAGGAACAGATGTCCCGTTTGGCGTTCAGGGAGTTCGCTCCTTCAGCGTTCGATCGCTGCCTCTCGTACTCTCAAACACTGATTTGCTACATTTACCTTCAAAATCCTCAGCTCTTCCTTATGTTAATTGTGTTATTGGTAGCACTTACGTACGCTACGCTGTGTAGTAGAGTGTAGTGTAAAAAAAAGCTGAAAAAATGTAGAAGTACTGGCTTTTTACACCTTCTAAAAACACCTTTGAACACAGACCGCGTGCTTGCAAATGCAGAGTTCACCTCTTGCAAAAGCACGGAGCTGTAGGATCTTTTTGGTTATTCTAACATGACCTCAGACCCTCGGGTTTCAATTCTCTTTTTCATCTCTAGAACAAAACAAAAGAAGAGTTTCCATGGCTTGAATGCCTTTCCTTTGTATTGATTGAATAGTTAAAAAAAAAAACCCAAACCCACATAGGTAACATGAAGTAATTGTGTTATGTGAAATGTGAGGGTTTGGATGGTGCTGATGTGAAGGAATGATGTTTCATCCCAGAACATGTCCCATCCAAGGGTCTGTTGGTATTTTCAGGGTCTCCACCTGGGGTAGCTTCAGGAGGGAAAAGCACTTTTAATGCCCAAACTGCATAAAACTACCAGACCCTCTTCCTAAATGGACAGTGAAGGCAAATTCTACCTCGATGAAGTAACAGGGCCAGAAGCAAGGTTAGGAAAGGGCTCCCTGGACTCATTTTCTCTCCCTGCTTCAAGACTGTCAGCCCTGCAGAAGGGGGCACAGCAGGAGCTGTTCAGCTCCAGGAGGCCCTGTATTTTCACACCTTCCTCAGTCCTAAGTGACTCCTGTGCATTCCCACTTTACAATTAATTTAGCAGAGTGAATTTGGTTTCACTTCCACCGTTTAGGGATCTGCTCATGCAGTATATTCCGTGCAGCAGGATTTATACAGCTTTATTTCTGCGTCGCCACAACTTTTAGCCACTGTCTGGTGATGAACTGGTCTCTCTGTCTCATGTCCCTGACAGAGCCATTTGTCACATGTGTTGTGAGAAAGCCAGTAAGGGAGGAACACCTTCCTGTAAGGTTGGAATCACTGCAGCAGTTATAAAGCTGCTACAGCTATAAAACCTGATCAGTGCATGAATTCAGCGCTCACAGAGCCCTCATTAGCTAAGCAGAGGCTTGATTATGGGCTACTGTTTATTTTGGGCAATGGCATTTAAACTCGGGTAACAGTTTTTCTTATGTAATCCAGAAAAGCTCCTAGATTGCTTTTGCTGGAAACATATTCCTTGTGGTTCACACAGAGGGAGGGAGTGTGGAACCAGCAAAACTCATCCCTCTTAAATTCATTGTGAGTGCCGGAGGCTTTATTTCCATTTTTTTAGCTTCAGAAAGGCTGAGATGTGTAAACACCTTTGCTAGAGCTCCTTGAGTTGTGCCTTGAACACGTGCTGCTTGCCCTTCCCTCTTCCTGAGCTTTGTGCCATGCTGGAGCTCTGTGCCTGGGCTTTCCTGGGCTGGTCCATCCTGGGAGCTTTGGCCTGGATTCCTGGTGAGTCACAGCATTTGGGGGAGATCAAAACTAGATCAAGGCAAACACAAGATGATCGAGTGTGAGTGTTATAGGAACGGCTGAGGAGCTGCATTTAAACTGTGAACAGAAGGATATTTTAAGGTTTGGAGGTGACCAAGGGGTGTCAGCTGGCTTGTTTATAAAGAAAAACAGCACAAAATCATCCACCCATCTTTTGATGAACATGGGTTTAACACACTTCTCCCGAGGAGGGCCTGAGCCCCGTGGCAAGGGGTTTCTTCCACCTTCCCCTAGGGATTGAGAAGCTCCTGCTTTCACCAGAACTGATTTCCCGTGCTGTGGCTGTAGGTTCAAGACGGGTGTGTGTGACAGGGCAGTGCCTGTGCTTGCAGCCGTAACTCTTCAGTGGGGCTGGTTTTACACTCCCGATGAAAAGCTGTTTAAATTTACTCTGCCTTATCATTTGCTCACTAATGCGGCTGTCCTTAAATTTTATGTGTGACCTTAATCTCCACGAGGAGGTTCACTGACAATTTTCATGGTTGCCCGCAGGGTTTCTCACTGCATCCAGCTCAGTGGAACACCAGTAAACTCCAGGCAAGTTCCACACTGATTGTTGGAAGTCCTGCAGTAGAGGCTTTCTCTTTTCAGGATTGCCTGTGTTCAGATTTTAGGAAAAATATCACTTTGAGCTGTTGCACATAACAAAATTCCTATTTGATGCATATTGTCTATAACCCAGTGGATTACAAGGTGTTAACTTTGCCACGTGGGGATGCAGCTGATGCTTCTCCCAGCTGCTGCACAGGCTGCAGTACAGGAGTCCTAAAGTCCTGACATTTACAAGCTCCAAAGGATTTACACATTTAACGAAAGTTCTAACAGTGTAAAAAGTGTTTCGCAACACTGTACAAGTTAACCTGTGCCCTTTAACGTTATTGCCTTCCAGGAGCTGCCAGGGCTAAATGATTAAACAATAAATCATAACACACTGAGACAGCAGCAACCACTGGAACCATCCATAAAGGACAGACTTCTGGAATGCTCTTTTATTCCATGGGCACAGTTTGTTCCCTAAAATGGTTTATCAACAAGGGCAGTGGGATTGGAGGTTTTCTGTCATTCCTAGTAAAATATTTTCCCTTTAGGGAGGGAGGGAGGGTTTGTTCTTGGGAGGAAGGTTGTAATTTGGAAGTTCACGTTCCCACATGAATGGAAGAGCTGTAGCTTGAATTTCCTCTAAGTTGATAGCACAGCCGTGGACAGAATTCCAGCTGAAAGAGAGAAGCTGTCCTGAATTCAGGGATGTGCTTCTCATTGACAGAAATGAACTTCCCCCCTTGAAAATGTTACAGTTTTTGTAACTTTTATGTAATACAAGTGTGTTGATTACCTCTAGAAGAAATATGTAGAAGTTCCTGCTCATGTGTGATTTTGTGGATTTTCAGCCACAACTACAGAACTCTGTGAAATTAAAATTTGAAAACTCTTTTTTTAGGCATTAGGATGTAAGGATTGTTGCAGGTTTTCATAGGAAGTTATTTATTTGTATTAGGGTTTTTTGAAAAACAAAACCAACACCCACTGGATCCCCTTAGCCAGGTTTGTTGGATGAAGTGTGCAGTGCACAGAGCGATTGACAGAGTTCCTTGGGAGTCAGTCCTGAAAGGCAAAGGAGTCCAGGAAGGCTGGATGGGCTTTAAACAGGAATTGTGACATATTTGGGAGCAGGCTGTCCTCATGTGTAGGAAGACAAGTTAATGGGGGAAAAGACTGGTCTGATTAAACAGAGAACTTAGGCTGGAATTTAGGGAAAAAAAGACAATCTATCAACTCTGGTATGAGGGCCAGGCAGCTTGGGAGGACTATAAGGATACTGCAAGGTCACGTAGGGAGAGGATTAGAAGGGCCAAAGCCCAACTAGAACTTTACTTGGCCTGCAGTTAAAAACAACAGGAAAAAGTTTCTGTGAATCCCTTGGCAGCAAGAGGAGGGTCAGGGAGAGTCTCCATGGTTTGCTGAATGCAGAGGGGAGTGCAGTGACAGGGGAGGAGCAAAAGGCAGAGGCACTTAATACCTTCTTTGCCTCAGTCTCCAAAATCAAGACCAGTTGTCCCCAGAGCTGGAAGTTGGTGATGGGGAGATGAGTGAAGCCCCCATAATCCTGGAAGAAATGGTCGGTGTCCTGCTCTGCCCATCAGACACTCACAAATCCATGGGCCCTGATGGCCAACAGCAGCTGGACACGAGCCAACGCTGTGCCCAGGGCGCCAAGAAGGCCGAGGGCATCTTGACCTCTATCAGGCATAGTGTGGCCAGCAGGACCAGGGCAGTGACAGTCCCCCTGTGCCGGGCACTGGTGAGGCCACACCTCGAATGCTGCATCCAGTGTCCTTTAAAAAGGACACTGAGGCTCTGGAGTGTGTCCAGTGAAGGGCGACAAGGCTCGGGAAGGGCCTAGAAAAGAAGTCTGGTGAGGAGTGGCTGAGGGAGCTGTTTAGTCTGGAGAAGAGGAGGCTCAGGGGGGGGCCTCACCACTCTCCAAACTCCCTGACAGGAGCCTCAAGATGAGAGGGGGGAGATTCGGATTAGATATTAAAAAAACCCAACTGTCACTGTTTGGGTGGTCAGGCATTGGATGGGGCTGCCCAGGGAGGTGGTGGTGTCCAAGAGGAGCCTGGATCTGTCGCTGGGGGATGTGGTTTGGGGGTCCAGTGGCAGTGCTGGGTGGATGGCTGGACGGGGCGATCCTGAGGGTCTCTTCCAACCTTGATGATTCTGGGGCTGTAATGGCATTTTAAAACTTTTCCAGGATTTCTTTCTGGATAATACACCGGACTCTGGAGCATTGATTGTCTCTCTGAGCTTGCACAACATCCCCTCCTTCCAGTGTCAGGTCCCCACGTGTGCCAGGGCATCCTCTGTTACCTCGCTGTCCAGCCAGGTCTTTTGTGAAAGGTTTTCTGAAGAATTCCTGGATCCTTTTCCTGGAAATGTGAGTAGGAATTGCATGTGGCTATCTCTGCATCACCACCCCTGCACGCTTCTGCTGTTTTTATAGTGAGGGGTGTGGGTGGGTGGCAGGCAAAAGGAACACACAGGAAAATAATTTACTCTTCCTGCAAACGCTGAATGTTTAACCTCACAAAAAAGTACCCAAGTTCCACCCGTGGGAGATGTTGTAGTCCCATCTGCCAAAATATATTTGTTCTTTATAATTTCTCAAAGGAGGGTTTTGACTGCCAAAAACCTGTCTGATCTAAGTTTTGTGATACTGTTTGACATCGTTATAATAAAAATTAACTTTGTCTGATTCCGCTGCTCGTGAAGCAAATTGCCAAAATTACTTCAAATAAACAAGCATATATTTAGTAAATTAACCTTAAAATAATTAATTTTTATTGGAAGTGCCTTATTACTGATACTGAAGACGACTTTACTGAACTGTTTCTCTTCTCTCAGAATCAATATTTGCTTGTCCCTGATAATGGTACATGTGTATATTCCTTTAGAATTGCAGTCATAAGCCCAGTACTCCAGTGCTTCTATTACAGCAAATTGAAAAGATTTGCTTTTTAAAGGAAAAACATAAAAGTATTATGAGATGTTATGATAATGATTAGACTAAAAAGAATTAATCAGAATTATTTCCTGAACATTACAGGAGCTATAACCATCAGAATAGTGCACTATTGTTGAAGCAATATTGATGCAACGACATCAAAGCCAACAAGAACAATTATTAAGTAGAGATTGATGTCAAACCTCTTTGGCTCAACCTGGAGCAGTGACCTTGAGGGATATCCTCGCTCCAGGGAGGAATCTCCACACACACCCCAAGAAGGGGTGTATTGGAAGATACTCCCATTAAAAAGTGGGTCTGGGCTTGAGGTCTAAAGTGAGTGACTGGCAGGCAGGCGTCCCCAGCTCTGTCACTCAGCAGCTTTAGAGAAATTATCAGAGGGATCACTTGATTGCTCCTTTATCAGCTCTGCCACGTCTTCACCTCAGCATCAGGATGGTGAACTTTGGGATCGGTGAGCCAGGCTGGTTTCAGCATTCCTCAACCCAAATCCCTTCTCCATCCACCGCTGACAGCTCTGGGGCATTGCTGGAGTTATTCTCCCCCCACTCCAGGCACAGCATCAGTTCTGGAGTTTCACACAAGTGGGGCCAGTGCTTGAAAACTGCCATTGCCGTGCCTTGTTTTTAGGCAAATTTCTTTTATTTCCTGGGTGAGCAAGCCTTGCTGTTCCCAGGATTTAGCTGTAGGAATGCCTAGGCTGGGCATTGCAAGGGGTCTTGGCTGAGCCTCTTCCAGCAGCTGAGCTGGGCTGGATAAGGGCAACAACTTTGTAGACAGAAGAGGGAACCTCAGTGGCCAAACTCGAGAAGTTAAATTGCAGAATGAGCAGACATGGCCTCTTTTTGTAGGTGTGTCCAGTCTGACTGACCACATCAAGCATGTGACAGGCCAGAGCCCTGGAGCCATAGAGGTCCGGTGGAGGGACGGCTCCGAGGTCTGGGATCTCCCCCTGGGCTGCGGTGAAGGAGAGGGGCTGTGGTGAAGGAGAAGGTCTGCCCATCAGGTCCTGTGATGTCCTGTCAGTGTTCCCCTATTCGGTTGGCCTATTGGCCTGTCAGTCTCGCCACCCTTTTATGGTTATGTTCCAGATCCTTCTCCCTTACTCGGTGACCCATTGGCCCTGCTCCTCCCCCGGCCTTCCCTCATGGGTTGTTGTGATGTTCCCCCGCCTTCTCTCCGCCCCCTGGCCCTCACCCCATTGCTCCCCGGTGTTCCCTCCACCCCTAATCTCTGTGGTGTGTACCCCTGGACCCTGCTCTGTGCTTGGCTCTTCTTCCCTGGGCCCTTCATGAAGCAATTTGGGGGAGGTGGCAGCACCCTAACATCCAGCACCAGCTGCAGCAGCTGTGCCTCTCCGCTTTTATTGCTTTTTCATTCAACCAAAGTTCAAAACAGAGTTGTTAGGAAAGGCAGGGGATGCAGAAATGTTTAAAATGTGGTATTATAAGACAGGTATTTTTTACTGTGTGGTTCGCTATTATTTCCCCGTTTTTGAAAAAGAAAGACTTCCCAATAGATGTTTCAATAAGATCACGGTTGCGCTGAGAGCAAAGATCATTTTTCAAGCGAATACCAGGAAAATATCCAGCAAGTACCAGCAAAGCTTGCATTAGGTTAATGCCATAGTGGAATTTTGTATGTTTTTTCATATTTCATATCAAATTGCAAAATGAGCTCGACATATTCCAGCAATATCAGCAGGTTTGCGTTAGCCAAACCCAATGGGGGGAAAAATTAAAATTTTGATTGGCTCATTGTTGAAATGAGCCTTCTAAAAAGTCATGAAGGAACATATGAATGACTTCTGGAGGTGGAAAAAATGTAAAGTACTCCTTAAATTTTGTGCATTTAAATCAAAATAAAGATTCCATAGAAACTGTGTAGACAGAAGAAATACAGCTCGTGCTACATTTGGAGGAAAAAAAATATTTCTGCGAGACCACTTTTTTTAAAGCAAAGTTACTTAAAAACACTGATGACCTGACAAACCTCTCTTCATTTCAAGTGTACAGCAAATAAATACACCCTAAAATCTTTGGTATTTTCCTGTTCAGCCCTGCTCTTCCTGCTGGGATTGATTTGGTTTGGGTACTTAGTGCCCCACACAGCTAAGGCAGGAAAAGGGGGAGGAGCAGCCGCATGTCCAGTGGGTTCTCCCAGGATATTTGTTGCCAGGGAAACCCTTCTCCTGGTACCCCCCTGTCCATGGGCACACACAGGAGCGTCACTTGGAGCAGGGAGAGAGAAGCAAAGCAGCCGGGGGAGGAAACTTAACATGGAGAAGGAATTAAAGAGTTTCGATAATTCCGATTTAAAAGTGGAGCGGTTTTTCCTCAAAGAGCCCCCCACCAGGGCCCTGCAGGAGTGTGCTGTGAAGGGACAAAATGCTGGAGGAGCTTCCAGGGCTGTTCTCCTGTGTGGGAAGGGTTGTGAGCCCAGCCACGACTCCTCAGTCACTCTGGTGATGTAAATTCCAAAGGGAAATGGAAACCCCCAGGCTGTAGCTGTGTCAGAACTCACCAAATGCCTCCCTGCAGGCACCCACCTGGAGGACTGTATCCAGCTGTATCCAGCTCCTCAACACATGGAAGAAGTTGACCTGCTGGAGAGAGTCCAGAGGAGGCCACGGAGCTGCTCCCAGGGCTGGAGCCCCTCTGGAGCCAGGCTGGGAGAGCTGGGGGTGCTCACCTGGAGAGGAGAAGGCTCCAGGGAGACCTCAGAGCCCCTGCCAGTGCCTAAAGGGGCTCCAGGAGAGCTGGAGAGGGACTTGGGACAAGGCATGGAGGGACAGGACACAGGGAATGGCTTCCCACTGCCAGAGGGCAGGGTTGGATGGGATATTGGGAAGGAATTGTTCCCTGGGAGGGTGGGCAGGCCCTGGCACAGGTTGCCCAGAGAAGCTGTGGCTGCCCCTGGATCCCTGGCAGTGTCCAAGGCCAGGTTAGAAGGGGCTTGGAGCAGCCTGGGATAGTGGAAGGTGTCCCTGCCCTGACAGGGGATGGAACTGGATGGCCTTTAACGTCCCTTCCAACCCAAACCATTCTTGGATTCTATGATTCCACTTTTTTGGAGGGAAATAACCCTGCAGTAAACACAAGCAAGAATTCCCAGTCACAGGTGTCCCTTAAAATGAGTCCCACTGGATGGTACAACCTGCTTGTCCATGAACTGCTGGGAAGGGGCTGTTTTTCCTTAAAACCAACGTAGTGCCAGGAGTGTGCTTGGAAACTCCCAGGCAGAACTGATCCGCGGGACCACCAGGCACTGCAGGTCCTGCCTTTGAGGGGACACCTTTTCCTCTGGTGGGCTGAGGCTCCAGAGGCTCCCTGGGTGTCCTTCAGTGGGAGGTAAAACATCACAGGGGGAAATGAGTCCGAAAGGAACATTCTGCTCCATGTATTTAAACTCAAGGGGATCTGGAAGCTGAGGTCTGTTACTTGGTTAAATACCTCTGTCTAATTGCTCCTTAAGAACAGAGATTAATTGCTTAAGCACTGGAGAGCTCATGAGCAAATTTCCCCTTCTCTGAAAGCAGCTGCCCTGCAGCTGATCTGAGGCCGAGGTGGAGGCACTTCTTAGTGCTCCAGCATCAAATAAGCTGATAGTATTTCATATTTTATAATATATTGACTCACATGATTCATATCTTACTTTTTTTTTACTGCATGGAACACTAAATGCCTGGTTTCTTGCATTTTTTCTGGAAAACAGGATGGAAAGAGTAAGACTTTGGGTCTTTTGCCAGACCCAAAGCTTTATTTAGTCCGGATTATCTCACCAAACACTTGCCAGTGGAAGAAAAGTCTCCCTGTGCCCACCTGTGAAGCCTTCTTGCTGCAGAAATCCTCACCAAAGGAAGAAAAGGAGCTCCATTAAGCACTCCGTGCCAACATCCTCTGAGCTGGGTGAGGATTTAGGATTCCAGCAAAACCTGGGGTGGTACCTTGAAGGCCAACACGACCGTTCCTGTCTTGTTTTCCAGAAGTCGCTTCCCATGCTCCCTGTTTTTCACTTGTGTATAATCATATCAAAGATGAGAAAAGGCCATGTTTGGCTCTCCTGTGTTGCTGTTACCCCAGCTAAGCCACTGAGGAATATCGACTTCCTGATTTGGGTCCAATTTGACTTTCGATGGTTACGCTGTTCACTTCAAACTCCCTCGGTAATTCCAACGATCCTTCTTCCTCTCACTCCTCACCAACTCCTGCCCGTTGCTGTTGTGTGTGGTAAAATTTCGCTGTCTCTCCCCCAGGAGGAGCTGGAAGTGGTTCCTGTAAGGCGAGTGCTTAGCAAATCCACGTGTAAAGTGCGTCTGGAAACCTCTGGAATGTGTCGGGGGGTACCCTATCAATGGGAGATTATTCATTCCATGTGAATGTAGTTACCCATTTGCAAGGCAGTATAGATTTCCCTCCTGAAAATAACTCATAAAATCTTCTAGGCAGGGGGGAGGGAACCCGCCTAAATTGGTGCCATTCTTTTTTTTTTCCGTGTATTCATAGAAATATGGATTACAGGATGGATTAGCATAACTTTCTCACAGCATGCCATTTCTGGAGTGATGGTAATACCTTGGTGATTGATAGTCAGTGTGGAGGGAAGAACATTAATAGTAAATACAATGCTTTTATTTCCCTGTCTATACATTTTTATTGTATTTTGCCAGAAACACACGTTCCTATAGCCTTGCTGCTTTTAAATGATATCGCACTCTACTGCATGTCTTGAGTCATTTTTTCCTGAAAAAAATGAGCTAAGTAATTTATAAACATAAATATACCTGTATTTATGGCCTAATAAAATTTGATAAATTTGTTTTAGGCTAGAATACAACATTTTATGAGTAATCATATAGGTAGGTGCATACATTGTATTTTGCAATGGCAGTGATTTACTGCAATGCCCATTGGCAGAGACAGCTTTAAAATGTGCTAAGTAACTGCCTTGGACCTTCAGTCTTAAAACCCCCAGCATCCTGTGTGAATAAAAGATGGGTCTTATTAATTCTTGGTTTTCCTGTTCAGGGGCTTAGTCCTTTTTTCCATCATTCTCTCTTTTCCTCTTATGGACTTCACTTCTTCAGTCCATTTTCCGTTGCTTATGGGTCTTCCCTGTGAATGTGACCTGTTAAAAATAAACCAACAGTGGCGAGTTTGCAATTAAAATTTCAATTGCTCCTTTAGCATAGAAGTCCCCAGCACAGGAAAGACAGGGATGGGCCTGTTGGAGCAAGTCCAGATGCTCAGAGGGATAGGGCAGCTCTGCTGGCAGGAAAGGCTGAGAGAGTTGGGATTGTTCAGCCTGGAGAGGAGAAGCTTTGGGGTGACCTCATTGTGGTTGGATGGGGCTTGGAACGACCTGGGATAGTGAAGGTGTCCCTGCCCCTGGCAGGGAACTGGCTGAGTTTCCAGTTCCCTTCCAACCCAAACCATTCTGGAATTCCATGATTCCATGACTCCTCATTAGCCAGTGTGAAAGGAGATCTGCAAGAGTTGATCTAAAACTGGCACCTTACTTACCTTGATGTAACCCATTAGGTTCCCTGCCTGAACAATGCAGAGGCATTAACTTGATTTTTTAAGTAGGCATTTGCTATTTCAGTGCTTTACCAGTGAGAGATGGAAGTTACAACTCAGGCTTGGGGATGGTACTGGTGTTATTTAGGAAAGCTGTGCTGTTGTCTGTCATCGTCTCTCTGGGTACCCAGCTGCAGAGCAGAGATGTGACTGCACAGCTCAGCATGGATCCCAATTCTCTTCTAAATTAAACTATTTCAGTTTAGTGTTTCTAGGCCGTAGAGTTTCCCACACTACCTTTCACTGCCTAGGTAAGTGCAGCTGGCAGCCTGTCTGAATGTCCAAAAAGATGTTCTGAATTAACTTCTTTAAAGTCATTGCTCAGTATTGGACTGATTATTGTGCTGGCTAATTAGGAAATACAGACTTCATTCAGAACATGTTACGGCTTCATTTATTTAGGGAAAAAGGAAAATTTACCCTGATTTTCCCCTTAATGGATGTTTCCACACTAGATGTGTACTGCCAAACCCAAACTTTGCTGAAAGACTTTGAAACTGGAAGAAAATGAGTTCACAGGATGCCACTGGATTAATGAAAATGGAAGAGCTGTGGAATCCTGGCTGTAATAAGCCAAAGCAGTGTAAAATGAAGTTGGGGCTGTTACGTGCTGATGTTGTGATGATGACAGCATTCTCTAAAATCAGGATATTTTGCCCCTTAGGGCAGCTATGGGGCTATCAGAAGAAAGGGGTTTTCTTCATTTTTTCAATTTTGATTTTTCATTTTGTTTCTGTCTGCACAGCCCTAAGATCAGGCGCTGCTCCTGCATCCTTTCTCTCTGCAGCGAGTTTATTCTGCAGCTGACGGATCATAAAGAACCCGGGGCACGAAGACACAAGTGGAAGAATTTGGTCTGTGAAATGCTCAGCACGAGCAGGAAAATCCCTTCCTCAGGGGTTCCTCGTGTGCCTGGATCAGCCCTGGCCACGTCCTGAGCTGTGCTGACCCCCAGCAGCTGAGCCAAGGACTCCGGTGTCATTTTGGGATGGGCTGCCGGGGAGCTGGGGATGTGTGCGGGGGAATTCCAGCTCCTCACAGCCTGGAGAGGGCAGAAGAGTGTTTAGGATTATGAGGGCTAAAATTAACCTCTCCCCCTGCAGAACAAGGGCAAGTCTTGCTCTCCTACCAGTCAGAAAAGTGAGCACAATGTAGTGAACAGCTGCAAGGAAGGGAACAAAGAGCTCTGGTGGAAAACATTTCTGCTCGGGCGACACAAAAAGAGAAATTATTATTAAGTGGTTGAATTTCTCACAGATTGGGTTCAGCAAGCAAGTTCCTTTGCTAATTTGCAACCCTGCTTCACCCACCGAGGTTCAAAGGTAGTTGGTAATGGTGTTTGCTCCAGACACTCACTCATTCCAGGGAGGGACACTTGATGTATTTGCACCTCATCATTCCCTTGCCATTCTTTATTAGGGAAGCAAAATTTTACTCCACCCTACACAGAGGGGCCTCAGCAAAAAAATTATCCTTGAGTTGTGTTGGCTTTCAGTCTGAGAAGAAAATAAATGGGTGTTTTAGGCCTTTTTTTGGTCAAGTGGGCAGAGTTAATCAGAGCAGTGGAAGGTGGCCTGGAGGACTGGGAAGAACTGACTCCTTCCCATTCTTTATTTGAATAAGATATTTCAAAAGGCCTCACACTCAAAGCAGTTGTTGATTGTGCCTGGGCCAGGCAGCAGCTCAGGTGTGCCAGAAGGAGCTGGATCTATTGATACTTGATCAGCATGAGCTTCTCTGAGGATGAGAGAGAGATTTTAGTGTTTGTGGGCCAAACTGGGATGGACAGCTCTAAAATGGGCAACAGGAACATATCTCCTGCCCAAGTCTGTTTCTGTGCTGTCTCTGCGGACTTTGGAACACTGCTGATCGTTTTACTCCTTCTCATCTATTAATTTTTATTCAGATTTTTCTGCACATGGTTTTAGTGGATAATAAATGCTTCTACTGATTTATCAAGCTCAATAAACTAGATTTTGATAAATATATATACAGTACACTTCGTAAAGCGTAATACTACCTTTATTTTCTGTGGGGGATTATTAATAATTATTTATTGCTCACCCATAGTCATGGGAAAATTATATATCATAAACTTCCTTACAGTATTTATGTGCCTAAAATTGAAATCTATGAGTGTTTTCCTAAAAGCTGACGGAGTTTGTTCCTCCTGGATAATAAAACATCCCATTTCTAAATAGACCAGAACTTCCCATCACCCCATAGACTGAAACATCCTGAGTCCTACAAAGGATTTGTTGTTGTAGAGACAGAGCTGCTAAGCTGGAGGAATGAAAATAGGAAATAAAACAATGTTAAATTACTGTAATGTGAGTGAAATGCTCCAAACAGAGCAGCCGTGGCTGTAACTTGTGCAGCCCCAGCAGGGTACAGGAATGTTGTACAGATATTTCCAGCGTGTAGAGCATGACTACAGTTCTTAGTGATTAAAATAACTGAAATAATAAACCCCGACATAACTGATGACTGTGAGCAATAACCACAATTTCAAGCGCTACGGGCTGTAAAGAATCTGTTCTGGGCTGAAACATCTGAATCTTGAGAGGCAAAATGAACTTTTAGCTGTCCAACCAGATTTATTGGCTACAGCACCAGCCTTTAATGAACCTTAACAAAACAGTCAATTAACAAGGAGCTTAGCAGTGCAGTGGAGCACTTTTGATGATAACATGTTTCTTGAAATTTTGAATCCCTATTATGTTTGGGTTTTTTTTTTTAATTGACTTTTCAGTGGTTCTTCCCAATTACCCAACTTCTAGGCCTCATCTCACACCCTGCTTAGTTTTGGGCTGCTGCTGCACTCCCCGTTCAGCAAAGCTGGCATTGCAGTGAGGGCTGTTTCACTGGCACAGGGTAAATGTTCTGCTTCATTTCAAAAATAAATGGAATAGTGTGCTTTATCCGTTAACTATAACAACATGGAGGGAAAAGTTTCCCAGTGAACATGCCTGCTTTTATATCACAGTTCAGCTACTTCTCGTTTGGGGCTCAAATTATTGAAAGTAAGAGTCTGGGAGTTGTCTCAGAGTCTGTCTCAGGCAGTTTGCTGCCTTGAAGGGCGATGCAGAGAGCCCTGCTCTGTGGTTTTTGTCCATTTTTCCACCTTCCACTCAGTGGTACTTGGTTTACTTCATCCAGGAGCTTGCAGAAGTGTGCCCTTATGTTTGCAGTTTTGATCTCATGTGACTTCATTCCCATGGAAATGTTATTTCAGAAAAGAACTGGATAACTTATTTTCAGGAATGTCTTTCAGCTGTGAGATCTTCAGGCTAATTGTGATCTATAAAATGTTGTTCTCTGATACCACCTTCAAATGAATTCCTTCCAGCCATCCCTTGCTCTCCTGCCACAAGGTTCTGGTTTTGTGTCATTCATTAGCTGATGTTTCCCCTGTATTTGTCCCTTCTTTTAGCTAAATATTTCCAGCCTGTCATTCTTCCTTCATTAAGTCTGTGATAATTTTTACTGCTGTATCATTTCCTGCTATTTCTTTAATAGGGAGTGACCAGAAATTATGACAATAATTACACCACCTTGCTGAGTTTAATCAGTCATGTAATGTCTTACCAAGGCTAAAATTCGAGGGGTTCAGCCTGATTTCATTTCGGACACATAAAAAAGAGCTCCCCAGCACCAGCAGCACTCACTTGTAGAGATGTAGACAAAGAGAGGACAACCTGCACTGCATTTTTAGGCTCCTAAGCTCTGGAAGGCACAGAAGGCCCCGTGGTTGTGTAAATATTTTTCTCTCTGTGCTAAACAGAGGCTGATTTTCCATCTAATTTGTCTGTAAAGGAAAGGCATGGGAACAGCTGTTCCCTCACAACATCTGCCAGCCCAAACTTACCTGAGACAGAACGAGCTGAAGATTCAAACTGAGCTTCTCCAAACACCTCACTGCATTGGCAGGACTTGAGTTAGTCAGGATTTGGTCAATTCTTTTGATCAATCCAGCCTTGTAAGCCATCAATACATAATACAAGTCTTCAAAGGTCAATCTCATAACACTGAAAATCCATCTTCTCCTGCTGCAAATCCACAAGTGACACAAATACACCTGCCAGCCCTGTAGGCCACAGTTAGTTTAAGAAGATTCTTGAATAAGGGTCCTTCAGGGGCATAGTCAGTTGTCAGTGGTAGCGATAGAAGATTCTGGAGGAAGCAAAAAGTAGTTTCAAATATTAATTCATTGTTTAAGTTGTTGCATCCGCCCCAAAATCCCATCTGAGTTTCTCCCGATTAAGAAAAACAAATGGCCTGTTTTGGATTTTCGGTTTGGGCTCTCATCTCTGTGGCGCCCACATAAATCAAGGGCAGCTCTGGTGAGTTTATTACTCATCTGATACTGATGCAAACACAGATCAGCACCAAACTGGCCATCAGGCTGTAATGGCAAATGCCAGGGGTTGTGTTCCCAGCGTTTGTGACCAGGGTGATGTGATGGTTTGACCCGGTGTGGGAAAAATCTGATGGGTTAAAACAGGTGATGGACAGTTGTACAAGCCACTTGATATTCAGGATGGGCCTCTGTGCAAATATGTTATAAAAAAACCACCCAGGAAGGGGTGTTCACTTGTTCCCCTGCCGGCACCCACAGCGGGGGGGCCGTGAGTTAGCTAATTAGGCAGTTCATAAAAACTGCTGCAAACAGGCTGTAAGCTGCAGCCAGCACAAACAGCTCGGCTCCGGGGGGAGAGACTGCCCACCCTTTCACTGATAGAGACCCAGCCGGATATTATCTGATGGGAACATGTGAACTTTACAAAATTCTTCTGCAGGCATCTTCTGCAAATACTAACCTCTCGTCCAAGCCGGAGAGAAGGCAAAGCCAGTCACGTGAAGGGACTAATATGACTAATATGGCAACCAGCAGCCTAACTGAAGAGAAACAGGAAATACCAGAGGAGAAGCCATCTTATCACTGGGACTGACCCACTCCCCCCCCTTCCTCTAAGCTATGGGTGATCTGTAATAGAGCCAAACTAATTTCCTCTGTAATTCACAAAATACAAGCATGGGGGGATCTGGAATTCACAGCCTGAGAATAAGTACACTTTATGTTGTGAGCAGATGAAATTGCAGCCTTTGGAGGTTATGGATGAGAGAGAGAGGGAGCCTGTATTTGTATTTTTAGGCTGGAATGACTTGTCCGTAAAAGCTTAACCCCACTGGACTTTTCTTGTGACCCACAAACTGCCGAGTGATTTGTAGGAGAGAGGATTCACCACTGCAAAAATCTGGGCAGGCTGTGGTGTTTTCCTGAAGGTTTGGGACCACGCTGAAGACACACTGTAGGGAATTGTCTTCCGTGGGATGAACCCCACTGCACGACAGAAAGAACTCTTTATCCCATAAAGTGGCAATAAGAACTCCTAATCAAAAAGATCGGAATCTCATGTTTTATGTCCTTTGCATGATCAGTAAGGAAGATTGGGATGTATTGGGAGGAGAATGGTATTTGTATATTATGCCTTGATATTTTTATTATTATTATTCTTTCTATTCTTAGTAGTAGTAGTGAATAAAACTATTTAATCATTTCTCAAGCTTGCAGCCTTGTTTTTGCCATCTCATATCCTCTGAAGAACATAATCATGGGAGTCTGGGGCCTTCCCTCAGGCTCTAACCATGACAGGTGGTCAGCCTTTGATAACTGAGATACAATTAAGGAAGCAATCAGTAAGTGCTGTTAAAGAGTGGCTGGGGTAGACTGGAGTTGCTGGCATGTTCGGGAGGGATGTGATAAATACCAAAGGGGGCTCTTCTCCCTCAGGCTATGGGGAGAAGTCACTAGAGGAGCAACACTCACGGTTTGGGCCATTAAACATTTCACTTTGCTCAGAGTGAAGGTTGTTAACGGCACGGGGCCGGCAGGAAGCCATCTGCAATAATTGCATGCTGGTTCCTCAGCTGCTTCTGCCCGTGGCTAAGGCAGTGTCCCCGTCCTGTCCTCCACAGCTACCTAGAAGCTGTTGTGTGACATTTACTGCTGCTGGCAAAGTGGCTTCGATGAGGTCTTTAGTGGGATAATTTTGGAAACCGTTTCCACTTTAATGGGACACCCATTCATCCCTCTAAAAGATCTGTCCTGTATCTGTTGGACCTTTTATAGCTCTGCAGCCTGTGTTTCATGTCTGGGAGAGACACTTCCCTGCCTTTCACCCCTCTGTTGGACCAGAGCATTCCAGTAGAGTTAAAACTCGACTTTGTTCCCAGCTGGGCTCTCTCCCTTGTCGGGGGTAAGGGTTCTGTGCTGGCCTGAGCCGGCTGTGCACTCCAAACATGGATTTGTGGGACATTGGGATTTCTTCTCACCGCTTAAAGATTCCATAGGTACAATTCCTTTTGGGCAGATGGAGGATCTGATGCTCTTTCAGGTTTCCCTGACACAAGGCATTGTGCCCTGTGCTGAAGTGTCCCCAGGTAACAAGGGAATGCAGATTGCTGCCATCCTGATACTGCAGTAGGGTTTTATGAACTATTCCTTAACTTGGGACTGAACACAGGAGACTTTGTATGGAACTGGGCAATAGTGGGTAAACCCTTTTGTGTCCTAGTTCAACAGAAAAGTACACAGACAGTAAACCAATGGGGTTTTCTTTGTAGCTTCATATTGATACATCAAAATATAGAGAGATTGAGAATAGGTTGCCCAGAGAAGCTGTGGCTGCTCCTGGATTCCTGGGAGTGTCCAAGGCCAGGTTGGACGGGGCTTGGAGCAGCCTGGGATAGTGGAAGGCGTCCCTGTCCATGGCAGGGGGCCAGAACCCTTCCAGCCCAAACCTTTCTATGATTCTATAATTCTAATGAGTTAAACTCTCCATTTCCTATTTGTATAAGTTAAGACACTGTCAGAGACGGAAATGCTTCAAGCATTAAACATTGTTATGAAGGAGTTTTTCTTACAGCAAAACTATATAAAGAAGCTGTGACCATCGAAGCCCAGCTGTCCCTGAACGTGCCTCCTGAGGGGAACTTTGGGCTGTGAGTTACGCCGCATAAGGCAACTCGAGATAGGATAAAGGTGACACTACTGTTCCATGATCTCAGGTCTAGGGAGAAGTAAACAAGGCTAATGGAGAAGAATGGATCCAGAAGAAAGCCAAACCCAGCAGCTGTCCTGAAAATCCTACCTGGCTGGGTTGAGGCTGGGGGAGGCCATAGCCCACAGGCTCATCTGCTGAGGCCAGGTTTGCACACACTCACCCAAAACCAAGGGGGGAGGGGGAGAGTTTTGGGGGTGTGGCATAACCTCTGCTCGGAGGCACTGAACACCCATCCTCCCTCACACAACCTGGCTCAGCTGTGAAACCCCCAGCCCCGGGAAGGCCACAGCCACAGCACATTCACATGAGGAGCAGCTGAGGACGGGCCATAATCCATCAAAGACCCCCGAAGCGCTCCCCCAACCCCTTGCTGAGGCCTTGCAGCAGAGCACTGCATGGGATGAAAGGGATCAACAGAGGCAGAGTCTGCTGCAAGGGACAGTGCCAAACTTGCTCCCCTCAGGGAAGGTACCTGGGCATTCCCACATGGCCGAGGAGTATATCAATCATTGAACTCTGTGTTTTCAGGGGACCCTCATCATGAAGAAGAACTGATGGACAGCATCAACAGGACGCCATCGGGATCCATGGAGTGGTGACATTTTCTATTTAATGTCTCTGTCACTCTCTTTCTATCCCCCACCTTTTTTCTCTTTCTTTCTCTCTCCCTCTCTCTCTCTCTCTCTCNACTCCGGGGGCTGCTCCACGCCACTGCCAGTGGGTTGGGCTGGGAAAGGCGTGCCGGGCGTGGCCTTGGTGACACCAGCACCTCGTCTCAGGGCCCTTGGTGACGCGGCACATTGTGGTGCCCGGAGGCCTCTGTGACGCGGCAGAGCCCCGCCCTGGCCCGGGTTCTAGAACGGGCGCAGAGGCCTGGGCTGCCCAGTCCCAGGCGAGCCGCTCCGTCAGCAGCAAGCAGCTCCCGGGATCCCTCTGTGACTGAGCACGTGAGACATGGAGGAGGACCAGGCCAAGCCCAACTCCCGCTCACCCAGCCCCGGGCCCAGCTGGGCGGAAGACCAGGCCCCCAGCGGGCGCTTTCTGGAGCTACTGTGCTCAGCCCGGTCACCGTCTGACACGGAGACTGAGACTGAGGCTGAGGCTGAGAGTGAGTCTGAGGAGGAAGGGGCCTTTTTCCTCATGGAGGAAGAGTGGCAATGGGACGTGGATGCAGAGCTTTGCCAATGGGCAGATGGCAGCGGCCAAGAGCTGCACCTCTGGGAAGAAGCGACGGTGCAGGTGTTTCACCACTGGCAGCAAGAAGTTCAAGTCCAGGAATTTTCCCGATGGGGAGCCATGAGACGCCAAGAGCTGCACCAGGTGGAGGTGGGCGTGCGAGTGCAGTGGGCAGATGGGACACAGCAAGAGCTGCACTATGGTGAAGAAAGTGAGACAGTCCAGGAGCTGTGCCACTGGGACCAAGATGAGGAGCCACACCAAGAGCTGTCCCAGTGGCAAGAAGAGGTGACAGGTCAAGAGCTGTCCCAATGGGAAGAGGAGGAATACGAGGAACTGTCTCCTGTGGAAGAAGATGTGCGAGGCCATCCGCACATCTGCCAATGGGAAGACAACAACAGAGACCCAGACTTGTCCCAAGTGGGACACAACAGCGACGACGAGCTATCCCAAGGAGAAGAGTACAATGTCCAAGAGCTGCCCCAATGGGAAAAAGACGTGAGAGACCAAGAGCTGTCCCGCAGGGAAGGCAGTGGGAGCAGCCAGACGCTGTCCCAATGGGGAGAAGGCGCCAGTCGCG
>VZRJ01000119.1:0-24005 GCA_013397565.1 Ptilonorhynchus violaceus
GCTTTGTTTGTCCTCTCTGGTGCCCTTGTCAGGGAAAACAACCTGTTAGAACAGCTGGGTGCAGGTCTTGGGGAAGGACTGAGAGAGAAGCCAAACCTTTACACAGAGTGTGGTGTAAAATTTGGCCTTGAAGCCCCCGTCTGCCTTGGTGGATTCCTTGTAAACAGCCTCTTCTGAGGCTTCGAGGATTTCAGTGACCACATATAGGTTGATGTCTGTTCTCTGTAGTTGTCGGATGAAGGAGTGATCCATGTTGATTTCTCTAAATGATAAAAAGGATTGAAAGGGTCTGGAATATAAGGAGCTGCTTAGACAGTTGGGGGTGGTCAGTCTGGAGAAGAGGAAGCTCAGGTGTGACCTTCTCACTCCATTCCCTGTCTAACCTGGCCTAGTTAGGGAAAATTCCTGTCCTAAGGTCTTAATCTTGGTTTTAGGCTGTTGAAAAGCCATTGTTGACCTGTCCTGAGCTGGAGGGAGATGACTTGCTCACCTGTGCTCCCACTGTCATTCCTTACCTTTCTCTTCTCAGTGCCTCCAGTGATTCCAATGATACGCCCTTCTTCTGTGGTTTGATGGAAAATGCCTTGGACAAGGAGGCACCTCCTTTCAGCCCAATGCTTCCAGGGTCAAAAGAAAGGCTGACACCCCCATCAGCTTGGTCAGCGCTGACTTTTGTGAGAGTAAATTGGCTGGAATCTTGATGGAAGCACTCTGAAACAATTGCATGCATTATCTTTAGCAGGGTTACACAGACTCAGGACTGTAAGTATATCACCCACAGGAAAGATGGAACATGGTAGAGTTCAGGAACAAATGGTCCAAAACCATTTTCTATGGAATTTGTGAACATTAGATTGACAAATTTGGGCTTTACCTATGCTTTTACCATCTTCTCCAGGGAGCAGCACATCGTCCAGTGTGAATCCTGTCCGCTGGTAGTAGGGAGCCGCGCGGAATATGGTTTTTGGTTTGTTTTTTTTTTTNGGAGAGAGCTGGTTTTTGATAGCCAGAAACAAATGCATTTGTTTTCTGACACAGCTTGGTTTTATCAAAAAGTTTCAGTTTTGCTTTTCTGGTATTTTACGGGAAGGAGCTGGGGAGGGGAAATTGGGCAATCCAGACTGGTTTGATTTGGAAGCGACATTAAGGCTCATCCCATTCCCGTCCCCTGCCATGGGCAGTGACACCTTCCACTATCCCCTATTGCTCCAAGTCCTGTCCAACCTGACCTTGGACTTTTCTGGGAATGGGGCAGCCACAGCTTCTCTGAGCAACCTGTGCCAAGTCCTAAGCACCCTCACAGGGAGGAATTTCATGCTAATATCCCTTCTAAGCCTGCCCTCTTTCAGTTTAAACCATTCCAAAACCAAATAGCCTTGTGTGCTCAACATTAGTAGCGTTTCCAGGACTCACTTGCTTGGAAGTCTTCAAGAAGAGAGAAAAACTAAACAAGAGCATTTAACAGAGATCTCCCACCAACCCTCTCCCATACCCAAAGCTCTGGGATAATGCACTTGCCTGTTTGTGGGGTGGGGGTGTGCAGAGCAGACCACAGGGCTGCCGAGGTGATGTGGCCTCTGGTGAACAGCAGGACTGGGGAGGTTCTCTGGCTTCCCTTCGTAGGGAAGCACTTAGCACTTAGAAGTGCTTTCTAAGTACCGAAGCTGTGAGTTTCACAGGAAGCTGACACCACCACAAACCCGCAGCAAAGAATAAATTTATTTCTCTTACCTTGCTAATGGGGGGCTCCCCAAAGCAACTCCTGGGCAGGAGCAGTGTTAGACCCGATGCGTGCTGGATGATCCGTGGCTGTTCACATCGGCTTATGCGGAGTTGTTCCCTTTAGCAATGTTACATCCTCCTCACCAGTGTTCCACTTCCACAAAATGGCCATTGCTTGCTTAATTCTTCCTTTTTAGTCATTGAGCAGAGCGTGTTATGGGGGCTGTGAATAATTTGAACTTCTACAGATGTAGGAGATGTAAGTCCACCGCTGGAAGTGTCCCAGGCCAGAGTGGAAAGAAACGCATCCCTGCCCCTGGCAGCAGATGGGACTGGATGGCTTTAAGGTCCCTTCAACCCAAACCATTCCATCATTCCATGATTCAACTTTAGAGATCCATGTAATGTTGCTCCTCTTTTATAGATGGAGAAATGGACTCAGGAGCGGTATTGACAAGACATTCCTGCCTGTGAAGGGGGTGAGGCCATGGCACAGTTGCCCAGAGAAGCTGTGGCTGCCCCATTCCGGGAAGAGTTCAAGGCCAGGTTGGATAGGGTTTGGAGGAACCTGGGATAGTGGAAGGTGTCCCTGCCCATGGCAGGGGGTGGAACTGGGTGAGCCTTAAAGTTCTTTCCAACCCAACCAATTCCATGTTTTCCAGATTCATTGCCATGTAACAGCAAAAGCCATCCATGTGAAAATTCCAGGACTCAAGAGCAAGGTTTTACCTGAATACTTCACTTTTATTAGTCTCTCTTAGAATACTGTACAAAGGAGTAATAAAAATATTCACACTTTATTTTAGAAAGTTCTCTACAGGAGACTCCTGTATCCACAGCAAGAAGAAGGGCTACTGGGAAAAAACCCCTAAAATTTTGTACAGAACATTCCTTTAAGAAAACCTCCCAACTAATTCAGCTGATTTAACTGATCCAAGGAGAATACGGATACCCCAACACTCACATGCTTAAAAGATATTCTAGGCAATGAGAAAGCAACGTAAGTCACAATGAAGAATATTAATGTGTTAACCCACTGCTGTCCTCTCCTCAAGGGCCAGTACCAAGCTTCTAAAAACAACCCAAAATTCCACAGTGATTCAAACATAAAAGTAATGGAGAATGAAGTAGCCCTCAATCTGGTTTCTTTTAAAGGCTTTTTCCTGCAAAGGACTGTTTGCCAGCCTGGTAGCAATGTGAAATGACTCCCAAGTCAGGATCCCTGAATAAGGAGCATCAGGCTGGGAGGATCTGCTGGTTTTCCGGCTGTCCTGCAGCAGAGGCTGCTGTACCCTGTGGATACGTGCATGGTGCTGACAGTGACTGAGGAGGCTTTGCTCAGTATGAGATGGGACAGGCTGCTGCCAGTTCCTGAGAAGGGTTGCAGACTTTCAAAAGCTTTTCTCTTTCATTGCAGAATAAACAAAGCAAAGGCTGAAGTACCTGCTCACAAGGAGTTGTTTCTCTGTCACAGGAGATGTGATCTCCTTCAACTCTCTAGGTGAGATTTGCCCTGGTCATGATACAGGAGAAGTGTGAGAGGAAATCTGTCAAGTACTGCCTCTCACTCTCTGGTAACTGGTTATATGGTGGAACCTCCTCAGCACATGTCACCTGCTCTTCTTCCTCTTCGGATGATAACCTTAAGCTCTCACCTTTGGGCCAGTTATGACTTCCAAGATCCCAGGACGATTTGAGTTCCCTGATCAAGCTCACTATGTAATGAGGGGGATCCATTTACTCCAGGTAGCATTGGTGGCATATGTGTTGCAGGGACTTTTCCTTAAAGCATTCAGCCCAGCACTGGTAGTCAGAGTGACGGAAGCAGCTGTGCTTCAGTGCCAATCACTTCTGAGGCAGCTCGAATGCCTTCATAGGCTGCAAGAATCTCTTTCTCATTTGAGGTGTATCTGGCTTCAGATCCTCTGTATGCCCAACTCCAGAACCAGAGAGGTCATCCTCGGGTCTCTCCAGTTACCTCCAGGATGGACCATTCTCCCTGGCTGTGGTGTAGAGCACGTTCCTCACATCCTGTGCTGTCCTGACTGGCCCAAGGGCTACTGCTTGTGATATCTCATACTTGATCTGCTCAGAGGCTTGCTGTTGTTCAGGTCCTCACTGGAAAACATTCTTCTTTTGTGTCATGAGGTAGAGAGGATTTACAATCTGGCTGTACTCCATGATGTGTATTCTCCAAGAGCCCGCAGCGCCTAGGAAAGCCTGTGTTTCTTTCTTGCTGGTCGTTGGGGACATAGCAGTTATCTTACTAATCACCTCTGTTGGAATCTGTCTGTGTCCATCTTGACACTTCACCCCTGGGAACTGAATTTCCTGGGCAGGTCCCTTGACTTTACTTTGTTTGATGGCAAAACCAGCTTTCAGGAGAATCTGGATTATTCTCTCTCCTTTCTCAAAAACGTGCCCCGCCGTGTTCCCCCATACAGTGATGTCATCAATGTACTGCAAATGTTCTGGAGCCTCAGCCTTTTCCAGTGCAGCCTGGATCAGTCCATGGCAACTGGTGGGGCTGTGTTTCCACCCCTTGGGCAGTCGATTCCAGGTGTACTAGATGCCTCTCCAGGTGAAGCCAAACTGTGGCCTGCACTCTGCAGCCAGAGGAATGGAGAAGAACACATTTGCAATGTCAATAATGACACCACTTCTCTGCCTTGGCCTCCAGTTTGTACTGAAGCTCCAGCATGTCCGGCACAGCAGCACTCAGTGGTGGGGTAACTGCATTCAAGCCACAATAGTCCACTGTCAGTCTCCACTCCCCATCAGATGTACACACAGACCATATGGGGCTATTGAAGGGTGAGTGGGTCTTAATGACCACTCCCTGGCTCTCCAGTTCACAGATCATCTCATGGATGGCAATCAGAGTCTTGGATTGTGCGGTATTGCTGATGGGGCAGTGTAGTGGCGGTGATTGCTACCTGCTGTTCTTCCACCCTCAGGAGTCCTATTGCAGAAGGGTCCTCTGAGAGACCAGGGAAGGTGTTCAATTGCTTAATGCCCTCTGTCTCCACAGCAGCTGTCCCAAAACCCCACCTGAGTCCTTTTGGGTCTTCGAAATAACCACTCCAGAGGAGATCTATGCCCCAGAATACATGGGGCCTCTGGACCAGTCACAATAGGGAGTTTCTTCCACTTCTTCCCAGTCAAGCTCACTTCAGCTTCTGACTTCAGAGTCAACTCCTGCAACACCCCTGTCTCCCCAGCGATAGAAACAGGTTTTGCCCCCACATGTCCCAATGGTATTAAAGTACATTGTGCACCTGTATCAACCAAAGCCTTGTATTTTTGTGGTTCTGATGTGCCAGGCCATCGGATCCACCCAGTGCAAAAGACCTGATTTTCCCCAACCTCTATGAGGCAGGACTCCTCTAGTCCTGGCTACCATTCCCTCCCTGGATGTGCATTCTGGAGACCCCTTCCAGGGGGTCAGACATGTCATCCTCCTTTCTGTTATACCTGGCGGGTCAGTCATGGGAAAGTGGAGCTACATAGATTCTGGTGGAACTCCCTCTGTTAGTAGTTTCCTCCTTTAGTTTACGCAGCCATGCTGCCAGGACAGAAGTGGGTTTTCCAACCTATCTTCTCATATCTTCCCCATGCTCACATGGGAAGAGCCACAGGTTGGATCATGGGGTGTAGCCCCTCTCCCTAGCTGGGGGACATCTGCTTCCGATAACAGAGCCTCTGCTCTGTTCTGATGAGACTTGGAGAAGACCCTCCTTAAGCTCCTTGCTGAGTTTCTGATGGTTTTCTTCATTCCTGTCTTCCAGTCTCCACAAGTTTGACGCTTGGTCAGACCTGTTTCCACAGCTGAGATTTGGGTTTGTGTTGGGCTGTGCACAGTGTCTTTGTATGCCTGGGGCCTCCTGGTCACAGCACCCACTGTCTTGTCCCCCTCATTCCACCACAGCATCGCTATGACTTGGGCATACCCCTGTGTCCCGGGTTGTGTGAGTTTGAGCCACATCAGTGTTGTACATGTTACCAGGTCTGGACTCTTAGTGGTTCGGTTGTCATCTGAGAAAAGGATCCCTATCACAGCCCATTCTCACAAGTGTTGGGTTCCTTGTTCCATGGTCTTCTAAGGCCTTGCTGCAGCTGGAGATCTTGTGGGCAAAGGTACCTCTCCTTCACACTTGTTAAGAGCTGTGTCCAGAGGCTGAGAGGTTCAGGCCTCCTTGTGCTCCCCTGGTCAATACCCACATCACGTGACAGGGATCCCAAGTGCCTCGCTTCAGTACTATCCAAAATTGTTCCATCACCTGCAGAGTCCCAGACTCAGATCAACCCACTTACTATAGACTCGTTGGGCCATCAGGTGAGGTCTTTTCTCAGATTGCAAAAAGGACAGGGACTCGGTGATTATTTCTGGTTCCAATTCCCCTGCTGGCTGTGAGGATCCTGGCTCCCCATCGTCATCCACCAGGCAAATGGATTTGGTTTTGTATTTCCTGCTCTGAACAGGGGCTACTGCTATTGGCTTAGGCTGCCCCTCTGGTTTAACTGTAGCCTGGGTGACCGGGGAATGCTGATTTATCCTCCTGCCCCTCTGGCTGTAGGTGCTGCCGTACGATATTGAGCAGCGTGCGGTGAGCATCAGCCAGGGCCCAGCACAGTGCAATGGGCTTCTTCTCTTTAGAGCTGTCATCGCAATTTTCTTTCAGATATTTCCCCACCTCAGCTGGATTCTGAATTTGTTCAAGAGGAAAGTTTCAGACTATTGGGGCAGAGAAATCCTTCTGGGCTTGGCCTATGTCCTGCCACATTCCACGCCACTCAGGATTTTCCACCACTGGAGTGGATCTCTGGAAATCTCATCCCCGATTCTAAATGTGCTGTAGGCCATATGGAGAAGAGTTAACAGAATTAACAACAAAAAGATGGTGTCTTTAACATGCCGAGGGAAGTGAACATTCTCAAAAGGTGATGTGCCAGACCAGAAGGGGAAGAAGGAAGTAAAAGGCTGGGAAACATCATCCCCTACTTTTCCCCCACCAGGCTGGGTATGATTATTAATAAACCCCTAACAGAGGCAGCTGAGACCAGGACAGGAAAACAGCAGAGAATACTCATCCCAAATAACTCTTCTTGCCTCTCGTATTTCATGAATTATTATCACAGAGTATGTCAACACAGCAATCCCGGTTCAAGTCCCTGATGTAAAAAAGATACATAGGTGGGGCAGAACTGCCAATATGTATGGATAAGTATGCATGCCTAAGTGCCAGAAAGCCATTATTAAAATGGGCAGCATGGTGACCAGTGAGTGCTGTACCCAAGACTATGTCTTCTGAACAAAATTGTTATTTTTTCTCTTTCTCTCTTGGTCCCCTTAAGTTGGGTGCCAAATTTGTCTTGGTTTGTGACAATTTAAAGGACAATACTCTGGGATGAGTTGTCTCCCTTTAAGGATTCAAAGAATTCCTTCCCACTAATAAGGAAGGAGATACTCATAGATCAGTGAAGAAATAACAATTTACTAACAAGCAGAACAGCAACAGGCAAAGAATAACTGTGAATTAAGTGCTAGATACAAAGTTGCTAAATCTCATGGACTCTCCCCAGAATGAAGAGAGACCCAAAAATGCAGGGGACACCCTGAATCCCCAAGATGGGGCTCCACAGCTGAGCATGTGGTTTGAAGGACCAAGGGAAAGGTGGTGTCAGTCTTCCCCCCGCCTCCCCTGCTCTGCTTATCTCCCCAATGGCTGGAACTCCTGCTGGTGTTCTCCAGATCAGGGAGAGAACTCAGGGGGGGACTTTGCCTTCCTTGCGGCAAGAGACAGAAGGGCAGGTGAGGCAAGGGCTGGGCTGGGACGACTCGTGGTCCTCTCTCTTTGGCCAGGCGCCGTTGGTGAGTTGGAGCAGCTTGGAGCAGGGCTGCCCTGCTCGGAGGAACCAGGCGGGTGCTGGTGGAATTCACCCCAAGGCAGCTCAAAACCACCAACTCTCCAAGCTGAGGGAAAAATAATGAAAAGAGAAACCCTCAAAAAAAAAAAGGAAGGAAATCCTTTGCCTGAACACAGACCATGTAACCCCCAAAGTGAATACACGGCCACAGAAGAGCCAGAAGCCACCTGAGACGAACAAGTTTAATAGGGCCCATGGTAACAACCTCCCTCCCCACACACGAGGTTCTGGTTTGTAAGGTTGTAAAGATACAGTAACAATTCTTTGGGTGCAGATAGATATGGAATACAATAATGTTATGGATTACCCCAGGAAAACTGGGGGGTTCTAACATTTGGAATCTGTTACAGGGACTGTGGATAACTCAAACTTCTACAGATGTAGAGGATGAAACTCCCTCACCCTCCCCAGGACCCTGTGGGGAGCTGGGCCTCATCATTGTAGGGGTGGGATAAGCCATAGCACATGCTTTTTGATACCTTCCTGCCTTTCACTGCAGCATAGGATTTCTTGGAGTTGGAATTCAGGGGGCAGAAAAGATGTAAATAGCCAAGTGTGATATACCAGCAACAGGTGGTGGTTGTGGAATCATAAATAATATTTTGTAGACTTGGGTGAAAACTAAATCCTCTTAAAGATACATCTTGCCTTAATTTGTGCCCTTTTGAGCAGCCTGAGTTGCATGGACTTTTGAAAGTGATCCCACTGGAGCCATGAACATCTAAGGAAGCCATTCTTTGAATACCTGGAAAAAGGTTTGTGTTAGTCAATAATTATTTTCCATTCTATCTCATTGTATCCATGGAGTTTGAGTGGATTAGGAAGTGGCTAAATGCCCTTATTTCTGGTACAGCATCAATCCTAAGCTTGTCAGATGTATTGTGGGACCGAAAACACACGAAATTAAGAAACTGCCTTTGAGAACACCCAATTGCTTAGCAAAAAGCTGCTGTTTATTTATAAAGTGATAATGGGAGTATTTGTAGTGTTTCTCTGAAGTGCTGCCCATGTCCCTTGAGCATCCTGGGGAGATGGGACCAGGGAGGTGTCAGTGAAACCTCTGGGATCCCCCACGTGGATCCTCTCCTCGTGGAGCCCCTGCTGAACCACAGAGGAACCAGTGTAAGCAAGTCACTACCGGTGTTTTCCTTTGGCTTTTGTGTCCTTTGCATTCCCTTTCCCTTTGCATTCCGCCTTTCCCTCTGCTTTTCCTTTGCCCTTCCCTTTCCCATTCACTGATTGCAGAAGCAGCAGCATTTTTAGGGAAGCAGAATTACATGAGGCACTGCTGCCAGGCCTGAGATTCTTTGGGCTTGTGGATTTTTCCATTGTCGCTCTGCATTCATGGGGAGACAGACAGAGAAATCCACTTTGATATCCAGCCTTTAGCACCCATAATGAATTTTCCAGCCTTATATTTGCTTTTTCCCGCCAAAGCAGCCTTGAGCATTAAAAAGAATGAAACTGAGAGGGAAACCTGGCTTGTTGGCAGAGATTTACACACGCCCTGTGGAAGGGATCCCTGGGCAGGACCAGGTAGCACTCTCAGCCACTCAGGAGGTTGAGGATGTACAGGGCCACGAACAGGGCTGCCACAGCCTCGAAGGGTTGATCCCTAGGGACAGCTGATCCATCTTCCTGGAGCTGCCCTCCACTCAGCTCCACCAGGGCCATGGATAGCCCCTGTTCCTCCTCATGTGGGAAGGAGAGCAGCCTGGCATTCACATGAAAAGGCCCATTCTGGTCCTCTAAGTCGTGTTCCAGCAGGTTTTCAACCTTCATGGCAACAACAAAAAAAGCAAAATCATCATTTTAATCCATTGTCAAGTTGTGACATCACTATGGAAATAACCCCCCTCCTCCCCCTTCATAGACCAAGTGTAATGTGTGTTCTCACCAGGTTCAGCTGTTGGGACACAATCTTCCTGTCCAAGGATTCCAGCAGCAGCAGCAGCTGATCCTCCATTAACTCTGCAGAAATAAATCGGGTTTGGATCAAAAACCTCCCACCAAGGTGTGGGAGGTTATTGGTGGTATGGGAATGGTGAGCAGGATGGAAAAGAGTGAAGAGGATGGGGAAGGGTGATCATTTCTAGTAGTAAATTCCCATTTCGTCAAAAGTTCTTTGAATGTTTTAATAGAAATGATTTGTGCAGCCTTGCTGTGAGGGGGATATGGCTGTTACTCACAGAATCACAGAATCCTGTGATTTGGAAGGCACCTAGAAGGATAATTGAAGTCCAGCTCCTGGCCCTGCACAGGACAATCCCAACAATCCCACCCTGTGCCTGAGAGCGCTGCCCAAATGCTCCTGGAGCTCTGGCAGCCCTGGGGCTGTGACCATTCCCTGGGGAGCCTGTTCAGAGCCCAACCACCCTCTGGGGGAAGAAGCATTTCCTGATGCAACCTAACCTCCCAGACACAGCTCCAGCCGTTCTCTCATGTCCTGTCCCTGATCACCAGAGCAGAGATGGGAGCTGCCCCTCGGGAGGAAGCTGTGACTGCACTTTGAGGGGGCGGGGAGCCCTGGAGTGGGGCAGAGGGGGGTTCTCTCCTCTCCCCTCCATAGGATTCAAATGTAGATTCCTCTTGAGCAGGAGGAAGAAGAGGAGTAAGAGAAGAAGGACTGGGAGCCATCCCTGCCTCAGTTTCCCTCTTAAAGACCCAAAGCCTCACCATCCAAAGCATCGAGGATGTAGCTGATTCCCTCTGCCATCTGAAGGAGAAGATCTCTTGGAGAATGCTGTAAGGTGCTCAACAGGTCTTTTAAGTCTGGGCTCTCAGTTTTCAGCTCATAACCATCATTTTCCTCAGGGACTTCTTCCATCTGGGGGACAAGGAAAAGAAACGTCAGGATTTTTGGGCAGAGGCTGCTGCTCATCCAGAGCAGACAGATGTGCTGAGTGAGGGAATTTTGGGTGGACAGTCGTGGCACAAGACAGGTGACTTATGGGGCAAGAGGTGTAGTCATGGATGTGTCTGTGTTTATAAATCCTGGCAGTAAGAAAACCTTCACTTACTTTCTGTCTCAGCTCTTGAAGGAGGTTCCTGTCTCTCATCACAGCTTTGATGGTGTTTAAGAATATGGCCAGCAGGTCAGGAGACAACTTGGAGAAAATTTGACAGTGATATTTAACTTCTGTCACCACTTCTCCTAATCTTCCTTGTGAGGGACCTGCAAATCAGAAGGAGTCCAAATCTGTCACTTCTGAACTAGGACTTCACTGGCAGCTGTAAAGTCAGAGTTTGAAAGACCTGTATGAGTGTTTTTGAAGGAATATGGAATTTGGGCCATTGTCATGTCTCAGGGAATAGGCAAATGCATCACTCCTGGTGATGTCTTTTATGTTGAGAGATTCCTTCTTACCCAAAGCAGGTAAAACTTGTGCAAGTGGAAGCTGGAAAATACATTACTTACCAGCACTGCCAAGTGAAAATGTCGAGGATAGTACTGGGACATATTGAAGACCTGAAACAGGATATAACGGACATTTACGGTGTTGTAACTCAGCTTTCCCACTGGTGGTCACCCACCCTGTTTTCTCCCTGGTTCTTTCTTCTGACTAGCAAAAGAAAAGAAACAAACCACACTGTGCTCTCTGTGCCATTTATCAACAGGAGCTCTGCAGCTCCTGAAATAGAGATCTGAGACGTCCTTCTTTCTTTCCTGACCCCTCCCCAAACAGCATCTTTCCCATGTAGCTCTTTGATTTTCCATGGGCTGTCTGACCTTCCCCAGGTGATTTCTATCCCTCACACTGCCTCCAGGTCCTTGCAAACAAGCTGAGGGTGGCTGTGGAGCCAAGTAATACTTTAGAAAATGTTCTTCTCCTTCAGCACTGTTTCCTGAAGGGAGGAGCTGGTAATTTCTGGAAGTTACTTACCCCATTCTCCATCTCTAATGTACAGCTGGATGGCCCTGAAGGCCAGGGTGCAGCCCTTCTCTATGGTTATGCTTTCTTTTTTCTCCCTGGTGCCCTTGTAAAGGAAAACAACCTGTTAGAACAGCTGGGTGCAGGTCTTGGGGAAGGACCGAGAAAGAAGCCAAACCTTTACATGGAGTTTGATGTTACATATGATATTTAAGCCCCCGTCTGCCTTGGTGGATGCCTTGTAGACGGTGTCCTCTGAGGTTTCAAAGATTTCAGTGACCACGTATAGATTGAGGTCTCTTCTCTGTACTTGTTGAATGAGGGAGTGATCCATGTTGATTTTTCTGAAAGATAAAAAGGATGGGGAGGATCTGGAGCACAAGGAGCAGCTGAGGGAGGTGGGGAGGGCTCAGCCTGGAGAAGAGGAAGCTCAAGTGTGACCTTCTCACTCCATTCCCTGTCTAACCTGGCCTAGTTAGGGAAAATTCCTGTCCTAAGGTCTTAATCTTGGTTTTAGGCTGTTGAAAAGCCATTGTTGACCTGCCGTGGGCTGGAGGGGGATGACCTGAGTGTGTGCTCCCTTTGTCATTCCTTACCTTTCACTTCTCAGTGCCTCCAGTGAGTTCTGTTTTATGCCCTTCTTGTGTGTCTTGGTGGAAATTGCCTTGGACAAGGAGCCACCTCCGTCCAGATCTACGTTTGCAGGCTTAGAAGGAAGGCTGAGACCCCCATCAACTTGGTCAGTAGTGACCTCAACAAGAGTAAATGTGCTGGATACTCGATCATCTCCCATGGAACGGAGGGACTCTGAAATAATTGCATGCATTATCTTTAGCAGGATTACAGAGACTCAGCACTGTAAGTATATCACACACAGGAAAGCTGAAACATGGTAGAGTTCAGCCACAAATTGTCCAAATATATTACTATGGTATTTGTGAACTTCAGGTTGGTAAATTTGGGCTTTACCTGTGCTTTTACCTCCTTCTTCAGGGAGAAGCACATCATCCAGTCTGCATCCTGTGGGGTCGTAGTAGGGAGCTGGGTGGAATATGGTTTTTGGTTTCCGCTTTTTTATCAATAGACAGAGGGGCCTGAAGTGCTCATTGTCTCCGAAGCTCTCAACAGGGGCCCATTTTTTTCTCGAATCTATGTGTTTTACGAGGAGTTTGGTGATCTTTTTAAACATTCTGTTGTGGTTGAAGGTTTGATGCAAAGCCATATGGATTTGTGCCTTGAGAAAGAGGCAACACAAGTTAAGCCACATTACTTGAAATAATAGCAGGACATTGTAACAAAGTGTTACATTAATTATTAAGAAGTTTTCAAAATAATGACTCAAAAACCCCCACATTATCCAAGGAGACAAGTTTCACAGGGTTGTTACAGGGCGTGTTTGGAGAGGCAGCAGCAGGAACTGTGTTTGGACTCGTCCCCCTTTGCTGATGAAGCCCAGTGATGGTGCAGACAGAACGCAGCTGGCAGAATCTGAGGGTTCTGATTATGGGGGCAAATATCCCCCAAAACAGAGAGAAACCAGCCCAGCCCAGCTCCTTGGGCATGCTCTGGTGCCCTACAGGGGAAAGCTGGTGTTTGAGGGCCAGAAACAAATCCCTGTTTATTTTCTGACACAGCTTGTTTTTATCAAAAAGTTTCAGTTTCGCTTTTCTGATGTTTTGCGAGATGGAGGTGGGGGCAGGAAATTGGGCAATTCAGACTGATTTTGGTTGGAAGGGACCTTACAGCTCATTCCATTCCCAGCCCCTGCCATGAGCACGGACACCTTCCACTGTCCCAGGTTGCTCCAAGCCTCGTCCAACCTGACCTTGGACACTTCCAGGGCTTGGGCAGCCACAGCTTCTCTTCCTGGACCTCACCACCCTCACAGGGAGGAATTTCTTCCCAATATCCCAACTCTCTTTCAGTATAAACTATTCCAAGGACAAATAGCCCTGTGTGCTTAATGTTAGTAGCAATTCCAGAACTCATTCCCTTGGAAGTATTCAAGAAGACAGGAAAAAACTAAACAAGAGCATTTAACAGAGAGCTTCCACCAACCCTCTCCCATACCCAAAGTTCTGGGATAATGCACTTGCCTGTTTGTGGGGTGGGGGTGTGCAAAGTAGACCTGCCGAGGTGATGCGGCCTCTGGAGAACAGCAGGACTGGGGAGAAGTTCTCTGTCTTCCCTTCTACTCAGAGGTGTGGAAGTGCTTTCTAAGTACAGGGGCTGTGAGTTTCACAGGAAGCTGGCACCACCACAAACCCATGGCAAAGAGTAAATTGATTTCTCTTACCTTGTTAATGCAGGGGGCTCCTCGAAGTAACTCCTGGGCAGGGGCAGCGTTAGACCCGATCTGTGCCGGAGGATCTGTGGCTGTTCACAGCAGGATATCTGGAATTGTTCACTTCAGCAGTTTTACATCCTCCTCACCAGCGTTCTGCTTCCACAAAAATTCCATTGCTTGCATAACTTCCTGTTTAGTCATTGAGCAGAGCGTGTTACAGGGGCTGTGGATAATTCGAACTTCTACAGATGTAGGAGATGTAAGTCTACCGCTGGGAGTGTCCCAGGCCAGAGTGCACAGAAACATGTTCCTGCCCCTGGCAGCAGATGGGACTGGATGGCTTTAAGGTCCCGTCAACCCAAACCATTCCATCACTCAATGATTCAACTTTATAGATCTATGTAATGTTGCTCCTCTTTTATAGATGGAGAAATGGACTCAGGAGCGGTATTGACAAGAAATTCCTCCCTGTGAAGGGGGTGAGGCCCTGCACAGGTTGCCCAGAGAAGCTGTGGCTGCCCCAACCCTGGAAGAGTTCAAGGCCAGGTTGTACAGGGCTTGGGACAACCTGGGGTAGAGAACAGTGTCCCATGGTGGGGGTTGGAACAGAATGAGCCTTAAGGTTCTTTCCAACCAAAGCCACTCCATGTTTGCTGGACTCACTGCCATGCTTGTTTAACAGCAAAAGCCATCCATGTGAAAATTCCAGGACTCAAGAGCAAGGTTTTACCTGAATACTTCACTTTTATTAGTCTCTCTTAGAATACTGTACAAAGGAGTAATAAAAATATTCACACTTTATTTTAGAAAGTTCTCTACAGGAAACTCCTGTATCCACAGCAAAAAGAAGGGCTACTGGGAAAAAGAAACCCTAAAACTTTGTACAGAACATTCCTTTAAAAAAACCTCCCAACTAATTCAGCTGATTTAACTGATCCAAGGAGAATACGGATACACCAACACTCACATGCTTAAAAGATATTCTAGGCAATGAGAAAGCAACGTAAGTCACAATGAAGAATATTAATGTGTTAACCCACTGCTGTCCCCTCCTCAAGGGCCAGTACCAAGCTTCTAAAAACAACCCAAAATTCCACAGTGATTCAAACATAAAAGTAGTGGAGAATGAAGTAGCCCTCAATCTGGTTTCTTTTAAAGGCTTTTTCCTGCAAAGGACTGTTTGCCAGCCTGGTAGCAATGTGAAATGACTCCCAAGTCAGGATCCCTGAATAAGGAGCATCAGGCTGGGAGGACTTGCTGGTTTTCCGACTGTCCTGGAGCAGGGGCTGCCGTACCCCATGGATACATGCGTGGTGCTGACAGTGGCTGAGGAGGCTTTGCTCAGTACGAGATGGGACAGGCTGCTGCCAGTTCCTGAGAAGGGTTGCAGCTTTTCAAAAGCTTTTCTCTTTCATTTCAGAACAAAAAAGCAAAGGTTGAAGTACCTGCTGACCACAAATTGTTTCTCCATCACAGGGTCAAGCCCACCTTGATCTCATGATACAGGAGAAGTGTGAGAGGAAATCTGTCAAGTGTGATGTGATCAGAATCCATTTAAAATCAGTGACGATCAGTCATCTCCTCCATGCAGGCACCTGGGGAAAACTCAACTCTAAAAGAAGGAGTTCTGCTCACGTTCGGGGTCTCCTCTCACAATGTGGCTTCACCCCTGATCTGTCACCTGCCAGGACATGTGATGACCCCTCAGCCTGCCCATGCTGTCCTTTCACTTCAGATTGCCTCAGGTACACTCAAAAATGGTGGTTTAATTACAATTAACTTCTTGCTTTTTATTTTTGATTAATCCTGACACCTACCCTTAACTCAGGATCTTAAGAAAGATTCTACCCGATGTGTAACTGTTCACATACTTATTAATCATATATAGATACTCAACACACCACAATAGAACATGAAATCTTTCTTCAACTCACTTCTTTCCATATTTCTCCTGTTTTCATTTATCTTTTCCTTGATTGGATTAACAGAGTCCAAGTTAACAGCAGTTATTCCACGGAAAAACACCACACCTGTACTGTAAAGAGTGTCATTGTCACATGACCCCTGCACTGGCTGTTTTGATCATTTGTGTGAAGGAGAGAAATTAAACTTTACTTTTGTTGTTAGGCAAAGCCCTAATTAAAGTTTTGGACTTTAGGCTTTAAAACCTGTTTGTTTGGTATGTTTATAATCCCATTCTGGGTCCCAGTTGATCTTTAATTTAAGAAAATAGGGTCAGATGTCCATAGTGTCAGTGACCAGGTAAGTAACATGTTCAAACCCACAGCTGTTGTAATGCCTTCAGGGAGACTGTGGGAATTGCTGTATCTCAAAAAAAGCTGATCCCTTCAATTGACAGTTACTCTAAATTTACCAATCTGTGATTGCATATGCTTAGGAATACCCAGCATATGTCTGTCTGTGAGGAGCCATGTTTGAAACCATCTAGAGACTGTTTCTGTTGCAAAAAAGATGTTTTTCATTTTGTTTTCTACCAAAATAATTTGTTTTCTTTCATTTCCTCTGGAGATGGAAGTTGTATCTGGCCAGACACTCAGGTCTGTTCAGCACCAGAGTCAGCATTTCAGGTCCAGCCTCAGCCACTCTGCCCCTCCTTGGAGTGGCCTTTCCCACAGGGATACTGCTCATGTCTGTGTCATTTCCAAGCTGATTGATGAAATATCTCTATTTTGATCATGGTTATCATTGTCTAGTAGCTTAAAGAGCCGATTAGAGTAGAGAGTACCTTAACTAAAGCAGCAGCTCTTGTGTCCTGGGGGTTACATTGAAGGTTCAACCTCCTGATCAAGGAAATTGCACATCTGTCAACACCCTGTGATCTCCAGCCAGACTCTTTTCTCCTTCTACCTTCTTGAAAACTTCCTTTTCACTTATATTTCCACTTTTCAAACATATTAGGGAATGATTCGCCCTGCATTCCAGCAGCCCTCTGAGGTACACTGAATATTTTCCCTTCCCTGTAGCAGTCCCAGAGCAACTTCCCTAAAATTATGCATGGAGCAGTTACTGATCTGAAATTCCCCCGTCCATGTCCTATGCTCAGACCATCCAACAACTCAACACTCTCCACCATGGCCTCTAAAGCCGGATTTGCTACTGCAGGGAAAAAAATAACAGATTTAAAAGATTTATACCATTGTCAAAAAGGTGAGACAATATAAGCACTAAGACAACAAAAATACAGGTTTCTTGGGGTTACAGGGGAAGCATGAGGGGAAACACATTCCATCTGGCACACAACCCAAAAGAAAATCAGATAATTTTGAATAGTAAAAAGCTGTCTCAGCCAGGAAACCTAAGCCTGCTTTATGTAGGTGGCAATTTTAGGGGGACAAGGCTCGATTTTGTTCCTCTATGAAATAATCTATTAACAGTGACCCAGTGACTCCTTCTGCTGCTCAATTCATCTGCTGCTGGTGCTGCTCCTCACACAGCCCTTGGGTGTGGAGCTGAGGGACAGATTCCCAGGTAAGCCAGAAATCCAACCCTCGCTTCCCTTGAGTCCATGGAGAACTGGCAAATCCCAGTCACATGGACTTCATCAACCAAGGAGCTGAACTGAGGAGAAAAATTCCAATGAAAGTCAAGGATGGCTGCATGCTTGATTAGAGCAATCAGCCCTCCACCTGTACCCATCCATCGTCAGCCTCTCCCACACCTGTCCATGTCCATGTTCCAAGGAGCTCCATGGCATTTGTTGTCAATCATTAAATTACCTGCCCCCAGCCCTTGATCCAAATGCCCACTGAGCCCTTGTGTGGCTTAAAAACAGCAGTTTGGGGTGGGGAAAAGAGTTACTTGGTCAGATTTGGATATAAACTGAAAATAACGAACATGATTTAGGATCTATCCACCTTTTCTGTGAACGACACAGATGGTGCTGTAGGGAACTGAAAGCTTTGTCAAACTGCAGGTCATTCCCTCCTGTGCTGATTTTAGGAAAAGAACTTCCCTTCTCAGTGGTGTCAACGACTGCAAAATAAAAACGTGTTTTTCACTTCCCCCTCCCACTTCCCACCTAAAACTGGAACTCAGACCCCAAAACAATCCAGTTCTGAGAAAGTCTGGCTGTATCCCTTTGGATTTCCCCCACGTACTGCTCAAAGCACCCAGCTTCAGGAAGGGAAATGTATTTTAAAGTGCATTTACCACAGCAATAGTACCAGCACTAAAAGCTTTTCCCCTCATCCCTATGCTTGTTATTCCAAGTCTGGAATAGATGAGACTCCTCCCAGAATTCATCTTTGTTGTACCTCAGAGTCTCAGTGGTTTTGCATCTATTGATGACCCTCGGATAAGAGAGATCCGGTGTCGCGCGTCCTGCTCCGCACTAAACTCTACTCTGGAGCTGGTTTGGATTTATTGGGCACGAGGATCCAGCATGCGGAATGTGTCTTTTGGGATCTGCGTTTAAACAGCTGCTGCGAAATCACATCCCAGTCTGTGTGGGGGAGGAAACAGGGCTGGAGAGAAGGAATCCCCCCTTTGCCCTGCTCCTCTGCCATCCGCTCCAGCCACGCCGCTCAGTACTTGTTGATCCCAAAGATCCGGACTCCGTGGAACTGAGGCAGTTTGGGGATCAGGACGCTCATGAGGGAGATGGTGTTGATGATGAAGTGTATCCGGTCGTACTTGGTGTAAAAGCTGGTTAGAAAATACCTGGGAAAGGAGGATGGGAACAGAGGGAGAGGCAAACTGAGCTATGGCATTCCAAGTGTTTGATTCCCAGGACAGAACACTGATGGGTACTGGGACATGAGGCAGCTCGGCTGCCCCGGGATACTCACAGGACGATGGGCATGATGGTGAGGAACTTGCGGGAAGCAGTGAACTGCACTCCATAATCCATCTGCTCCCAGTGCGTGAGCAGCCGGGCCTTGCCCTGGTCCGGGGTCTCGAAGGGGGTTCCCTTCACGGTGTGCAGGAAAATGTACATGCTCTGCAGGACACACAGAGTGAGGCACACAGGGCCCTGGATCCCAAAAACCCAGCCAGGGGAGCAGATCTGGGAGCTTGCACCCCCGTGCCATTCCACTAGAGGGATGTGGCGCTGCTGGAAAACTTGGAGCGGCCGGGGAGGCAGGGAAAGGAAAGTTGGGAAAGGCCGGGGCAGCTTGGCTGCTCCACGTGAGGCCTCTCGCTCGACTGCTGGGTGTGTGCCAAGGAGGTGGTGGCAAGATTACAGCCCTGGGATCTCTGGGATCGGGAGATTAGCGCCTACCTGCTGCGGCACGGCAGAACGCTCCCTGAAAACGTGCTGGGAGAGGGCCTGTCACCCCCTGATTACCAGGGGAACACAAGTCACAGACAGTGTCTGGCTACACCACAGCTCCTAAATACGGCCACTCCCGGCCTTTAAATTCCTTTTTGTCCCCAGAACCTAGAGCTGCCACGGAAGGAGGATGAGAAGCCAGCAGCTCGTGAGCCGAGTGCTGAGCAGCTCCAGTTTGGGGGTTTGTGGTTGTTTTTATTCCCTTAGCAGCTCCAGTTTGGGGGCTTGTGAAGGTTTTTATCTCCTGAGCAGCTCCAGTTTGGGCGTTTGTGGAGGTTTTTATCCCTCACTAGTAATAACTTTAGCATGAGGGTTCTCAATCCCTGTCATTTTTGTCTCTGGAATATTCCCAGGCTGAGATAATATTTAAAATAAAGGATACACAATCAATTGCTCCATCTCTGAAGCTTTTTGTCCCCTGTGCCCAAGGGGATCTATTTGGGGACTTGATCCTTAGAGAGAGGAAATCAGTTCCTGGACTAATCTTTTACTTTAAGCAGAACAAAATCAGGGGTTTAATCTTGTTTTCTTAACTCTGTTGAGGCTAATTCAGGTTTTACTAACCCAAGTCACATCCTGCCAACATCTAGGGCCTGTCACAGACTCCTCTGGGAAGGGGACACGACAAAGGACTTGCCTTGCAGGAAATTAATCCATCTCCCCTCCGAGGAGCCTCACCAGGTGTTGCTGCCTCACCTGTACCTGGGCTGGATTTAAATCCATGACCCAGAGGCACCGGTACAGGTTGAGGGCTGGAGGTTGAGCAACTCACCCAGTATCTTTGGAAACACAAAGGAATTGTTTCAACAGGAATCTCAGCAGGTTGCTCAGAGGAACAGCTGTGCTGAGGTTCCCCGTGTGTGCCCCAGGCCACGCCGCTCCCTTACCAGGTTGTGGATGATGTTGGTGAGAGTCCAGACCACGGGGACGCTGAAGAAGGGGATGCTCAGGAGCACGACATGCAGCAGCCCGATGCCCAGGACGTAGGACAGCCAGATGCCGCGGCTGTTCATGACACGGGTGTTGGGGTTCACCTCGCTGTGCGCCGTTCCCACGTTCATCCTGGCTCTTGTGGCCGATGGGAGCCCCTGGAATTGAAACACTGAGGTCAGAGCTCGGATCCAAACTGCTCAGCCAGGCTGAGCGCCGGCTGGTTGTCAAGCAAACCCAAAATCTGCTGTTTGCTATAAAAATCCCGAGTCGGTTCACTCCTCTGCCCCTCGTTATTGCCATTCTTAGAGCTGACGTCGCTAACTCCGGGAGTGGTTGAGATTTGGGAATTATGTGTGGGAAGCTTGTCTGTGACAGAAGCTACTTGTGATTTGAGATGTTTTCCTGGAGCTGAGGTGTCGAGGTTCAATCCCACGATTGCCTGACAGAACTCAAACCAATACTTTTAAGCACTTTTAAATCCTCATCACAGTGTTAATCACGGAAACACAGCACAGGAAGCTTCCTGCATGTTTGTGGAGTCAGCATGCCTTAAACTCGGGAAGAGAACACAGTATTTGCAGAAGAAAGGCTCTGTATCAACAGATCTCCTAATTAATTTAACTAAATTAACAGGGTTCTGCACAGCTTGGGAGGTTTGCTGCTCTCCTGCTCTGGCTCACATTTTGCCTTCAGATTTAACACTTACAAAGGGGGAAAAAGAAGGAACAAAAAAAATTTCCCCCCAGGGAAGGAATGAGATTCCTCTTGAAGAACGTAAAAAGAAAAAGGGAGAGATAACAGGGCAAAGTGCCTTGGGAGGATGTTTCAGAAGGAAGAGCTGTGGAGGAGGTGGCTCTTCCCCTACCTGGAAAGAACAGCTGCCACATAGGCGGAGCACAAAGATGGTTTTCTGGACAATGCCAGGAAGGAGAGGAAAGAAGAGAGTGTCACCCCCTTGGAGCAAGTCCTTGGAGTGGTGCCCCTGAGACAGTGAAGGTATCAAGGGGCTTTTTGGACTGACACAGTGGCAGTAGGTATCAGTCAGCTCCCAGGCTGGCTGGGAGCAGGAGAGCCCCGGCTCACTGGTTTCCAGGGCTTAGAGGAAACAGCACAAACTAAACCCACTGCAAAGCTGAATGTCTTCACACCAAGATCAGGGAAATTCTTGTGTAAAATAATCGTTGTGTCCTACGTAAGTGGAGTTTGATGAGATGATCCAGTTCATCCTCCTTGGATACAGGATCCCACAGTGAGAGCTGTTTCCTGATGTCTGGCTTCGTGGCTCTGCTGTTCGTTCCCACAGCTGGAAGCCGTGTTGCTGTTCCCTCCAGCTCTCCAGAGGCGAGCCCGAGCCAGATCTAACATCACACTCTCCTCGCTGCCAGCTGTTCCCAGCTCCCTCGTGGAGCGCTGGGCCTGGCTTGTCTCAGGAGCTGGCACCATCCCCGCTCCTGCCCAGGGCTGGGACTCACAGCCAAACTCCACTCCACAGCTCCATGTAACTTCCAAACCTCTTCCATCCACACAGGTGGCTGTTGCTGCAGATCCTCACCTCCCTTTATCAGGAGGATCATACCCTGGAGAAGGATTTCGTTTCCAGGAAAGAGGCTGCAGGTCTGTGAGGTGGTCGCTTCCTTGTTACCCACCTCCTGGCTCATCGGCTTCTGGATATTCCAGAGGAAAGCCAAAGTTTGGTCTGGAAACAGGACTAGGAGCCAGAGCTCAGCACTTCACCCCTGGCAGGGAGAATAGCTCCAACCTGAACCTGCGGCAATTCCCAAGGGCTCTCAGAAGGAAAACTGGGGGTTGGGGTGAAGCATAAATGAGTCAAAAAGAGTCAGATTGTTACAACAACAAAAAGCAAAACACCCTATGGAATGTGTCAACAGGAGTGCTGAGTGCCAGACATGGGAAATAGTTCTCCTGGATGTTCGAAGAACACTGTCCAGTCCGGGGAGGAGCTGGAGAACATCCAGAAGAGCAGAGAAAATGAGCAGAGGTGTAGGAAAAACATGACCTGCAGAGACAGCTGGAAGGAAATGGGTTTGTTTAGTCTGGAGGAGGCTGGAGAGGGGCGTGAGGAACAGTCGGACACTCCAGAGGGAGCTGTGCCTGTGGGATTCCAGCTGTGCAGCAGGAGGAACCACATGGCTGGGTCTCACAGTGACGTGGGGGTGCAGGAGATGGGATGCTGGAAGGGACTGCCCACAGAACGGGATCCGTGCTCTTGCTGGAGGCCTTAAAATCTAGCTTCATCAGCAGTTAAAAAACTTCTCTCGAGGAGTCTCTCCTGAAGCAATACCATTATCCAAAGGCCGTGGAAGCTCCTTGCAGCCAGAGGTGCAAGTGGCCTGTGCCGTGGAATTTCCAACTATGAGCATAACTTCCAAAACAACAAAGGAGCAGCTTGGACTTGGTCTCCTCTGCAAACGAGGGCAGTTGCAGACCCACAGCTGGGAGGGAAAGGGCCCACCTTGGAAGCTGTATGTGAAGTAATTCCCCTCCCTGTGCTTCAGTTTCCCTTCCTTGTAAAAGTAAGGATGAGAGGGGTGGAATGCTGGAACACACAAGAAGTTAATTCATTCTTGCAGGACATGCCAGGCACTCACTGCTGCAATGGGGTGATTTCACATCTCCAACTCTGTTCTTCCCCCACCTTAAATATTTCACTTGCGGATCTTTCCAACTCTGCCCTGAGCTGTTCAGCCCTTGGCCCAGCTCTCCCAAATTTCAGATTGCACAAGCTTGGTCGAGGGCACACGAGCTCCCAGAGCTCTGTCCCTACCCCCATTCCATGTTTGCTTTCTAATTCCACACCAGGATTTGTTCACCTGCAGGACAACAAGGCACAGCCCCCCACGGGAAGGACTCCAGGCCCCCCTTCACAGAGCAGCTGTTGCCAGGCTCTGCTTTCCCACTTTTTTTGGGACAGAAAAGCCTGAATGTTGCACCAGGCTGAGGGTGAAGGTCAGGGCTGTGCTGACATTGGACAGTGGCCATCCAAGGAGGGGAAAAGTCAGAGCTGTGGCCAGTGGCAAAGGGCACAATGCAACATTGTGCCCTCCCTCTGCCACATCCCTCTGCCACATCCTTCCTGTCCTGCTCCCTCTCCAGGGGCAGCTCCTTCCTCACCTTTGTCCCCAGAGGAGTGTGACCACCATCTGTTCCCATTCCCTTGCTTAACGCTTGGACTTCATGATCTTAAAGGCCTTTTTCATCCTATGATTTGGCAGTGCTGTCACCTTCCCTGGGGACTGCAGGATCATGCTCCAATCCTGGCACCCTGCTGCAGGATCTTCACTGGGCTGGTGAGGGAAGGAGGGCTCAGGTGCTTATCTTCATCTTGAGTGTTCCCAGACTGCAGGTGATGATGATCCCATGGATCACAGATCCAAATCTCTGGCAGCAACAGCTGCCACCTCCCAAACAAATCCTTTAAACCCTTCTTTGCCGACGGCATTGGATGAACCAGAGCATGGAGGACATGGGGGATGCTGGTGAACTGGGCTATGCTGAGAGGCGGGTGCTGGGTGAGAGGTGAGACTGGGAACACAACGCTCTGTGTCCATCCAGCCCAGAGCCGTGTCGGACACATCTGAGCCCCAGCACTGCCCGGTTCCTCCTCGGAGTGCCTGGGGCTGCCAGAGCCCAGGAGGGGACACGGGGACGAGGACACGCGTGAGCCACCCCGGCTGAGGGCCGGGGTCCTGGCCCCCTCGGCCTTTTCTCATGGATTTAACGGGAGATCTTGGGCACTAAGGAGAAGGCCGAGGTTGGGCCCCTATGGGGGCACGTGGGGTCCCAGATCACACTTTTCCTCCTGGTTTCCCTGAGACGGGACAGTGCCCCGGGGGGCCGAGGCACGACCCACTCCCGGCCGGGCTCTGCACAGCGCGACCCGCCCGTGGGGGTCCGCACTACCCAAGTGGGACCCCCCACTCCCACCCCGCCGCTTCCCAGCTCCATCCCA
>VZRJ01000119.1:27353-56345 GCA_013397565.1 Ptilonorhynchus violaceus
CCCCCGGCGGGGCGGGAGGCGGGGAGGGGAGGGTCGGCAGCGCCGCACAGAGCGGACCTTCCCCCGGGGAAGCACTGGGGCTTCCCTCGCCTGCGACGCCCCCGGTGCCGAGCGGGGCCGGGGGGATCCCCGGGCGTCCCCAGTCACACGGCGGGTCCTGGCGCCCGCACTGCCCCCGGCACCTCAACCGCCTTTCCCGGGGCTGGCGGCGACCCCCGGTGTCGGGCTGGGGACCCCCGCGCCTTACTGCAGGCTGGGGAACCCGCGCTGGGGCAGGGCTGGCTGTGCCCGTCGTCGCTGCGGTGCCTGGTCTGCATCCCACCTGCAGACACCACCTGGGAGGGTGTCCCGGTCCCGTGGACGAAGTAGCCCCGTCCCGGGGCACCGGGTCCCGGCTCGGTCCGGTGGTTTCCCGGGAAGCGAGAAGTGGGTACCAAGAGGCTGTATTTGTCCTAGGTTACCTCCGGAAGACTTGGGGAACTGGTGCAGTGTGAGGCTCCGGGCTCCCGGTGCCCTTGGTGTGCCCTGAGCTCTGGACCCTCATGGATCGCGGGGCTCCGGCAGCGCAGGGGTCGGCTCTGCACAGGTGTGACCTTGGGGTGTTTCGGCGTGGCAGGGCTGTGTGACGGTGCCGAGCACTCGGGGTGCTCACCTGGCTGTGCTGTGGGGGCCACTCTTGGGTAGGGACCTCTGCACCACACCGGGGAGCCCCGGTTAGCATCCCAAAGCGGGTTTGGTGGTGTTGGGGTGCTCTGGGAGCGGGGGGCAGCGGGACACGCAGGCAGCTTTGCTGGTGGCACAACACGGGGCTCCCGCAGCACTCAGCTCTGCCTGACCGGGTGCCACAGGCACCTGTTATCGCCGGTGGCTTTGATTGTGGGATGGTGGGAGAGCACCTGGATCCTGCCTCCAGAGCTTCACGGCCACGGCCGGCACGGGGACTGGCTGGGACCACTGGACGTGGTGGGACCCAAGGCTGGGAGAGCCGGGCAGCACTCGAAGCGCTCGGACATGGCCCTTATCTGCTGCCACCACCCTGGGAACTCGTTGCACGCTCAGCTCCAGTGAATTTCCTTTTTCTGTTTTTGTTTCTTTCCTGCTGACGTTTTTCCCCTCCGGAATCAAGGGCTGGATGGGGCCCATGGTTACAGGGTGGTGTGACCAGCCCGACCCCACGGTGGGGTGGCAGAGGGCAGGGCACAGCAGCACCCAGCACCCACCTGTGCCGGTCCCCTCGAAAGGAGAAAACCCGTCGCGTGTCCGCGTGTGCCCCGGGCGCTGCCGGAGAGCAGAGCCGGGAGCGGGAACCTGCTGAGCCGCTGCCCGCACATGTTTTCCGTGGCATTCCCCGGGGGCCGCCTGCAGCGGCCGCTCGCCCGGAGCCGGGGCTCGCTCTGGTGTGTCCTCCGGCCGCCGCAGGATGTCTCGGCCTCCTGCAAGCAGCGATCGCAGCGCCGTGACCTTGGCAGGGCGGGAGCTCACCCCGCCTCTGGCTCAGCCCGAGCGTCTCCGGTTGTTACAACCCAGCTGCCGGCGCAGGAGACGTGCCCAGCCCCCGGGGCCTGATCCGGCCACGCAGGAGCCTGGAGCGAGGAGATGGCTGGGTATGGGGGGACGCGTCAGCCATGACTGCTGTCCTGGTCCCCATCCCTGGCCCTGTCCTATGGCCAGGGCCAGGTGTGGTGCTGACAGCCAGCACAGTGACAGTTTTGCTCCTGTCCCCGCTGGCCTGACACTGTCCCCTTGCTGTTCCTGTCTCAGATGTGCCGAGTTCAGCTGAAGACACCGTGGGCGCGAGGAAGGTAGCACAGCACCATGCCTGCAGCACAGAGGGTCCTCCTCTGCCCGGTCACCATGGGGCTGCTGCTGCAGAGCCTCCTCCTCCTCCTCCTCTTCCTCCTGGGCTCCTGCCTCCACCCAGCTGCTGCATTCCCCAAGGGCTGCTATCCCTCGGAAGAGGAGGGGCTGAAGACCTTTCGCTGCAGCAACGCTCGGCTGACCGAGGTCCCCAGAGACATCCCCAACGACACCAACAAGCTCTACCTGGACTCCAACCAAATCCCCTTCCTCCCTCACGACGCCTTCCGGGACCTGCCACTCCTGCTGGAGCTGGATCTGTCCCACAATGCCATCGCCAGTGTGGAGAGTGGGGCTTTCCGGGGCCTGGCAGAGCACCTGCACTCTCTGGACTTGTCTTCCAACAGGCTGGTGTCGGTCAGCAAAGATGCCTTTAGCAACCTGAAGGCCAAGGTGAACCTGTCCAACAACCCATGGCTGTGTGACTGTCGGCTGCAGGAGCTGATCCGCGCGGTGGAGCTGGTGGCCGACTCCTCGGGCGGCATCGTGTGTGACTCCTCCACGCAGGAGGAGCACGTTGGCAAAGCTTTCCTGCAGGTCATTGCCGACACGGACTTCTGCAACGTGTACAAGAAGACCACGGACATCGCCATGCTGGTCACCATGTTCGGCTGGTTCGCCATGGTGATCTCCTACCTGGTCTACTACGTGCGGCAGAACCAGGAGGACGCCCGGCGGCACCTGGAATATCTCAAGTCACTGCCCAGCAAGCAGCGGCGCTCAGAGGAGTCGTCCACCATCAGCACTGTGGTGTGAGCACCGGCATCCCGCAGGACACGGGGACGCACAGAGGTGGGGACCGGCTCTTTCGGGGGCTTGCCACTGCTGCAAGAGCTGTCAGCAGCCACCGGCATCACAAAGAGATACTCACGGATTTGTTCTGTTCTTCTCCTGGCAGCAGCAGCTGTGGCTGATGAGTCCCTGGCTCTGGTGGCTGTGGTCAGGGATGGGTATCGGCTGTGAACATGGAGCATCTGCACCGTCCTCTCACGTTATGGAGGACTGGACTAACCCAGAGCATCAGTCCAGTCTGGCATGCAGTCATTGCTGCAACTGACCTGGACATTTGGACTTCATCTAAAACTTTTTATATTTCCTTTGCGGAGATCCCTTGGGGCATTAATGGATTTGGTGTTTTCATCCCTCCCTGGCTTCTCCTTGGTTGCCTGAGGGATGCTCTGGCAGCGTGGGGTGGCCTGGGTTTGGCTCCCAGTCAGGAGAGCAGAGGGGAGGAGCAGTATGGCTGCAAGGCCAGCGCCCTGCGAGGTCACTGGCCCTGGAGGGTCACAGGCTGCGACCACAGCCAGTGGGACCAACGGATGGAGTGGGAGGTGGGGGCACACTGGCTGGGAGAGGCCAGAGGCAGGTTCGGGAGTCCCTGCTCCAGGTCTTGTGCCGGACGGTGTAGCCCCATCTCCAGTTTCATCTCCCTGCTTCTTTCCTGGTACCCCCAGGAAAGAAGGGTGGACCAGGTGGGGCAAAGGATGTGGGGGTCCCCACTCAGAGATGGGGTCACTGGTGGGTGAACCCAGTGCCTTCCTCCTCAGAGTGTGGGGAATGAGAACCAAATGGGGAATGAGCTCTCTGGGGCAGAGCCCTTCGGGGCTGCCAAGGGATGTGTGTTCTGATGGAGGGGAACCGAGGTGTCCAGGCAGGGGGTCCAGCCCTGCCAGGATGTTGGGGGAGCGGGTTTTCCCTTGGTGCTCCTGGGGACCATGTGGGAGGGTGTTTGCAGCAGCCTTTGCCATCTGCTCCCATCGCTGCTGGGGGGGAGCTCCCACCTCACAAGCTGCCGACCAGTCACTGTGATGGGAAGCAGGATGAAGGGAGCTGCTGCAGCTCCTCCGCCCTCTCCCCACTCCTGCACTGCTGGCAGGAGCCTGAATCTCCCTTGAAAATGCCCCAAAGTCCCTTCTTGACACTTCCAGTATTGGGCTGCAGGTTCCTGGTGGCGGTGGCAGAGGTGATGCTGGGCATGAGGCTGGCACAGGCAGGGGTCAGTGCCCTCCTTTGGGCATGCAAGGTCCAAGCGGTGACTCAGAGCAAAGCCAGACTCTTCCACCCACGTGTCTGGCCCCTGGGAGAGCTGGTTTTGCTGGGTTTGGCCTTTTTTTTAAACCAACTGTAGCTAAACTGCCTTAATTCATCAAGAGCATCAACCAAAGCTGCTGGAACCTCCTCTGTACTGGGCCAGACCCACTTTGTTGCCAGGCCCAGCCTCAGCTCCGGGTGTGGGCAGCACATTTTGGTGCAGGCAGGGCTCTGTCCCTGGCCTCTGCCTATCCCCTCATGCCCTGGTCGCGGTGGGAGCTGTGGGACAGAGCCAGCCGGGAGTGGGGCCCACGCCCTTCCACAAGTGCCTAATTCCAGCGCAGAGTAGAAGCTCTGCAACGCACAAACACCTCGGCCCCAGCTCCCATCTGGGTGTCACCGCAGCCCCACGGCAGCTGCTTTCACCTCTACAACTGGCTGGGGAGAAAAGGGGCTGGGGGGGACCTGACAGAGCCCCCCGGGCTGCTCCCCCCAGGCAGCCACTTGTCCCCGTGGTGTGAGGGACACCGGGACCACCCAACCCCTCCATGTTTGGTTAAAGGGACCTTTTAGTTCTTACTTTATACGACAATAAAGTTGGCCTTTACTTTGGAACTGGTGCTCAGCGTGTGCTGGTGTGTGTGTCTGTGGGTCACCAGGCCCCGGTGACGTCGTGGCAGCAAAGGAAGGACGGAGGTGCCCGTGACAGCCAATGTGTTCCCGGGCAGGCGCTTGCAGAAACAGGACACCCGTCCCTCCGGTAACCCTGCCCCAGCCTTCAATAATGAACACCCGCTGCTCAGCTCAGGTCGCTGGCACAGTGCCGGTCCCCACATCACCCAGGACCCCGTGGAGTGGTTTCCCAGGGCCCTGCTCCACTCCCTGCCCTCCTGTCCCCACCGGAGCAGCCCTCGGCATCGCGTGGCACATGGGGCAGGACCATGACGGCCGGGAAGAACAAGCCCTTCCCGACACCATGGTCCCACTGGTCCCTACAAGAGGCCTCTCCGGTCACAGCCCCGTCCTGGTTTGCCAGTGCCTCTCCCTGCGTGATCCGTGCTGGGGTGTTTTGCCATGGAAGATGAAACCCGGGCCCTAATACAGAGTGACAGCTCCCGCTCGTGGGACATTAACCTTGTTTGTCACTCAGCTGTCTCCAGACACAGACCCCGGGCTCTGGAGCAGATGGCTGCTGTCCCCCACTCTGGTCACTCCCTGGGGATCCTCCTCCTGTGGCTCTGAGAGCAGCTGGGGAGGGCTGGGGGACACAGAGGACACGTGGCCCTGGCTGCCACCCTGTCTGTGGGGCTGTGGCTCCCTGGAGTCCCGCCGGTGTCCACTCATGAGGCTGGATGATGCTGAGTTCCCTGGGGTCAGCCCTGCTCTGGATCCTGTCTGTGGAATTATTTGGATGGAAACCATCAGGCTCGTTACAGCCCACACTGATGAGCACAGGGGAAAGGAAGTGGATTCCGGGAGTTTGTCTGGTTGTGGAACAGCCACCGGCCCGTGTGGGTGTACATGGAGATAAAATACATAAAAAACCTCATAAAAATCTGCAGTAAGCTTTGGGAAGGTAACTTGGTTTGGGACGAATGGAATTGTATTGGATTTAGGCTGTCAGTACTGTCAGATATTTAATCAGACATGACAGGGAACGGGGAGAAGCATAGAAACAGGTTTATGAGGATATTTCCCAGAGGTGCTGTGGCCAACTTGGGGTATTGGGGGATCTTGCGGACAGGAGGTCCCGAGCCTGTCAGGATGGCACAGCCTCCCAAATGGCTCAAATCCCAAGGAGGGATTTTTCTCATCCCACTCTTTCCAGCTGCAAGGTGCTGTGGGCCAGATCCTGCCGGGAGTGGGAGCCGGTACTCGGCACGGTGAGTATGAGTGGCTCAGTGTTAAAGGCGACACTTCTCCTTCAGCAAGGAATTAGAATCATCCCTTTTAATACCCATCTCTGGGTAATTCATTTCCTGATGTAGATTTATCCGCAGGGATCAGCAGCGGGAGAATTAACAGCGTGACCTCCTTCTGCGCGTTCCAGCACGCCGGTAAATCTCTGTTATTAACTTCCAAGGAGCTCTGCCTGCTTGGTCATTAACTGGCCTGCTCTCCTCTCCAGGATGGAGGAAAACGTGTCACTGGGGCAAGATCTGTGACCCGAATTCTCTTGGCAGGGATGACTCTTTGCCTGCCTGGCCCTGAAATCCCTGGCAAGTACAAGGATGGAGTGGTGCCCCCGGGAAGCCCCCGGGATATCCAATGCCAGTGGACACCCTGCCCACGGGTCCGTCCACCCAGCAGCAGGGCTGGAGGCAGGGGGGGCTTTGGGGGTGTTTTGGAAGAAGGTTTTGGGAGAAGTCCTGTTTTACACAGCGTGTGAATGAAGCAGCAGCGGCCCCAGACTGCATCCTGAACTTTGAACTGATTAGATTTCCAAGAGGGAAGGAAGGATGTCTAATAGTTTAATTTCCACAATTAGTAAAAATATTTATCGATAATTAGGAGTGATGGCAGCAATTACACTGGGATTAAAGCCAGGCTACACTTCATCACCCGCTTTTCACTCGGGGACCTTATTTATTTCTTTTCACTCCCCCAAAAATCCATGTACAGCTGCCTTGCTGCCAATAATGAATCATCCTTGCTCACTGTCTGCACAGGACTTGTTAATCTGATGATGCTGGTGGTTCTAGGAAGGCTGCTGGACACAACGTGTGGTCACCGGACTTGGGCAGGAGGAAATTTAATTTCAGTGGGTTGGAAAGTGAAGCAGAGCTAAAACTCACAATAGCACTTCCTGTGCCTGTGGTTGAGAGCTCGGCAGTTCAGCTGGCCGCACGCTCCCCTCAGGAGTCCCTGGTGATTTTCCCTCTCATCCCTCATACAAGCCAGGCATGACTGAGTCCAGGGATCATTTTCCAACAGTTGTTCTTTCAAGACGAAGTTGTACCAGTAAATAAAATTGTGGGACCCTCAAAGTTTTCCCTCTCAGTCATCTTTTCAGGTATTTTTCCTGCCCCAGGAGACACAGGGCCATCAGCATCCATAGTGTGGGGCTCATGTCCATCCTACTGTGGAAGCACTGTGGGGCTGTGGCACTTGCAGTGTCACCTGGGCACTCTTTGGGACAGAAGTGATACCCTCGACTCTTGGCCAAGCGTTGCTTTCATGCAACTTTCCACCAAAATGGCTCCTGGGTGGGTCCTTGGAGGAATTCCTGGGGAATGGATTAGCTGGGGCTGCACCACACCCATCCCAGGTGTGGTGAGTCCATGGGATGTGCCGGTTCCAGGGCGCCTGCTCTGGGTCCTCTCCACAGCCCCTTTCCTTGAGCAGGGGAGCCATGAGTTGTGTCCTGGGCAGCTCTGTCACTCCTTCAAGTCCTCTTGGTATAAATTTAGAGGAAAAGCTGGATTGTGGGTTAGTAAGGCTGCTGCAGGGAGTTACAAGACAACCTTCCCCCTGCAGCAGAGGTATTGCTATCACCCGACGGACGTGGTCCATCACTGCTCTCAGCTCTGCAGTGAAGGTTTGAACACGTGTTCCTGAAGTGTTTCTCAAGTGGGTTGTTCCAGGCAGTTCTGATGGGAAAACAACGGGTTGCAGCTTCCAACTGGCAGATTATTGTGGTTATTTTTGCCATTTGTGGATGTTTCAAAGCTCTTGTGTGCTGTCAGTACGTGCTGAGAACTCAGAGGTCTGTGTGGAGAAGGGGACAGGAAGTTTGAAGTTCTAAAGTTATTATTTGTGAGGATTTCTCAGTGCTCTCAAGGTGTTATGATGGTCCTGGGCACAGAGCGAGGTCGCAGCTGTGGGGTCAGGGCAGGTTAAAATGGGGGTTCAAAGGGCTAAGCCTCACAGGGGTGATGGGGTTCCCTCACCTCATTAAGAGCATCAGGCACAGCCCAGCTTTCCATGATTCCTCCCATAAAGCCAGAGCCAAGCAGAAGAGGAGGATTTGAGGAGGGTTTAAAGCACTGAGGAAGGATCTTGCAGTTCTTCACAAGCTCTTGCAGCTGTGGGAGGTAAAGAGGGATGGCAACAGTTGAGGTGAGGTGAGAACTGATCACAGGGACTTGTAAATCCCAAGGTGTGACAGGGAAGAGAGTGAGGTGTGAGAGATGGTGTCAGCAATAAGAGCTTCAGCTGCTGTCCCAGGTGCAGAGCTCCAACTGGATGCAGAGGATTTTCACACAGGAAAGGTCAGAGGGAAGCCACTTCCTGTCGGGTTTTCGTGTGTCTCTGCAGGATTACTGATGCAAACTCCTTTGCAATGTGATACTGAAATATTTGAGCTATTTTTTCTACCCTTAGAATCATAGAATTCTAGGCTGGTTTGGGTTGGGAGGGACATTAAAGCTCATCCAGTTCCACCCCCTGCCATGGCAGGGACACCTTCCACTATCCCAGGTTGCTCCAAGCCCCATCCAACCTGGCCTTGGACACTTCCAGCAACGGGGCAGCCACAGCTTCTCTGGGCAGCCTGTGCTGGTGCCTCACCACTTTCACAGGGAACAATTTCCTCTGTATATCCAACTTAACTTTCCCCTTTCAGTTTGAGGCCCACTGAAGAAGTGGAGGTGCTGTAAGAGCTTCCTACACTTCTGGCTTTTAGGAGGAGGAGGAAGTACAGGTCATTTGTGACTCTCCATGGCACTCAGTACCTACTTATTGCTTTTTTCCCTCATAATTGATGCATGTGGCATTTCCTCCTGCTGAAATAGGCCAAGAGAACCAGGCAGCACCGCCGAGCCCGGCTGCTTCATCTGTCTCAGCCTGAGCCGTGTGCAGTGTCCAGTTGGCAGAGAGCATAATCAGCCCAAGGGCAGTGGAAATGCTCGTTACAGCACACTTTATTCCTCAGTATTTAATAAGTAATGACTCTGAAAAGCTCGGAGCGGGGTCTGTGCCCGTGCCATCTCCTGCTGCGTTCCTGTCACAGTGGATAAGTTAAACCAGGTTGAATAGGGTCGATTTTTGGATGAATACCCACCAAGGAATTTCGAGATGCTCTAAGAAGTTGGGGTTGTTGAGTGGGAGGTGCTTCTTTTGCTTGACTAAGTCCTGCTTTGTGAAAGAAAGGAGGAAAGCTGGGTACCGCTTTCTGTGGCTCAGTGTGTGCACAGAGGCTGAGTTCTCCGGCGTCCCTTGACAGAGTGAGTCGGGAGGGCAGAAACTCCCACAGGGAACAGCTTAGAAAGAAGCCCTAAAAGCCCGTGTTCTAGGAGCTTTGCTGCAAGAGGCTTAGCTGCTCTGGGGGGTTCTATGGCCTGTGCTGGGGCTGGGGAGCAGTTGGAGTTACACATGAAGCTCCTCATAGTGGTCAAATAATCTTTATGAGCAGGGTGATGGATTGCTGCAGATCCAGCAGCTAGTCTTCCAAAGCAGGTCGGGGTGAGGTTTTTCTGGGAAGAAAAGGTTCCCATTAGCTCAGTGCTTTGGCAATTTGTATCATCCGGTGAACTCGTCAGGAATTTACAGCTGGTGTAAGAGGATCATCTGTTCGTACAGCACCTGGGGCCAGCCGGGCCCTGACGAGGATTTGATGTAGCTGAAAGGGAAGATGCAGCAGGAGGAGGTGGAAGAGGTTCCACAGATTCTCCAGTTCCCTTTGGAATGTTTCCTCTTTATCCTGGGGACAAGGAGAGAGCCATAACCTGGGTCCTTAATCCTCTGAATGCTGGGCTGTGTAATTTGTTACTCACCCTCTCTTTTTGGAGACCTGATTTCCCTTTCTCCTCAAGTCCAGGCTGGAATATTTCAGAAACAGAGAAAGAAATGTGGAAAAACAAAGAGGGGAAAAACTTACTGCTTTTAAATCTCAAAGATCAAATACTTCTCTTAATATTTGCTAGTAATTCCTCACAGAGATTTTGGCATATGTCAGTCTGGCACATAACTCCACCACAGCCACCTGCCATCCTGCCCGGAATTGTTTGTAGCTCCTTTGTGTTCTCTGAGCAGCACAAAGCTGTGGCGTGTCTGGTGTCACCACCAAGAAACAGACTCTGCACTAAGCCACGTGACAAACTTCCTTTTTTTCCCATTTAATTACTTTTCCTTGCATGAACACTGTGTTTTAAGCAGTGTTTTTCCAGTCTAAGGGGTGTATGAATACAAGAAAACCTAGGGGTGCATGAAAGAGGATGTTTTGTTCCCAAAGGAATGGAGGATTCCAGGATTGGCAGGTAAAATGAAAAGAACACCACAACACCAAGAATTCTTTCACAGCTGCTCTTTGGTTTTCCAGTCTCTGCCAGTTTAATAGCAGGATTTTGCTCCGTATGTTCTGGCCTGAGTCTTGGCACAGGTCCGACACGTCACCTCGTTGTTGGGACTGTAAGTTCCAGGACCACAAACCACTGTGAAGAGAACAGAGTTGGCGTTCCAGGCAGTTCCACCCTGCCTCAGGGGGCCATCGGACCCCCCATGAGCCTTCCCAGTGCCCTGTGGGAGCTCCTGCCCTCCCAGAGCTCCCTGAGCCTCTGGCTAAATCCCCCCCAACTCCACAACCTGCAGCAGGTGCTGCAAAAGAACTTCGAAAATCAGGGGAGAGTTTTCTAGCAGCACTTCCATGAAGGGAATTGTTTCTTACAGATTTTGGATCCTGAGGATTGTCACTCACCAGTGACCTGGAAGGGAAAAACCCCCTGCACTGCTTCTACTTACTCTGCTTGGAAATGCAGCTACACCTGTGAGCGCACTAACATGCTCCACTGGCTATTTTCCTATCTTTATTTTAAATCTGCAATGTGAACATCTTCCCAAAGGATGAACAGAAATATCCTTGCTTTTGACCCCAATATTTCCCAAATCCTCCCCAGAGCTCTGTGCCCAGCACTAATCAGCTATATTTAAATCAATGGGCTATATTTAAATTAATGTATTTCATATTTACCACAGCAGCTGGCGCAGTTCTGGTGGGTGTGGTGGTTTTTCCCAAAACCTGGCCGACAGCTGTCGATGGGAGTTATGGAGAAGCTGTTGTCCACGTACTGTATTGTGGGAACAGCGTGAAACTCTTGCTTCAAAACGTACCTCAGCTGATGGAAAAACTTTCCAATTCGCTCTGCTGCCTAAAATTCAGAAGTATTGGGAGAATAAAAACATAGTTGTTTGATTTTTGTTGATTTAAAAAATCAGGAAATACTTTACAAACCTGAATTCCCCACACTGACTTGTCACCTTAATTGGGAGTCTTCCTTGCCTTCAGAGGGCCTTGAATCAGACCTAGGATGTAAGCTGATCCCAGGATTTAATATTTAGAAGGCAAAGAGAAGAGACTTTAGAAATTGGCTACAGTAGATTCACTTTAAATTGCCTTCCATTGACAGAATCATAAATTAAAGATTTCATTCAGAGGACTAGAAGTTCAATATACCAATATAAAGAATAATGTTTATCCTTCTTTATTATTAGAAACAAATATAAAGCAAGTAATGAGTCTGATTTTTTTCATCTGGGCTTTTTTTTTAAGCTATTTGTATCAATTTGACTTTTAAACCCATTTTTCTTTCTGAATGGAATTATTTGAAATCCATGAATCATCATTTACGATATTAATCCCACAAAATCCGGGTAAAACCGGATTACTACCACTCATATCTGAAGGAGCTAAGGCAGAGGTGGGTGTTAAAGAGGCAGAGAAGACACAGGATGACTGACACAGAACCTGTCGGACTCTCCTGTTTGTCACATCTTCACAGTCATAAGGAAGCTTGTGGCAAACTTCTTCCCATTCTGGTGCAAATGGATTGACTGTGGGTGGAGAAAAAAGATCCATGTAAAATGGGAACAAGCTGGATTAGGTCCTGGTGGTTTCCATCCAGTTCTTTGCTTTGTTCCAGTAAGAGTCAGAGGTCAACCAATACAAAATTGTGGGGGAAAATATGCTAAGCTGAGAGAATGGAACTACTTTTTCACATAGTACCCTCAGGGTCCAAAAAAGGCTGAAATTTTTTGTAAAATTAAAAATCTTTGGGTCTTCAGTTTGTTATGAAAGTTTTTTGACTTTATTGAGGGGAAAATATCCACAAAACTGTTCCATAACCTGTTGGATGGTCCCTCTTGGCATGTGGTGAGACCAGATACAGGAGTGCATGTGGTCAGGTCATTAAGGAATAACTTCTTCCCTCAGTGATAAATCATCTCTACATCAAGGCAGCATCAGGGCTGATTTAACACATTTGTGAGGTTAGACCACCTCAGCATTGTCATGAGGGAGCTATGAAGCTCTTGTTTAGCTCTGTGATGTTTCCTAGAATCAAGCAAAAAATTCAAGGCTGGGTTGGACAGGGCTTGGAGCAACCTGGCCTAGTGGAAGGTGTCCTTGTCCATGGCAGTGCTGGAACTGGATGAGCTTTAAGGTCCCTTCCAACCCAAACCATTCTATGATTCTAAAACCAGAGTGGTCCCAGACTTACTAAAAATCGAATACTGGAAACTTATATATGTTAGTTATATTCGTGAAAAAATCATGGCATCTTGTGGGCTGTCTCCTTCCAACCGCCCTCTCGAACCCTGGTAACAACTGCTTTCGCTGAGATTGTCAGAAGTTGAACACTAAATTTTACATAAAAACTGCGTTTTAGCTCCATCTGTGGGCAACAAAAAAGAATACAGGGACTCCAAAAAAATAAGGGAACAACTTTCGGAGGAGTTCTTGACTCTGCTGTATTTCAGACGTTGTTTTTATAGCACTCACAAGCTGTTTATAAAGATAAGTGATCCCCCCAAACAAGCACTGGAATCGGTTACCTTGAAAATTAACAAACAGCTGGTGCTGGAGGCCGTTCTTTGGTGTCCTGATGGAGTGGCACTTGTAGGACGACTCTGTGATGTGACACATCAGGTGGGAGATGGTGTTGTTGAGGATTTTCCTTAATTTCTCAAAGAACAAGCCATTGGTTTTCAGCTTGCAATGCATTGTGGTAAAGCGAACAGACACCTGATAGGCGTGGTCAGCTTCCCTGTAGGCTGGGAGGAAATGGCTTCGGTGTGAATTTGGAGTGTAACCACAGATTGAATCTTACACAGATTATCAGTTCTTTGTGTCTGAAATACGGACTTTTATTCGAAAGTAAGTAAATAAATAAAGCTTAGTCATTAATGATGTCATAACACATTCATCCTTGCTAGAGCTGAGTCAATATTAAAAGACATTTTAGTTTGAAATATACAGGAATTTATGTGCTTATTGGGAACTCTGTTCCCAAATAATAAAACCAAAAAAGGAGGTAAATAGTAAAATGGCACAGAACCAGGGTGTCTGCAAATTTGTGTGTCTGAAATGGGTTGGGATTGCACCAACTCTATGAAATTATGGTGTAGGAGAAAATTTTTTTATTATTATTATTTTAGAAGTTAGTGTTTCTCAAGAATTTTTGGGTTATTACGTTGTGGGTGGGGAGGAGATGTCGGTGAGCAGTGGTTACAAGTGGTGGAATGGGCTGGAGTGCAGGTCTGGGATAACTCTGGGATTCTTGTAGTTAATTCTGCTCTCATTAAGGGCAGAGATGATTTTATTGTTGTATATTCTTGGGAGCAGTAATTTTAAACTTCTTCCAAAACCATGAGAGGGTGCATGTATGTGTGTAAGTAAAAAAAATTTATTATCTATTCTGGCATAAAATTTTAACTAATTATGTTGAGGGCTTTTTAATCAAGCCTTGCACTAGATATACACTTCACAAACACACTAACCTGCAGAGGCTGTGTGCTTACTCCTAACTTAGCAATCTTACCATAAACCATGAATTTATAGGCCTCAACCATTTCTGTTTCTTCTTGTGTCGTAGTTTCAATGACTTTGTGGGAGAGTGTACAAGTGTAGGCTCCAGACATCGACTCCTTGAAACCCATCACCATCAGCTTCCCTGTCTCTGTCAGATTCACATATCTTTGGCCTAAAACAGAAATATTAGATTACTGGAAAAGTTCACTTTCTGATGCGTTTAGAACATTAAAGATGAAATCTTGCTCCTGGGCATGATGACACTGATTCATGTTAACCTGAAACAATCTAAAATTTATGACTTTTAGGATTTGGTGCAAGTTTCCTTTTAGCTCAAGTATATGGAACTTTTAGAGGGAGAAGAGAAACAGAATTTAATGTCAGAACTTGTGGAAAAATCTGGCAAAGAGACTCTGGATCCTATTGCAGGAGGGTGTGAATAGAAACAAGGAAAATATGTGATTTTTTTTTAGTCTAAACAATAGAACTAACCTTCTAAATCTCTTCCATCTGGACCAATCCACAAATAGTTGGGATCTATTATTTTTTCTTGAGAAAGAGCCAAATCCATACAGACCAGAAACGGGCTGTTTGTGAACACCTTAACGTACACGTTCACTGCAATACAGAATCAGGTAAATGATATAAAATGTTGATATTGAATGAAATCACAAAAAATACTCATTGAAAAGTGTATTTAAAGTGTATTTTTCCCATTTGGACTTGCAAAGTGTAAGATTAAAATTAATCTCCATTTGTTCTTAATTAATATCCTGGAACTGTCCACAGCGTGACTGGTGCTGACTGTGTGAGGGAGACACTCCCGTCCCACACACAAACTGTGGTGCAGGGGCACAAAAAGCACCAGATTTTTTGAGTAAGACCCTCATTTAGATGTTAGATTTTCATCAGTGCTTCCAGCAGCACCGTGGGACAAATGTATTCCCATCCCTATCCCCCTTTCTCATGTTCCTGTGCATACGAGGTCATGTCACTTCTGTGTGTACTGGTGCTACATAATGATCCCTGGGTTTAAATCTCCAAATTCCAGTAAAAACTAAATATAGATAGAAAAAAAGGACAAGTTAACCTTCATGCCTGGTGTCACCATAAACTTCATTCTTTCCAATTAAATCAATAGATTGCTCTTCCTTCGGTTCTGCTCTCACTGTAGGGAAAAGAAATTGGAATATTAGAGATCAATCTAAATGTGTGATTATTAATCCCTTATTTTACCCTGCAGGGGATTTTGTCTCATTTTGTCTCTTTTGTCTTACTTTTCCTTTTTTCCTATGCTTTTTTCTTAGCAACAAGCAGGAGCCCTTGTTTCGGACATGCCATTTTTTTGTTGTTTTAGTGCCCAGGTTGCAAACCTGCCTAGATGTATCGGATTCCAGACTAGCTGAGCCTTCGTCATTACAAAAAACCCACTAAAATAGTTATAAAGTCTGACTATAGTGAAAGCTCCTCAGAGTGACCCTGAGGAGACATAGGACAGGGTGACCATGGCGAGTGTTGAGGCTTCAGGGATCTCTCAGCCTTTTCCTTCTGGAAAACAGCAGACTGCTGTTGGGCACGAGGGTTTCTGTGATGAGACACTCCAGGAGAGGTGAAAATTTTTGGAATTTGGGGTTTTTTTTCGGGCCATGAGCACACTTGGATGGCCCTGCCTGATTGTTGGGTCTGAGGGCAGTGGGATGTCACTGGAGCCCACGACATCCCCTCTTTAAGGGGTTCATCTCCTTCTCCTCTCTAAATGGGCTTCATCTCCCACTCTGAGGGAAGGCTCTGTGGGGACATCTCTCCCCCACAGTGGAGTGGAACCCACTGATGGCGTGTCACTGGAGCCCACCCTGTCCCCTCTAAAGGGGCTTCATCTCCCACTCTGAGGGAAGGTTCTATGGTGACATCCCCTCCTCAGCAGAGCGGGACCCACCGCCGGGCCCAGAGCCGCTCCGCTACTTTCTGAGGGGACTGGCCTTACACCAACACAGCCCTGCAGCTCCTTCCTCGGCGCTTCCCGCCCTTTTCCTCCCCTCAGGGCTGAGGGCGGGAAGGGGAGGGGTCCCTCGCTCCCTCTCCGCTCCCTCGCCCTCACCCGGTACTTTTTATACTGTTTGTAAAACGTTCTGCTTCCTTGCCCGCACTTCACCGTGCTTTTTAAACAGTATTTTGTTGGGATTTTTTCTGTTTTCTCGCTTTCAGGCCCCTGAGGCGCTTGGCAGCGAAGGACGGCCCCGGCCACTTCCCCCGCCCCGCGCCCGCTGTCACCCCTCAGCCCCACGTCGCTCCTCCACAGTGCGCAGTGAGCTGTGTTTTTGACTCTAAAGTGTTTTTTCCGGCTGTGGGACAAGGAGAAGGAAGTACAGGAAGGGGAAGGGGGGAAGAGGCTCCGCCATGGCTGTGTCTGTCAGTGCTGAACTTGCCCTGGACTATGGAAGGAGTCCCTGCCCATGGTGGGGGGTGGGGGAAACTGGATGGTCTTTAAGATCCCTTCCAACCCAAACTGTTCTGTGATTCTGTCACTTGCTGTGAGAAAGACTGAAAGTAAGAGCAGGGCACATCCTGTGGCTTCACCTCCTGAGGGGCTGCAAGTGCTGGGTGTTCTCCAGCTGCAGGTTTCTGGAGAGAGTCATTACAGAACATGTATTTTTCCGCTTCAAAAAACCCAAACATCCCTTTCAGTACCTGAAAGGGCTCCAAGAGAGCTGAAGAGGCTTTTTGGACAAAGGTCTGGAGTGATAGGACAAGGGGAATGGCTTCAAACTAAAAATGGGAGATTTAAATTGGATATTGGGAAGAATTCTTCTCTGAGAGGGTGGTGAGGCACTGGATTTCCCGGGGAAGTTGTGACTGCTTCATCCCCGACAGTGTCCAAGGCCGGGTTGGATGGGGTTTGGAGCAACCTGGTCTAGCGGAAGGTGTGGAACCGGATGGTTTTTAAAGTCCCAGCCCAGACCCCTCTGGGATTCCATGATTCTGCCACTTGCTGTGACTGAAAGTAAGTGCCAGACATACACTGTTGTCTCCGAAATAAAACCCAATGCCACAGTATTACTGCAAGTAACTTCCAACTCGGTTACATGTTTTGGAAAACTTGCTAGTGCTTTGAAACTTTTAAACGTGTAACTGTTTTGTTTCTAGAGCAGGCAATACAAAAACTCAGGAAACCGCTGAGAGGGAGAGGAGGGTGCTTGCATTTGACCACACTGCATATCCTGAGAAACTCAAGACCAGGAATGGTGACCAAGCCTCTGGAAATTAGCTAAATTATATTTATCCTAATTTGCTAAGTTATATTGATCACTCCAGACCATGCTAGTGTCCAAAATGATGTCGTAATATTTGCATAACAAATATGGAACCAACCAACACAGGAATAAGAGTTATTTTTATAGAGCTGTGAAAGTTTTAACTCAATGCTTCTATGTAAAAAGAGTACTTAAGAGTTTTCTTTAATAAAGAAAAAAATTTGGTAAAAATTAAAAAAAAAAAAGAGTGCGAGAAAGGAGGTATCAAGTTATTGACGGAAAATGCTTTTACTCAAGCTGTCTTCTTCCTTAGACCAACGTATTAACTCCAGTGGTCGGTTAAAGTGTAAGAACTATGTCAGGGTTTTCATTTTTAATGTCCTTGAGCTGCTGAGCGGGCCAGAACCGGGACCACCTCAGACGATCCTGCGTTCCCATGTGCTGAATGTTTTCAGTTTTACTCAAAGTGAACATTTCATGCCGATACTGTGCAGCAAAATGATTCAGTTTGTAACGTGTCTGCTGTAATCGAGTCATATTTCAGCCTGAGCAGCCTCAGTTCCTAAGGATGTTTATAGCTCATTTCAGGTCCTGCACAGCCCATCAGTCCCCAGCTTGTTAATTATTATAAAACAGTATCTTTACTATAAAACTTTGGCTGCAGTTTTGAATCTTTATAAACTCTAAGTCAGTGTCTTTAGCCAAGTGACTCATTTATTTTCAAATCTATAATATTTCTGAATCCCAGATTGATAAACTGTCATTATAGATTTGTAAGCTTGGTGGGGAAAAAATTGGTTATTTTTAAGAACAGGGAGTGTTGGTGGGAGGATTCAATAGCACAAAATGTGATTTCAAGTATTTGTTTGTGTTTAAAACCTGGATTACTGGGTGGATTTTTTTGTTAATAGAAGCTCTATCAGTGGGAAATTATAGAAGAGGGAAAAGATCTGTTGTAAACTTGATCATGGATTGCATAGATATTAAAAAGGTGGATGTTTATCCTAGGAAATATGTGGAGAGATTTCCAGGTGTGCAGAGTTGGGTGAAGGACGTTTGCAGGCCTCTGGAGAGGCATTACCTGGGCTGCAGAGCACAAGTTCTGTCTCTGATCTTTCAGGTGAGTGACCCAAAGCTGGGATCACACAAATGAGGGCCACAATCAGCACAGGGGCATTTTTATAGGCTGAGAAAACCAGGTTGGTTTGATTTGTGCCCTTAAAATAAAAACAGAGCGAAGACACAATTGATTCTCTGAGGGTAAATGTGAGGGCAAGTAGAGATTTAAATGTGAGAACAAATCTGGGAGTAAGAGAAAACGGCTGTGGATAATCCTGAGATGGAAACCAGAGGTTTCTGATTGTTACACAGTAATCCCAGTGCTTCCTTAAAGTTTGTAGGAGCAGGAAACCTGCCTAATTATTAAATGGTTCTGGAAGTCGGATACAGGAATTGTCCGGAATAGCCAAGAATTGGGCTTGATTATCCCACATACATGTAATTTTTTTAATAACACTTTATTTCTAGAATCTTTTTCCAAGCAATGGGAAAGCAACAGTTTAAGAAGCAGCCGTTGGCACCACACAGGAAGTGAGTAGGAGAATCATGTTTCCATGTTGTTATCCAGCACCTGATCTATGGTAATTCGTTCTTGCTGCCTTTGTATTTTCATCCAAGTGATGAGCTCGGATCCTAATTTCATTTCTCACTTCATTAACTGGGTTTGGGTCTGAAGGGACCCCTAAATGTCACCTGGTGCTATCTCCCGCCACTGCAGGGACATTCTTCGCCAGGTCAGGTCGCTCAAAGCTCTGTCCAGGCCCGGTATGGAATGAGCCTCTCTCCAGAGTCTGTACTAGACATACAAAAATCATTGTTTAACGATTCCCCAAGGACTTTGAAATTCATATTTGCTTTTATTGAAGAACTTTGTACTTTGATTTTATGCTAAATAGCAACATTGTTTTCTTAACAAAACCAGCTAACTTAACCTAAGTTTTATTTACTCGAATCTCAACCATTTAACTTTAACGTACAGTCCAAGGTGTGCCCATTCCAGGGACAAAAGTGGCTGGGGGCTCCCCCAGTCCTCCAAAACAGGCGCTGTGCCCTCAGCACCCCGTGCCCCGATGCTGTCCCTCCCGATGGCGGGAGTCCCCGCGAGCAGCACCAGCAGCAGCTCTAAGGCAGCCGAGCCCGGGACCCGGGACCGGGACGGCTCCTCTCCCCGCCACCCGGCGCCGCTCTCCGCCCGCCGAGCGCCGGGCCGGATGTCACGGTGACGGGCGGGAGGCGAGGCCGGTGCGCTCCGTCGGCAGTCCCGAGCCCGGGCGGGCAGGTGGAGCCGGGAGCCGCGACCGGAGCATGGAAGGTGAGAAACGACCCCGCTCTTCCCCCGGACCCTCTGCCCCGCCGGGGCCCGCAGCGGCTCCACCGCCCGGGGGCTTCCAGCCGCTTCTTCAGCGCTCGCTGCGAACAGATCGCAGGCTCTGGAGGAGAAATCGAATTGCGTGTAGCAATTAAACGGGAAACGAACGGGACTTTTTGCTCCCTCTCTGTTTAATTTCAGAGACATCACAAAGCGTGTGATAAAGCCGGGGTTTAGAGCTCACTTTATCTGCTGTTCATATTCTCGGGTTTAACGAATTCAAGGGTGTCTTCTTTCTTTTCACCTGTAAAAAGTGCCCATAATATTCAGAGTCAGAAAAAACCGATCTAGGAGTTAATCTTGGGCTGTGGAATAATTCTCTTTCGAAGAAAAGCAGCATTTCTGGCATTTTTAACAATCCTGGCAAAGAAGCTTTGGAAAGCATCACTTGGTTTCTTATTTCAAAGGTGGAGATTGTTACTTCAACTCAATGTTTTAAGGGATCCAGTTTAGATTCTGCTCTGTCTCAGTGACTTGAGGCTTTTGGTTGTTTTAAGTTAGCTGCAGTTGCCTATTTAAAAACGCGTTTTCCTTTGCTAAAGGCTTTTTAACTGTTTATATGTAAATAATCACCCCTTGAATCTGACTGAATCGAGAATGTTGCTTGAGAGACATAACTAATGATTTGAAAGAACGGGTTTGAGGCCATTTTGGTACTTAAAAATGCAGCCTCATTTTCTTATTGGAGCTGGGATCACGGAGAGGAAAGTTTGTGAGGTGTGTTGGAATAGTCTGCAATTAGAAAATAACAAGGTTTCACTACAACTGAGGTTACCTATGAAGTCCCTTTTCGGCGTTCTTGTTTCTTGTGCACTCAAAGCGAACATGGAAATAAACCTTCAGGTTTTGGTTCTGTACATGAGGATGACGAGGATCCATTACTGTGCCTGCGGTTGTTGCATTGGGGATGAAGTTAGCACAATGGTGTTGTAACAGTGTTGTAACGTGTTATCCCTGGATACAGTAACTTTCAAGAGTGTTCCCGTGAGTCTTGGGAAAATCTCCGTGCCACTGAGGACAGAGGGGTAGCACTGGTGACCTCGATTTTCCATGCCCAGTGTGAGGAGGCTCGGTAGGGTCATGGAGCAGGAGCCAGGCCCTGGCAAGTGTAGGTGTTTGAGCCAAATTTGTCAATTTAACTTGGTTGTGTCTCTCCATGACAGTTTTGGTTTTGTGACTATCAAAAGAACCGCCCTGCTGTCAGCTCCAGGTTCTGGTCTGGGATCAACAGGTTGGATCGGGAGTTGGACTTTGATGTTCCTGGTGGATCTCTTCCAACTCAGGATAGTCTATGATTCAGGACATCCTATATTGAATCACTGAATTATTCTGCTGGGTTTAGAAGGTCGTATGCAAAAATATGAGAAAAATCTCCTTACTTATACACTGCTGATCAGGATTTCTTCCCAAAATGACATGTGCACTTAAAATGTCCATGTCATTTCACACATTGCATGGTGCTTAAGAGCAGAAAAATATTAGAGACCCTTGGCCCAGGTGCCTTTTTCAGAAAGCCATGGAGACTGTGGATGCTGGTGAAGTATTTTCAGTGAGGAAATAAGCCAGAATTTCTCTCCTTAATGGCCCAGTGGGGGTTGAAGGTGAAAAACTTGTTGGATTGAAAGAGGTTGAATGTTGTACATAGTGAAGGCACTGGCTTCAGACAAGGAAACTGGCTGTGTTTGCTCCATATGAGGTGATGGAAGGACTAGGAGCAAATGGGATTTTAAAAGGTGTCCCCTTCCCTGCGCAGTTGGGTCAAAAAGTGCAGCTGGCAGGAAAAAGGCGGCATTCTGGTTTCACCTTGGGGACAAACAGACAAAATTATAATAATTCAAGATATACCTCGCATTCTGTTGGCTGCAGCTGTATTAAGGACAGAAGAGTATTGGAGTCATCACCGATTTTAAAAATATCCATTTTAGGGGGGTTATATTTCAGGTTAACTGTTCTGGTCAAATACCAGGATAAAAGTAAGAATAGCGTTGCATATTAAAATACCATATCACCTCTTTAGCAAGCCATTTGAATATTTTGGCTCCCTTTGCCTATTGGTGTAGAACACAGGATGGCCAAGGATTGGTTTCGAAAGCACATGAATTTTACTTCTGCTTTGTAAATGCACATCGTGCCTCGGCTGCACTGCACAGAGACGGGCGTCCCCTTCCCATGCACCCTAGCCAGTGGAGCTCTTTGAAGCTTGGGAAGACGAACGAGTTCTGTAAGTTATTTCCTGCCTCATGCTTTTCTGATCGTTGGGTAGAAAAATGGCCTTACTGGTATAGAATCAGGGATGAAAGCTTCCCACATGTTTGCCTGTCACTGTGAAGGACCTGGCTTAAGATACTCAGGAGAGAGAGCTAAGGTTAAATAGTAAGAGACCACTAAGGATGTAAGAAGCTGCTGGAGACTGATATCATAAAGAAACCAGGTGCTGGTGAGGGGAGGTTGGAGGCTTGAAAGTGACCGGGATGTTTCTCAAACAAGAAAAGAAACATTCTATGGTGTGTCATTGTTCTTATCTCTTCCGAAGGGTTGTCCTGCTCAGCAGCCATCATGGGCACAAACCTGTTGTGCTCAACAAAACATGTGTAAATTCACAGAGACCATCTCAGCGTGGAGCAGATGAGGGTCTGAGGAGGCTGAGCAGGTCCTGTGAGGCTCTTGCAGGGTCTGGCAATGCCGTTCTCTAGCAAGTTGTCCTGCAGCTGCCAGGGAAACCTGCGGAATCCAATGGTTTCTAAAAATATATGCAGAATTATTGGAATGGAAGCAGTCATGTAGAGGTTGTAGTTCTTCCTTCCATGACCTCCTGGGAGCTCAGGGGAAGGCAGAATTGCTGCCGAGGTTTCAAGCCACTATGGCACCTTGGGACTTTAGCCTGGGGCTTTGACCTCCTATCACCCAAATGGGGCAATTGCCCAGGGTTTCTGAATGCAATTAGAACCAAAATCAAGTGTTGCAGAAAAAGGTGGATTTCACCGTCTTGCCCAAAGCTTAATTATGTCTACAATTACAAGGGTTTGTGCAATTTAAGGGTCTGTATACATGGAATCACAGAATGGTTGGGTTGGAAGGGACATTAAAGCTCATCCAGTTTCACCTTCTGTCACGGGCAGGGACATCTTCCACTATTCCAGGTTGCTCCAAGCCGTGTCCAGCCTGGCCTTGGACACTTCCAGGGATGGGGCAGCCACAGCTTCTCTGGGCTGTTATTGTGATGTAAAGTTAAAATCAATATTAGGGAAAATTTTGTTAATTTACCTGAAATTTACTGATGTTTCCTCATCATTATTAGCTGTATAAATTTGTCCATTTGTTTCTTTGTACTTCAATTTTCCTGGCATAATAGAATGAAACAGAGAAATTAAGGGCTATAACTATACAATTCCTTGACCTTTTTTATTTATTTCAAAATATAGATTCAGTAAATATTTGAACTTTTTGTCATTTAATTCCATGACTATCGTAATGACACAAGGCCTTTATTTTGTTGCATACATCATCCCACCCTCTATTCATGCAGTTTTTTGGAGAACCTCTTCTGATACCAAGCTGCCTTGCTGAAGAGTTACCAGAGCTTTATATTTTAACGTTGCAGAGACCACAAAAATGTTCCGTATGCAGAGGAGGTAAAGACAGATAATTATGGGGTAAATGTCACCGGTGGTTAACACTTCATGCCCACTGCCTGAGTGTTTCTGTTATGTAACTGCCAGGAAGGAATTTTCCCAGTCCAGGAACTATTGTTTTTTTTAGGTTCAAAGGTGATAAAAGATTTTATGGCATGTAAAAAGTAAAGAGAGGGAAAAGCTACAGGAAAGAAAGGAGGAAGGAAGCAGGTAACTGTGTCTGTGTTAAGAATTCAGCCTCCTATCAATGAAATCTCAAGGCAAGGAGCCTTGAGTAAAGTAATGATGGGACAGCTCATGTCTGTGCCTCCAGTTCAACTCGCCAGCTGAAATTTGGGCTCTGGAGTGGAAGATGGGAATGCCTGCAGCTTGTGTCGGTTTCAGAGCTCTGCTGAGCCCCCAGCATGCTGGGAAACCAGGCCGCATGGGTAGTCCTCTGAAAAATTTTTAAAATTCCTAGCATTTGATCCCTTTTGGAATTTCTCAGTGGGAATTAGCCTTGCATTCCCATGAAAGCCAAGTAGATCTTGTGAAGATAATGGGGGTTTCCCTTTGTACTGGAAAAGGAATGTAAAAATATCTTTGTGCTTTAGAGAAATTAACTTCCTACAGAGTTACTACAGCTGAACTGTGCTCACAGGGTAGACAATGAGTAAATCGAAACCATAAGTTAGTCTGTTCTATAACTTTTTGAAGTTAGAAAATCATACTTAATCCTTTTTCTGGGCACAGGTCAGTGCTCAGGATATAAAGAAGTGAAGCATAACACTAATTCGGTTTTTATTTCTTCGCAATTTTTTCTTTTTCAAGTTTGCTTTCAGCCAAGAAAACAGGAATTTATAAGATTATAACAACTGTGTCGTGAACTGTTCTAAATATTAAACCTCTCAGGCTGCTTTTCTGTCTTTTGCAGATTCACAGCCCGGGATGGACCTCAGTAATCCTCAGGAACAGCCCATAGCTGCAGGTACTGTGCTGTTCAGTTATGTTCTTCCACTCTTTTTTGACGATTTTACATTTAAAGGGAGAAAAATACATTAATTGCAGCTGGTTTAGGGATCAGGACACTAAATAACACAGTGCAAAGAGGGGCATTAAAGGCAAAAAAAATAAAGTCTAGAGTTTAAATTAAACTGTGGATGTTTGATATAACATTGGAAAATGACAGTAAAGTGGGGAAAAAAAGACTGTATAGAAGGAAAGGAAATGTTTTCATGAGAAAGCTGCAAGTTTTGATTAGGGAAGCAAGAATAATACAATTCTCTTGGTTGACTACATTTCTGAAAATATGAAAACAAACCTCCAGAGTGAGTTTGACAAGTGTTTCACTTTCTTGTTAATCAAAAAATTGAGCCTCTTTTCAGCTCCATTGTAACATTTAGCTTGAGAATGATAGGGGGTGTTACCATCCAGCTGTCAATGGGTTAAAGAATTTACCAGCAATTTCATAGTATTGCTGTTAACTTTAAAAATTCCCAGAATAGCTGAAAGAAAACAATGTCAGGTTTTTTAATGAAATATAGATCTGAAATTTACAGAAATAGAGTTTGCATTGTGGGGTTAACAAAACAGGCTTTATTTGAAACATTTCACCCAAATAAATTTCACTACAGTTAAAAATGTGTCTCTATTTCCAAGGAGAGAGGCTGGGATCTCTGGGATGCTGATCAGCATGATAATGTTGATATTTAAAAATACGCACATGGAATAAGCAGAGAAGTGCAAGTGGGTTCAAAGAGGCCTTCATTACACGTGCTTGAGCAGTTTCCTGGCCTAGGGCCAGAATGATTAATATTTTGCCCAAAAGAACAAAGCGGAGCTGCGATTCCTTTGCCTTGCTCCAAGGAGCTGTGTCCCTGCTCACAGCAGTTGTCAGAGCACCTATGATAGAGTTAGATATGCTGGATTTTATTCCTGTTGTCATTTAGAACAACCTCCAGAATAGTTAAATCTGAGCAAAAGCTGAAAACGGGTTCAAGGTGTGTATGAGAGTTTGTGTAGAACTTTAAGAAGCAAATTCATTCCCCAAACTTCAACTAATGCATCCATAGAAATAACATTGTGGTCACTGTCAGCAGTACTGGGAGGGTGCAGGTTCCTTGAGGGAATCACCTGGAAATATTCTTGGAGAATAAATAGTTAATTATTTTTTGCCTTTTTTTTTTTTTTCCCCAGAAGAACAAGAGGATTTGACAGAGTGTAATCTGAACAAATCCCAGGAAATGGAAAACATGGATAATGTGGAAGATATGAAGGAACACAATCAGTCTAATGAAGAAGCAGGAGGTAAAGTAGATTCAGAATTCTGAAAAAATAATATTTATATTTTGTCTTTTTATTCATCTGATTATGTTATGAGAGAGTATGAAAAGCAATACAATTCATTTGGAGCATTTCAGCATGCTCTAAGGAGGAGCAACTCTTTTCCATCAGGGAACCTCACATGCGTTTCACCAAGGTCAGTTTTACAGGATCCATGAAATATGGATGGGAAGATAAAAGAGCAAGTGCATCTGGTGAGCTTTTAATGTGTGTGGTAACATACAAATTCCTAAGAGCAGTTTGCATAAGCAAATCCTGTGTTAGGACTGCAATTTTTATCAATGCTGCTAAGTACTTTTGTACCTAAAAAATAACTTGGTGATTTATTAATATTTTTGAAAGAAAGAACAAGTTACCTCAAATTCACAGGACAACTCAGCCCTGTAAAATTTAAAACTGTAACAGTAAAGCTGTACTTTAAACTTTGGGTGAAGAGGAGGTTGGTCAGTTTTCCATGTTTATTGTTTAATTTGAAGAATAAACCCTTCCTACAGGTCTGAGAGAAGACACAGCAATTAATAAAATGGTAAACCAAAATGTACTGTCTTTAAAAACCAGCAGGCCCTCTTAGTTTATAGATAGAAGATAACAGAAGCAACTCCTGGACTTGGCAATCTTACAGCCCTCAGAGCTCAGGGGTTTATATGTGTGTATGACATCAATGTTGAGTTTCCTGCGTGCTGTACAAGCTCCTAAACTGGAATCTCAGCATTAACAACAGTTCCTGCCCGTGAGCTGAGCATGATCATCCGTGCCAGGGGCCTCAGCCACAGCCAGTGAGAAGTGTGCCTGGTGGAGGATGTGGGGCACGTGTCCCACAGAGAGCACACATGGTGTTACCATTTCACGGAGCAGGTCCGTGGCAGTGCAGCAGTGCCAAGGGAAATTATGGCTGTGGCTTGAGGTAGGAGTTTGAGGTAGAGTTTGTATCACATGAATCAAGTAAATCACTAAAGAATTATGTGTTTTGGCTGCACAAGTAGCTTTGGTTGTTCCCTCTAATATGAATGTGGTTATTTTGCAGAGGTTATACTTTTGCATTATTAAAGACCAAACTTTTTTTATTAGTTAACAAGTTACAAGCCAACATAAAACACTCAAGGGAGTAAAGAGTCCGTGAGGAGAGTGACACGAGTTTCATTCAAGTATCTACAGTGCCGGTATCTGGAACTGTGCTGTTGTCTGACCTTTCTGGACAGTTAATGGAGAGACATCACACAGGTTTTCTGAACAAATTTGGGTGCCTGGCTTAGGATGAAAAACCTTGTGTCCCCAGAGCAGCTGTTGCTTAGCAGGACTCTGTAGTCAGTGGAGAGTAGCTCAGTAGAGATGTCTGCAATGTAGAGCCTGCTTTGGGCATGTGAGTCCTGCTCTGCTTACCCTAAAGACGGAAGTTTAATACAACAGCTAGAATATGGAAGACTTGAGCCCTTCCTACATCCAAGGCAGCTGATCTCTCAGATCCCACAGCATATTAAATATTCACAGGCATTCTCCAGCTGTTTGTGCATCTCTTGCACCAATTCCACTCTCACAAGCTCACTTCTGCCTCTGCTTTCCCAGTGTCCCAGCCTTTCTCTTCTCCAGCTCACTGAGCTGTGTGTGCAGGAAGCCAGGACAGGGTTTCTTTCCCAAACCCCTCAGTATTGATCACCTGAGAGGAATTGCTGTAGCTTCTTCCCCCCTGCCCGTTCCGGGAGCCCTGTCCATACCGTTTGTACGCAGTGTCCAGGCATGAAGCAAGTCCTTTCCCTATTCCTTGGCTGCCTTGAGCCTGCAATATAATTTCTCACCCTCTTTTCCATACATTTAAGTTAGGCACAACTTGGACACACAAGAGGTTGTTTGTATCGGTACTGCTCTTACCATTTATTTTTTATATTGCTGCTGATCTCTAAAAGTCTCTTTACAATTTGTTCTGGAATGCAAACACTGAAAATTTACATCTCAAAGACAATGCTATAAATATCAATAAAACATCATTCCCCTCCAGCAGCCTCCCTTACCATTAGAGCTCATTCATTATAGAGTATGAACCTTCAGTACCACAGTGCCCTATTCCTTGCTGCTCACTGTAGGAATAAAGCCATGATTGCAAGGAGAAAGCTGGTTCAAATGTACAAAAAAGGTACCTCCAGCATCTCAGTGTAAAATGGCAGAAAATAAAATATACATTGTGTTTGCTTCAGTGCTTCACACACTGTTCTCTACAGTCATTCCTATACCGGAAGCACAATAAATCTTAAATATTTAAGCAAGCTGTGCTAGTACTCCAGGCCATGCAAGGATCTGTAGATGCATTTAAATTTCCTCCCAATAACACCAGCTCAGTTGCTGTTGGAGCCTAAAATTCACAAATAATCTCAGCTTTCATGTCATGCCCTCTGTAAAATAGCAGCAGCTCTGTTAGTCCCTAAGGAGTCCTCACAGGTCAGTAGCTACTGTCTGACTTCTATAAGTGAAACAACAATCTGACAGTGCTGTCCTAGTGGGAGGATTATCTTCTGGGGATCACTAACCCTGGTAAAAATGAATATATAATATTCTCCAGAATCACAGAATAGAAATATCATCCGTACTGGTGATGGCTTTTGGGAAAAGGATCATGTCCTGCCTACATCTGAAAAACCTATTGGTTAAAAAAACCAAAAAAAGCTCTATTTCTCTATCTCGCACATTGATATGATAACTAATCCCCTCATTTCATATCGAATTTACAGAGAAATAATGAAAAATGTTTATGTGGTTCTCATAAATGTTAATCACTTTTGTGAGTGAGCAATTCCGCTCCAGCACCTTCCCAATTCATCGCTGATGACAGCCTGCAACACAGAAACCTCTCCTTTTTCTCTCCTGAACCCCCGCATGATCCGTGCCCCCGGGGTTTGTTCCATCTGCTGAAGGCCATCATGGGAACATGAGGCCACTGACTCATGGAGAGAGATCAAGCCTTCGATAACCTGCTTTCCACTGCCTTAGTATGTCTGTAACATGTTTTTCTCCAGCACAATTATCTGGTTTTTCCATGTCTCTTCAGCCATCCATAGTGAGTAGGAATCTTCCAATTTCTTGGACTACATGTTTTTGTGACTCTTGCATTATTCATGGGTGACACTGTGAGTATGTTGTGGGGATTTATTCTGAGGTTTTAAGCAGAAGCTGGAGCCTGCTTAAGTCTAGATGTTGTCTAACTTGCTTTGGTGAAGTCTTTTATGCTAAAAGTGGTGCTGGGATCCTTTTAAAAGCTTACAGACAGTTTGTAAAAGCACTAAGTTCAATGTATAGGGATGAAACAACATCACTGGGGCTCATTTGGTATTAAAAAATCCACTTTTTCAGCAAACAGTTCAATATTTGTACTTCTCTGAGCCTGTGCAAACACACCAGCTGATGGTGTTTTTTATGTGTGTCCTGGCACAGGTGAGATGCCATTCCATGGGAACAATTCAACCTGTCCTGTTCCACCCCCTGTTAAAAGGGCTTCCACAGTGATCATTACTAAGTATTGGGCAAACAATTAGGCAGAAGGCTATAGTAAAATGGTAATTAAAAGCTTGATGGGGAAGAAGGAAAAAAAAAAGAAACAAAACCCCCTTTTCTTGCCTCAAGGGACTGGAAGCTGCACGCTGTGGTGCACATGGTGTACGCTCGCCTGCAACCATAAAAATACACCGTTCCCATGGTGCTTCCTGTGTCTAGTCTGAAAAGAGAAAAGCAATGAGACGGGGG
>VZRJ01000119.1:56365-86911 GCA_013397565.1 Ptilonorhynchus violaceus
GGGGGGGAAGCACTTGATTTCCCCAGTTTCTTTACGTGCCCCCAACACTGCTACCTTTGGTGGCCAAAGTTGACACATCTTTAATTTAAAAATTAAATTAGAAAAGCCACGTTCTTTCCTCTGGGAGTCACAGTCAAGCACGAATGTTTAATTATGTCTTAATTCCCTCAGCTGTTGAGGCAGACAACTTTTGGGGTGTTATGAATGTCAGCGAGCTTTCATGTTTGTGAGCTAAAAAGAGATAAAAGCCACATTTGTGGTTTATGGATGTTAATTGCTGCTGCAGTGAGGTGTGCGAGGGGGGCGGTTGAAAGGCTGGAGTGAGGCAGGAGAGGTGACAGAGCCTCGCTGGGGCACGCAGCGAGGTTCCAGCGGTGCTGCAAGAACACGCACTTATCTGCCTGGAAAGGAAGTGCCGTTTTTTATCAGAATATTACATCTCCCAAGCCCAGCTCGAGCCCCGGTGCTCATGGGACTCGGGGTTATCTCACAACATCAGCAGAAGTTCACTGCAAGGGGATTTCTGTAGTGTTAAACCCTGCAGGGAGTCTGTGCTGAACGGGTCAGGCCTCTCTGGGGGCTCTACTGGGACTGAAAGCCACGTTTTCCTTATCAACAAAGGATCCTCTTGACTTTGTTTGAGCTCTTCAGACTGTGCTGTCAGCGGTAGGAATGCTGCCAGGCACGTTCGGTGACATCAACAGGGCGGTGGTGTCACCCAGCCTGTAAATGATTGACATCAGCTGGACTATCCCGAGCACTCAGCACTGACACAGACACTCGGATACTCTGATTGCCTGGAGATAATCAGAAAGTGCAGCTATTTCTCATTATAATTAACCCATTATAGTGATTAGAAAATAGAATTTGCTTTTGAGATATCCTGACTCCCAGTGGAAGTTCTCAGACAGGACAAGGGCTGGAAAGAGGATGGATGCACAGAGTTATTCAATAGATGATGGGCTCCATTCCATAACATCTAAAACTTCATTTTTCTTCACTTGTTCTGCAATATGTATCTTGGATCCATACAAAATAATTCCCTGAAATTACAGGTGAGAGAAATATTTATTCCTTTGGCATTGAAATTAAATCTAGTCCGAGGTAGATGCGCTGTGTGGTCTCTCCCCACTCCTCCCAGCAGGAAATAAGTGAAGATGCAGAAAATGGCCCTGAGAAATCAAATCACATGTTGTTGTAGGAAATAATCCATTTTTGGAAATACAGATTGGTGGAAAGGAAATCAGTTAATGGAGGTGAGTCACATTTTGCCCCTAAACTAGGCTGTTCATTTGGCACAAAATGAGAGTCGAAGGGACAGGTTCACTCTGTTTATGCTGCTGGAAAGGTATTGGGAAAGAGAAATAGATCCACAAGAGTCAAAACTTTGCTAAAATGCCAGAAATAGTTCCCTAACTTTGGAATTGATGGCTCTTGTGTCTCGTTACTGACTGACTTTTAACAGAACTGTGCAGAGTTTGCACTGGGTGCTCGGTGCTTGTTTCACTTGGGGCTCCTCTGGCCGGCGTTGCCGTGTCCTCAGAGCCGTCTCCCATCACTGCATTCGCTCAGGAACTCTCATGCTCTCTGCAGGAGCGTCAGGAACTTTGTTAATTCGGAGCTCGATTGCCTGAATTCCCATGGAACAGCCTGTGGCTGCGCTCACCTGCCGAGCGTGCCAGCCACACTCTTCTCCTGCCTTTCCTGGTGCAGGAGCTCCACCTCCAGGAGCGGCTCTGGGAGCTGCAGGTGCTCCTGGACCGGCGGTTTGAGTAATCCTGGTCTTCCAGGGAGGATTGGATTTGTTGTACAGGTCTGAATCACAGACTCCTGGGAACGTTTAGGCTGGAAAAGGGCTGTAAGATCAGTGTTACTAAGGGAACACAGAGCAGATGCACACACTCCTCTAGAAGACTATGCTAAAAGTAAACTACAAATATTTAATTGCAAGAACCTCAATTAGGAAAGAATATAGGTGTAATCTAAAATTCAAATCAAGATTATTTACTGCTGGAATTTTTTTATAATTCAATCAAATCAATGCACTGTTCAAGGTGTTAAAGAACATTTGAACCAAGCTTCTGCCTTCAGTCTATGTGTGTTAAAATTCCCCGGATATTTATCACAGATTCCCCTGTTCCTCATATGATTATATCACATTTTCTCTCCATATTTTATTTTTCTCACAAGAATATATTGCGTTTTCAGAAAGACTTTAGGGAGATGAATTGACAAAGATTAAATGAAATTATACTTTTAATTTCTCAGGTTTGAAGTTCATTTGAAGCACAGTTGACCAGAGTCGACCGTGCCTGAGTGGTCACATTAGTGATTGGTCCCTTGATATAAGTAATGCCAGTGATTATCTGAATTTAACATGTGGCCTTTCTCAGTCTGACTGTTGGGTCCAGATGTTCTCTGATTAACTGTCTCATTGAAGTCTGATTTAACGGTTGTGATTGTATCTGCCTTGCTGGACTTCAGGAATTGTAATTTTAGAAATATTTTCTCTGAGTGATGGTATCTTAACGGTAACGGAAGGGAAGAGCTCGTGAAGCTTCATCTTTTCCTGTGTTTTTTTTGTAAGAGGGAGACTACAGATATTAAAATCTGAAAGGATAATGTTAACAGGTGTCAAAATTAAAACAAATTTCATCTGGGACAGGTGTTGGAAAACCTGGGCCCTGCAGGCCTGGGGATGTGGGATGGCATTCCTTCTGTTGTCCCATCCAGCACGGGTGGTGTAGAAAGTTATTGCCATTTTTAAAAATTAAATAATCAAAATTAAATCCCATTATAGTTTCAGCATACACTAGCCAGAGTGTAGGCTAGCCCCTAGTCTGATTTGTCCCAAGGAATATCATTCTGCTTCTCCAAATTCTCTTTGTAGTGTCAGTTAAGTGAATTTAAATGCAGTTAAATGAAAATAAATTCCATTTCCTTCTCTAAACCTTCTTTAAACCATGGCCCAGCACTGCACAGCGTTGCCATGCAGTTTGTCCTGTTTAACTCCAGCTTTGGGAACATTCAGTTTTGGGGAACATTTCTCCTTTATCTCTCTTTCTGTTAGTATAACTTCAACATAATTTGAAAATCTTTTGAATGAAAATCCTAAAATCTGCTAGAGTATTATTAGGCAGAAAACGGTAGTAGAGGAGAAATACTGTGTGTGAAAGTACAGATTTACACAGGAATATTTATCTTTATAAGAAAAATCATTGTTCTAAATAAGATGCTGTAAGAACCAGTTACATAATTCAAGTTTCCTGACTCACATGGTCTTGGAAATTATGTGTGTTGTTTGATTGGGGTTATTTTGCAATTAATTGTACAACCAGATAAATTACACTATGCTTTAATGATAGAGAGGCACTGATATTAATGAAGTAGAAAATACACATCTGAGCACTTGGAAAATGATGCCTAGCTGATTTTTTTATTTTCTTTCCAATTCTCAGTGCTGCATTTCAATTTGATTTGTTTCTATTTTTGTTTCAAGTCACAATAAAACCAAGGAGACTCATTACCATTGAGTCTGCACTCCACAAAGGGGAATGATGAAAGTTTCTCTCCTATTTTTAGAAGTGAAATTTCCACCAGGTGCCTTCTGCACCGGGTCATTTAGGAATTACCACTCACGTCTGCTTTGTAAAGTATCTACACAAAATAGATACCAGGTATTTTTGTACAAAAATTAGTATTGAACAATAGTACCAAGAAAATACCAAAAGGCACAAAGATAAAATAAACTTAAAGGCAATACATCCAAGTAATAAATGCAATATTTTGGATTTTTAGTGCAGAAGTCTCTGCTTTGGCCTGTAGTGACACAAAAAGGGACCCGAGGAACAGGACAGGCCCAGTGTGTGCACTCTGCAAGGGCATTTCTTCTCACCACATCCTTGCTGGGGTGGTTGTCTCTGCTGTCTGGCTGGAAGGTGATTCTACTGCGAGGTGTTTGCTCTTCCTTTGTTGGCAAATAATGATCTCATAAAAGCTGTTGGGAAAAAGGGAGCCCAGACTGGAATCAGAGGGAAAACAAAGCCAGGATGGGCCAAAAAGGCTTGAACTTCTTTCCCTTCCCTGGATGGATATCTGCAGTGGGGTAGAAGAAAAACATGGACAGAAGTTGTCTTAACTCTGATTGTGTTGCCTCAATTAAAAAAAAAATTTCTCATACTGTTACCGTGTCACTTCACATTTTATAATTCTCTATTAGTTACAGTCCCCATGTTTTCAATATATACAGGTAATTATTTTCTTCTTGTTGTTTGAGGAAAAAAAGGTAGGTATAGCATCAGTTATTTTAATTATTTCCCCCCGTTTATGATTTTTATGGGACGTCCTACTCTCTTTATTCACTAAGGAATATGGAAATTTTTAACTCATGACGTATCTTTGCCCCCACTGCATTGATTCCATCCCTGAGGTGTTTCTCACAAACATGCAGGGTTCTGCCTTGAATTTGGAAACTCCTCTGACTTTTTCAGCTTCACCACGTTGTCTGCTCTGGGTTAGGTACAGGAATCTCTCCTTCTGTGAGGGCAGCAGCTCTAGTGTGTGTCTGTAGGGTTTTGTGGAGATAACGGTGATGAATCATCAGTTAATACCTGTCAAACCCAGGTAGTCACAAGAACTCTCCAGTATGAACCGAATCGACTCCCTTCTTGTTCCTCAGCATCTGAATCCCATTAACAGCTGTCAAAACCTGGTAAACTATTTATATGCTTTCACAATTTGTTTAATTGGATAGTTAGGAAATGGCATACAAGAAAAGCTTTTCTTTTTCCTTTTTTTTTTCCTTTAGTCTGGCTGAACATCTGTAGCATTAGGGGCTCATTATCTCTGAATTGGCACAGCAAATCAGCAGCATCATTAAAATGCCACATTAAGATGATTAAGTTTCTTTGTTACCCAGTTGACTTTTTGCATGTGCTGAGGATTTCACGATTATGACCCCACTCCTTGTAAAACACTTGAGCTACATCACCCTTTCCTGCCGTTGTCTTTAATGGCTTCTGGGTTTTATTCCTTGTTCTTTTCCTAATGCTCCTGGTAAACTTTGCTTAACAACAGGACAAAACTTACGTTCTCTTCTCTGTATTTGATGCCAAAGTCTCAGATTAAATGGAGAATTTGGAGGGGGGTGTTCTTTCCTAAACTTCCTCCTAGAGAAAACACCTAAGGTTCAGAAACCTTCCAACTTGCCCTAACTATTTGTCACTCTCGATTTTTTTATTCCTGCATTTTCAGCCTGGAGGAAAGTAAGGTTGTGTGGAGATCTCAGTGCAACCATCCAGTATTTGAAGGGACCTACAAGGAAGCAGAGAGGGGCTCTGCTTCAGGAACAGGAGTGACAGGACAAGGGGGAATGACTTCAGACTGAAAGAGGGGAAATTCAGGTTGGATATATGGAAGAAATCCCTCCCTGTGAGTGTGCTGAGGCTCTAGCAGAAGCTGTCCAGAGAAGCTGTGGCTGCCCCATCCCTGGAAGTGTCCAAGGCCAGGCTGGAGGGGGCTTGGAGCAACGTGATCTAATTGAAGGTGTCCCTGCCCATGGCAGGGGGTGGGACTGGAAGAGCTTTAATGTCCTTCCAACTCAAACCTGCTGTGATTCTATCATTTTATAGAGCACACACAAGCACTGTTTGGGTGGTGACTCAGTCTGAAGTTGCCACCGCAGCTTTATTTTGGATTTTTTCCAGAGCCCATTGTTTTTACAGGGTTTCAGGTGAAACAAAAATATTACTCTGGAGTATGTCTTTCATCTCATAATCATCTCCCCAGGAAATGAAACCATGCGCATCAGCCTTAACGCATCACACCGGTACTTTGTTCTGTAAAGCTGCAACTTTTTTTTCTCAGTATATATTAACTCCCTGAACTGCCTCAAGAAAAATAGTTCCCTGGCTTGGACTCCATGAATACTTTTTTTTCTCTTACAACCTCTTTACTTTCCTAATAGAAGGAGATGATAGCACTTCTTTTTTTCACTGTGGGAACTCTGTTAGTGTTTTTAGGGATAATTGTGTTTTTCCTCAGTTAAATTTTCCTTTTCTACATGAAGTCACAGCCACCTTCCTCTTGATTAAGGTGGACCAGTTTGGAAACTCCCTGATATCATTAAAATATGTTGATATGATTTTTAAGTGACAGATACAAATCTTCCACACAGCTGCAAATCGCATGGTACTCCCTGTGCATGGCAGTACAGAGCGAAAATCTGGGCTGAAAAAGGAATCTGGTGGCTTCTACCTCTGCAATCACTTGGTTCATTTCAGTTCAACCTCTACCAAGCCATTTTTTCCTCGGACTGCCTTGCTCCAAAGCTGTCTCCTGTGTGGCTGTCAGGGAGGCGAAGCAGCCTCTAAACCATAACAGGTGAAAAATCCCAACACTTCTAATTTATTTTTGGGTTAAAGACGCCTCTTCCCTTGTGACTTCTGCTGGTCTCAGTCATCAGAAGGTGAATTTTTCTGTGGAGGTCCTTCAAAAACCTACAGGAAACCCTTGAACTTTGGTGGGATGTCATGGACAGCTGGAGTGATGATGATGTTTTTTGCAGAGGCAGTGATGGAAAAGCCTTGATCATAACTCAGGTGCATCCTTCTCTGTTAGTACAAGGAAACACAAGCCTTACATGCAGTATGGAAACTGCAGAGGTGATTATTTTCCACGGTGGAACCATAGGATGGTTTGCCCAGTCTGCACCAGTCCCCAAGGACATGCCATGGGGGTCTCAAACCGTGAGCATCCACGTTGTGCCATGCGGACCCTGGCACAGCTCTGGAGCTGTGAGCCAAGAGTTGTGGTGAGAAACAGCAGAAGACGGCACAGAAGCCTCCGTTGGAGGTCACAGCTTGGCCTCCACTGCTAAACAACCGCGTGTGATGCAGACGAAAGGTGAGACGTTAAGTAGAAAGTGGGAATTGAAATTGTTTCTGAAAGTACCAACAAGGTGCAGCTGCACCGGGTACTTCCTTTTACCGTGCTGGGCAGGATGTAGCAAATTATTTTGGAACTGCCTCCTTTTGAGAGGGAAAAAACAACCAACCAACCAAAAAAGTTTTTTTTTCTTTTGCTGGAAAAGGGATTGGTGTTGAAATCTGCTTTCAGCAACTGGCAATCATTTTTCCTCGGAGTGATGGAACAGGATGTATAAACTAATTTTGAAGGAGTCTTGATAGCAGGATCACCCTCGCACTCTTGGAAATGAAGTTGGCAGCAGAAGGCATCTGCAGAGGAACCCCTGTTTCTGTGCAAGTAGGAATCCATGGGATGTGAAGCAGAGCTGGTACTGAAGAATCCCCAAAGAAAAATGGCCCATTTTTGAATGAATCTGGAGCTCCTTGTGACCCTCTGAGAAAAACCCAAACCTTTGTGAGCTCATCTGGGACCAGGGCAGCCAGTCCCAACACCAAACATTGTCTAGGACAGGGGGATAAAAACACACAATATGGAGGAAAACCCCATCTTTCCATCGATATCCCATCCAAGGACAGCACAAGAGGGATCTTGGAGTTTTCCACACTACTGTGGGGTCTTTGTGTAGGATGAAGAAATCATCACCCACCTGTTTCCTCCACCTCGACCCAAAGCCAGACAGATTGGCCAGCCTTAGTACAATCAATTAGTACAGAGGGGGGATTTTCTCCCTGAAATATAGCTGAAAATTTTGATTTCATGAAAGTTTATGTTGCCAGATCTTTCTTTTTCAACGCTGCTTTTATGTCGCCACCTCATTTTCGCTGTTACCCATTGTTTGTTCTCGGCATTTGATGTGGTTTATTACTCAGAACCAGAGCTAATACATATTCAGCAGTTCATGTTCTGTACTTTGGAGAAAGGACAAGTGATTCAGTGCCAGATTGAACTGTCTAACCCTCGGCTGGAGGGAGGAGCAGGTGGCCAGAGAATAAGACTTTCAAACAGGAAGCCGTGTGGTGCATCTCCTGGTGCTCGTCTTCACTCGGTAGCTGGAGGCACAACTCCAGTTTCAGCTGCAGTCTGTCTCTTGTCAGAGAATCACGGAATGGTTTGGGTTGGAAAGGACCCTAAAACTCATCCAGTTCCACCGTGGGCGGGGACACCTTCCACTATCCCAGATTGCTCCAAGCCCCATCCAACCTGGCCTTGGACATTTGCAGGGATGGGGCAGCCACAGATTCTCTGGGCAGCCTGTGCTATGGCCTCACCATCCTCCCAGGGAAGAATTTCTTCCATATATCCTACCTGAATTTCCCCTGTTTCAGTCTGAAGCCATTCCCCCTTGTCCTGTCACTCCACCTCCTGATGAATTGCCCCTCTCTTGCTCCCTGGTGGCACCTTTAGACACTGGAAGGTGCTGTGAGTTCTCCACACAACTTTCTCTTCTCCAGGCTGAACAGCCCCAACTTTCTCAGGCAGCTTTAAGAATAAAAAAGGTGTCCTGGCAATTATTAAGGACTTTAATGAAAGTGCTGGTAGTGTTGGAGTTAATTGTGAGAAGGAAATTAAGCATTAAGTTGGGAATCATCAGCCGTTTGTACAATGTGACCAATTTGCTTGTATTTTTACACTGTTAGTAAATCATTAGCTACTTGTTACATCTGCCTTTGTCACGGAGCTGCATTCATTTAGGCAATGCCTTTGGATTCCTCTGGACATGGCTACAAGTCCAGGAACCTGTTTGAAGGCCATGGATGCTGATCTTCAGGAGCCTTCAGGTTCTTTGCCACGTCCTCGCAAAATTACTTTGGATAAATCTTTTGGAATTTATGGGATACATTTATTTATCAGGAAATCCTTACCCTGCCTCTGCTAGTTCTACTCACATAGTAAATCAAGTTTATCGACTACTCCTCACATGTCTGAGAGTTTTGGATAAAAATTGTGACTTGCAAGTGAAAATTAGGATTATTGATTAGGCTTAACTAATGAGAATCCATCCCATGGGATCACTGGGAGTCTTACACTGATCAGACATATTTCCTAGGCTTGTTCCAAACACCAGAGGTTCCACAGGAAGAAAAGTTGTAAGATATTATTACCTTTTTTAATTTGCGTCTTTCTGTATTTCCAATTCACAAGAGCAGCCTGAAATGCTGATTTCTATAGAAATAATAGTTATGAGTGGTGTGAATAAGTGTTTTCTTTGGAATCCTGGCTGGTAATTTCAGGAGAAGTTTGTACTGTATTACACTTTCATAATCTGTAGAAGATAATTAACGTGCAGGTTAATTGTTTTTAAGGGTTATCTCACTGTGAGTATCACTAAGTGTCCATGACCAGTGACATTTCGTGTCTCAGCTACATTTCTTCATCTTTGCTTGTTTCAATAAAACTTTTAGGAAGATTGATACTGTCATTTTATATAATTTTTAGTGCATTCTTTTCTCAAGATACTTCACTGTGCATAAGAGTAGCATTTTTTCACTCCTGTGCTTTGTTTTACCTGCAGATGATGTGATTAAAGTGAAAGGTGAATACAGTGAAAGAGAGGAGAGTGCCTTAAATTCCGAACCTATGGAAAACCTGGAAGAATCTGAGCTGCCTTACGCGTATCCCAGAGAATATAACGAATATGAGAGCATTAAACTGGAAAGACACTCGGGTTCATATGACAACGTCAGGCCAGCTAGTGGAAAGATGAATTGTGATATCTGTGGATTAGCCTGCATTAGCCTCAATGTCTTGATGGTTCATAAGCGTAGCCACACTGGTAAATATCCCTCTGTTGTTCTTGTAAGAGCTGGGTACTGAAAGGAGGATAATTTTTAATCTAGGCTAGTTATTTTATAAAAGGATACCAAAATCAGGCTTACCTTGTTCTGTCCTTGAGGCCACGTGTGATCTCTGGCAAGTTACTCACTGTTCTGTGCCTCACTTTACCCCCCTTTCTTCTTATTGGGATTGATTATTATTAAAAGCAAGTTTGAGAGGCATTTTAAGAATTTTGGATGAAAGGCACTATGTAATTGCAGTATTTCAGGCACAAGGCACAAGTTAATTTGGTTTTGTGTTGCCATTTTCAGTCTGTGTATAAATTTCTCTGTGTGCTATACTTTGGCAACAAACCAATGAACATCTTAAATTTCAGCCTGCAGTAAGATAAGACTTTTTTTTCTTCTAAAAATTGCTGGCTTGTTGGAATCAGCCTCCTCCAGAGCGCTTCTTTCCATGGAAGAACTGTGCAGTGTTTTCCATAGTCCTACATATGTTACGAGTAGCTCTGACACCAGAGCTGCACCTCACTCCCACTGAAGTCACACTCTGTGTGTTTCTATAGAAAGAAATCAATCCAATATCTCATTCTTTCCTCTTCCAAAGAGGCAGAGGACAGCATAATACCCACGTAACCATTAAATGTCCTTTTCTGTATGTCATTTTAAGGTGAACGGCCATTCCAGTGTAATCAGTGCGGAGCTTCCTTTACTCAGAAGGGAAACCTCCTCCGCCACATTAAACTACACACAGGGGAAAAACCTTTTAAGTGTCACCTGTGCAGTTATGCCTGCCAAAGGAGGGATGCGCTTACGGGTCACTTAAGGACACATTCTGGTAAGTGACTTCACAGGCACTTCATGTGTTTTGGATGTGTGTCATTGGGACACTCGGTGTGGAAAAGGCAGTCAGCAACGTTTGCTCAGCCTGTGAAAAGGTGGACACAGAGCAGTGACCACTCACTGTGCTCCTGGAACCAGCTTGGGACTGGCTCTGCTCTTAGTGCAGAGAGAGGGGCCAGGGAAATCTGTGTCACAGCCCACAAACCTGCTTGCACAAATAACTCCACGGTATTTTCACAGAATCACAGAATCATTTTGGTTGGAAAAGACCTCCAAGATCATCGAGCCTAACCTTTGACCCGTCACCACTTTGTCAGCTCATTTTCAGATGAGTGGAGCTGGCTATGCCAGCAAGCTCTGAACTCGAGGAGGATGCGAGACATGCTTTGCTGGGACTTCCTCCCATCCCACCCTGAGCTGCGAGGAAAGCTCCAGGAGCATAATTCCAGGCAGATGACCCTATTGCCACATTGCTGTGGTGTAGTGCCTTTCATCTGAATCTCTTAACATGCTCAACAAATGGTTCTTCTCAATCTTGGTAGGGTGTTCTGTCCATTTTACAGAGGGGGAAACGGAGGCACAGAGCCGAGGTGATTTGGATAACAAGCTAGGTGTAATTCGGTCTTAGTTCCCCCAGTTCTGCAGGAGCCAGGTTGTGCTTGCCCTTGAATTTGTGTATATCCTGTGTTCTACATGGGCCCAGAAAGAAAACCTTGATTCTAAAGATAGATATTATCTCTGCACTGCACTGTACAGAAAAATGTTCAACCTCACAAAGAATCAAAGTCAAAAATGAGCTTATCTGCCACGGATAAATGAGATTCTGATCTAATCAAGACCAGCAGTGTGGTGGTGACTGTCCCCCACCAGCACAATGCTGAAACCATCACGCTTCAAGCAAGATAGTGTTTTAGTGGTCTCTTGTGGTTATTTTAACTATTTTATTGTTTGTTTTTCTAGTGGAGAAGCCATACAAATGTGAGTTTTGTGGAAGGAGCTACAAGCAGAGGAGCTCATTAGAGGAGCACAAGGAGCGGTGCCGGACTTACCTGCAGAATGCTGGCATGTGTGAGGCTGGTGAGTTTATCACATTACAGTGGTTTTGGGGGTTTGGTACATTACAGAGCTTATAAAAGGGCATCTGGTGAGCTGTTAACCCACAACCTGAGAACGGCTTTTTCTACACTCCTTTTCAGTAACCTGAGGGGCCGTGACATTATAAAGGGGCTGGTTCAACACAGCCCTCAGGGAGGTAGTTAGAGAGTGCTTTTATTTTAATCACTTTTTTGTTGCACAGTTACTTCGAGTAAAACATCTAAAATACCTTGTACCCAGCATTTCTGTAGGTGATGCTCAGTGAGCTAAATTATTCCTACATCAATGCTGTTATGTGGTTCATTTTATGGATGAGTTGTTGACAACCGTTGTTCCTGTCTCAGTCTGTTTGACGGTTCCTTTTCTTTAGAATAAGAACTGTTGGTCAGAATGGGATAGAATTTGCAGAAGTTTTAGTGGCCTGGATCTAGGGCATGAAAAGGGAGTGGTGTCCCAAAATCACTGACAGATCAGCTTGAGAGAGAGTGAGAGGTAAAGGACTGCTTTGAGTATACAGCTGCCTTTAGAAAAGACGAAATATATCAAAACATGTTTTTTTCTTAATTTCCGTTATGCAGTCTCAGTGCTGCAGTTCCAAAATACTTTGGGTGGAAAGTAACTGCCATAATCTTTGTCCCTGCTTTACCTGAACCATTCAAATCCTAAAATAAACTCTGTGATTTAAATCTCATGATATACCAGTAACATAGGAAAGAATCGCTTTTCCCATTCAGAGTCAGGGAGTGGCTGTGACCTTCCAAAGGATTCTATGACTAATGTGAGCAGAGCTGAGGCTACAATTTCAGAATTCAAGTTCCCATCTTTTGTTATGCAGCCTTGAAAAACCACCAAATAACGGGAACATGAAATCACAGAGGGTTTGGGTTGGAAGGGACCTTGAAGATCATCCAAATCCACCCCCTGCATGGGCAGGGACACTTTCCACTATCTCACGTTGCTTCAAGACCTGTCAAACCTGCCTTGGACTCTTCCAGGGATGGGACAGCCACAGCTTCTCTGGGCAACCTGTGCCAGGGCCTCACCACCTTCACAGGGAGGAATTTCCTCCTAATAACTCTAACAACAACAATAAGGACAAGCTTCTGCAGGAATCATCACAAGCCAGGCCTGAAAATCGGTGTGAAGAGCCACTGGTGTGTGATGACAACTGTGGGTACAGGAGTCCCTACGCTGTGCAGAGTAGGTAGGCTGGCATTTCAGGCTTTGTGAGATGCACACAGGAAACCTCCCAAAGAACAGTTATTTAAGAAAGAGTTTCATAGGGTTTTTAAATAGTTTTATAGTTTTGGGGGGGCCCTCTCCTTGTCAGCAAATGACACATTTCTTAGAGTGTTAGTAAAAGTAACTGGTTATCAGCACATCAGCAAGTTTTTGGTTTCGTGAGAACCCTTACACATTGTAACTGTGGTTTGTGTTACAGTACACACTCCCATGATGGCAATCACCTGCCATGTCCACCCGTAAAAATGGAAAACATGAGACCTACTGCAGGTTTCTGCTTCAAAATGATTCTCATGGTTTAGGTGCATTTCAGAATAGCAACATTTCACTCCTTATCCCAAGCCTGTGGTGCAGTTCTTGCTGCAGGGCCACAGGGAGCTTTAACAGTTCACAGGGAATGCAAATTCCCAGTGTGCCATGAGGTGGCTGCTGTCCTGCCTTGGAGACCTTCACACCTTTAAAAATATTGCAGTGTTGTTAGGGAAGTAGGAACTTTTATGAAAAATGGGAATTCCCAGGGTATTTCCATCCAGTTTCCTGGTATCAACAGGATGTTGGGTGACAGAACCAGGGAGAGGGAAAGCTGGAAAGACTCTGAGGAGGTCATTTACTACATTCCATTTTTTTTTACCTAAGTGTAGCACTTTGCATACATGTTTAGTAAACATCCTCTTTCCATTACTGAGCCTTTTCCTACTTCTATGCGTCACTTCGAATTTTGATGTTTTTCTGAAATCCTTGCAAACTTCTCAGCTTGGTCTAGTGGAAGGTGTCCCTGTCCATGGCAGGGGGGTGGAACTGGATGACCTTTAACCCTACCAACTCAAACCATTCCATGATTCTATGATTCTCACATGGAACCATCTTTAGACACAAATATATTCTACATGCCATCATCCCTAACTAATTAAAATATTTAAAAGCATCAGGATCATAGTAACCATTCTAGTCGCTCTTTAGTGCCAGGTTTGCATATTCCAAATGTGGAAATGTTTCCAAAAGAGAAGTTTTATGTAACAATACAGTTGGAGCATTGTCCCTGATAACCATCTCTCTCACATTGTTCTCATTGCACAATCACCCAACTCTGTTCCACTCTCCCTTCTTGAGTGACCACACAGAGATGCTACAGGAAGCAATGCCTCTAATTTCAGCTCGGCTTTGTATTTGAGGGGTTTGCTAACGATATCAGCATGTTCTAAAAATTCTACTGACATCGGTGGTGTGGCAAAAACCACACTATGGGAACAGCTCAGTGCAGGGTGAGTGCTGGTGTGTGCTCGGGGCTGGGAGAGCATCCGCTCTCTCTCCAGCTGCAGGGTGACACGGTGGCCCAGAGATGGATGTCCCGTCCCTGGAAGTGTTCAAGGTGAGGCTGGACAGGTCTTGGAGCAACCTGGTCTAGTGGAAGGTGTCCCTGCCCATGGCAGGGGGTTGGTACAAGAGGATCCTTAAGGTCCCTTCCCACCCAAACCACTCAGTGATCCCATGATGGCAAGGGGACAGCACTGTTCAGAGAGGTGGCTCCTCACCCAGTGATACAAGACAACATAAAGAGTGCTTCATAACGGATAATTCACATTGTCAGGAAAATGGTCCTCTGGAAGTGTTTTACACAGACAGGATCACACCTGAAATGTACACTGAGATGGGCAGCAGTGCTGGGAGCAGCATGGAAACATCTCAGGGGGATCAGGGAAGATCATCCTTAGCCCTGGTTCTGGCTGAACAGGAAAGGGGCACCCAGATTTAAAAGTGGCCAGGACACTGGAGATCAGCCCCATCCTAATACCATATAAAATTCCATGCTTAGGAGCTCGACTTGCCATGTAATTCCAGAGTCACTGATCAGATCCAACCAAGAGGGACAAGGTGATTTATTTGGGCTGCAGATTTTCTTTCAGCATCCTCAATGTTTTTTTGCTTTGTGGCCCTACAGCTGAGCCACCAGAGCCCTGAGCTTGCAGGAAATCCCAAGATCCCAGGCTTTTGTAGGTTCAGTGCTTTGGAAGCCTGCATTTTCTGTATTTGTTTTTTTCTCAATGTAACTTTGAGCAAAGCACTTGACCATTTCTGTTAGTCCAGCCTGAATTTTATTTTTAGATACATATTATAGTGAGATAATTAGTTCTTTAAATCATGATGTGCAGTGGAATCATCCAGAGGGAGGATAATTAAAGAGTGACACAGGGCGTGATTGCTTCTCTCTGCTTGAGAAGTCTTTAGAGAATTTGGAGTGATTAAAAAACTGTTTCCTGAATCCTAAATATTATTCTTGGATTATTTAAGAAGTGATCCAGAAGCAAAAGGTGGATGAGATAATTTTCGGTTGGTTTCTGGGTACAGAGAGCAGTGTTGTGGGTGAGAACCTGTGTAACTACCCACATCTCACTGGGAGCAGACATTGTTTCCCTAAGGCTGGATTGTGAAAATGTTATCAAAGACCTTTTGTGGCCCATAAATAGAGATTATTTTTTCTTTAGGAAAAAATAGCCAGTAGCAAGGAGTCGAAAATCTTAATGCAAAAGCAGAGACCCTTAGCATTAAAATAAAAGGGCAGAGAACCATCAAGCTGGAAGATTGATTTTACAGGAGTCCCAGAGCATGTTACGTAGGTTAATAGTTACTGTCTCTGCAGATCTCCTCTGAGGAAAGACTCTGTTATCCCTGCAGGAAGCCCTTGTCTGCCCTCCTGACACTAATTTCATAATTAAGGTTCCCTTGGTGGCACATAAATAATGTTGACAAGACAAGTCATCCCTGATACACTACGTGCAGCTTCCAGTGTGTTCCTGGGGCTGGGAGGGCTGACAACAGCTCTTCCCTGAGTTCTGTCCAGGTAGGGGAAAAGACTCTGAAAATGTGGGATTAAAGCTTTACTAGAGCAGCCCACGGGCCCTCAGGGTACAACTTCTGGAGGTGAAGACTGAGGAAAAGAGGAACTAGAACGACAAAATCAGAAAAACAAAGAACTGATAGGGACCAGGGAGCTGCTTTTATGACACGGGTGAATTGTGTTTTCTTTCTTTCTTCTTTACAACGTACATTTTTGAGTACACAGCACTGTTTGTATTATTTTGTTCAGGGTTGCTAGGGTTTTTAAAATTTAAATTACTGTTGTTAATGACTTGTGCAAAGACCCATTCAAGAGTATGAGGTTTTGGGGTTGGGGGTAGTTCAAACCTTGGACTACAGTCATCCAAAGGTAATATAGAGAGCTCAGGATGCATAGTCCAGGCTTTGGAGGATGAGAATTAAACAGAAGTCCTGAAATTAAAAATCCCATAGTTTTCAAGACCAAACTAGAGCTTCTGGCCCAAGCCCAAGCAGGTGATTACACTCTGTCTACTTCCCTTCTCCTCAGAGAGTCAACTCAACCTGGTGTTTTGTCTCATTTCACGCAGTTCTTGCTCATGTCTGGGTATTTCATGCTGGAAGCAGGGATGAATATATTTATGGGAGTCTCCAAACAATTATTGGATGTAATTTGGAACAAAATTGAGACTAGAAGAGCAATGTGTTATTACCTTTAAGGCATTTTGTGCCCTGCACAGGGCTGGTTGTCACGTACATCCCAAGATTCCAGGACTGCGGCTGAGCAGAGCCAGGCCCTGTTATCCCTTCCTGACTCATAATCGTAGCCTATGTTTGTGGTACCAAGTACCTCTGAAACACTTTACATTTTCAAACTGCTGAACAAACATGAACAAATAGTTCTGGCTGAGGTTTGGTGAGTCATGGTTTGTGCTGACTGAAACTCCTGTGTTATCAGGAGCAGCACTGACAAACAGGTACAGAGGGACGGACTGAAACACTCAGGGAAATGCTGCACAGAGCTGGGAAGGATGAACCTGCACTTTCAGCACTTGCTGTGCTGGACAAACAGCCATTTAAGTCTAATACTCAATAAATCTTTGTTTAGCAGGACTGAAGTGACACCAAAGTCCTTCCTGTTGCCTTCCTCTGGCACTGCTTGTCTCTTACCTAGGTTATGCTTCATATATTCAGGGAGACCTTATTGTGGCCTTCCAGTGCCTTAAGGGGCTTATGAAAAGGAGGGAGAAGGACCTTTTGTACAGACAGATAGTGACAGGACAAGGGACAATGGTTTTAGACTGACAGAGAGCAGGGGTAGATAAGACGTTAGGAAGAAATTGTTCCCTGTGAAGGTGGTGAGGCCCTGGAACAGGCTGCCCAGAGAAGCTGTGACTGTCCCATCCATGGAAGTGTCCAAGGCAGGTTGGATGGGACTTGGAGCAACCTGAGATAGTGGAAGGTGTCCCTGCCCCTGACAGGAGATGGGACTGGATGGTGTCTAAGGTCCCTTCCAGCCCAAACCATTCCATGTTTCCATGATTCTATATTTAAGTATGTTGGTGTGCGTACAGTAACACAACAACCAGGACTCTTTCATAGTGAGATCCAACCTTTTGTATTAGCTTGGGAAATAAATCACCCCTCTTTGTCCTCAGCTTGTAGATTCCAACTCCTACAGGCTTGGTAAGACCCTTACGATATGTCTAGTTCTCAACACAGTGGTCCCTGACCCTGGTACTCTTAGCAATGAGTTTACTCTTTATTATAACTTTTAATATAAAAGTACCACTACAGATCCGTGCTGTGGAGGTGTGAGCAGGGTTTGGGGGGAAGCCACAGCAGTTACGATCAGTATTAGTGTGGTAGTAGCGATATGAGGTGGCAGCTCTCCAGCTCAAGGCCTCTGCACCCTCCAGAAGCTGAGAGCAAGCACAGCTTCTGTGCAGTGCTGGGCACTGCTTAGCACAGCTGAGGAGAGCTCTGGAAAATGGGAAGAGCCTTAAGTGGCCCAGTCCCGAGGGGGTGATCACAGGGCAGAGGTACTTTTCCAAAAATTAGAAATTCTGGCAGTTGTAACGAGCTTTAAACACCAGAGAAAACATTCATGGTTAGTTTTAGCTGTAGCATTTAGGAAAAAATAGTAAGTGACAGTAACACCTGGGGAAAAAAAGAGTTAGAAATTTTGAAAGGCTCTATTGCTTTTATTTTACTGGAATGTTGATATGTTTCATACAAGTTTCTTATTGATTCGTTAAGACATCTATGACTGATATCCGAAAAGTGCAGCAAGAGGACTGAGTGTCTCCTCCTGCAGCTCGAAGCACTGTGTGAGTGTGCAGGTGTCACCCAGCCTTACTCAGAATAAAAAAGAAAGGCCAGCAGAGCTTCTCTCTCCATCTGCAATTTAACCAACTTTCCAGCCAGTTCATTTACTTCCTCTCGCTGGCAACAATGTTGGTTTGTGCTCCCCCCCGAGTGAGCTCAGGGCTCTGCTGCCACTGACCACAACTGCTGCCCAGAGACCAGGAACGACAGAAAAAGCAAAACCAACTTTGCATTAGATCTCCAAACTGTTTCCTTCAGTTTTGTAGCCAATCAGAGATTAAACCACTCAGCTCTTCCTTTTTTTTATCATTTTTTTTTCCCTTTTCACCTACGTGTTGTGTTTTTTTTCTCTTTTTTCCTTCCTTTTCACATTTTCCAACCTAGCCAGCGTGGAGGCAAGGCACATCAAGGCAGAGATGGGGACTGAAAGAGCCCTTGTGCTGGACAGGCTAGCGAGCAACGTGGCAAAGAGAAAAAGCTCAATGCCTCAGAAATTTATTGGTAAGAACAAAAACCCTTTTCATCTGCAACAGTTAAATACGTGCGGGTCGGTAAAAAACAGTACAATGCCTCTGCTTCTTTTAAATATCCTGCTCAAGCTCAGCATCTAATACAAAAGAATAAAGTAACACTGATTTTTCTGATGGGGTTTTAGTGATTTGTTGTAGGGGGTTGATTAAAATAAAAAGAATTTATTCTGTTGGCTGCTTAAACTGGGTGGAAGCTACTGTTGTGCTTTGTATCTCAATGTAGGTGATTTATAAATATATTTTATGAGTTTCCACATGCCATTTCTGTACCTGTGCATTTGAAATGTTCTCTGCTAGAATCTAGAACAGCAAAGAACAGGAAGGTTAATCTTTTCTCAGCAGGAGCTGAAGATTCCTGCAGGATTCATATGTGGAATAAGGCCTAAAGACAGAAAAGGATTGGATTTCTCTTAGTCATCCTCCTAAATTTGTCTATGATTAAAAAATATCAGATCCTTTCTTGTGGTAATTTAAGCAAGCAGATGTTTCCATAGCATTTTCTTTGCATTTAATTGTACATGATCAGAGTTTTGCATGTTGGGGATCTTAAATACTCGTTGGGCAAGTTCTGGGTTTCAATGCACACCTGATCCTCTTGGCCAGTCTTATTTCATCAACCTGCCTTTAAAGAAAATAAAATGCAACCCTGTGTCCTAAGAAAAACCCTTAGTCAGCAGTTATATAATATTGGCACTGGTGAAGCCTTATTTGTGCTGTTTGTAGGGTTATATAAGGTAACAAGTGCTCTTTTTTTTTTTTTTTTTTGCTTAATATAAAGTTCACCTTCCAAGTGGGGCCTGTGTGGGGAGGGAGAGATGTGGGCTGGGAGAGCAGGCAGGGCTCCCACGGCTGCTGCAGCAAAACCCCCAGCACAGGCATGTTCAGAGCCCATCGTGCACCAGGTCCAGAGCCAGGTAAAGCTGTGCAGCTGGATCCATCCACATAGGAAACCAACTCAATTTTTGAACGTAATGGAGCTCTTGGTGGGCTTGGTGGGTAGCACTGGGCTTTCATCTGTGAAAAATGGTCTCTTTTATTTATTTATTTTACACTACTGTGGCTTTCTAAAGGTCACCTCGTTGCACAGCCACACCAGCACACTCCATCCGAGTGCCTTTGGTGCTCAGGACTGAAACTGCGCCTGTGGGGCTCAGCCCTCACACATTGTGCTGTGATTCAAAAAGCAATACTAATGCAAATGGGTTTGTAATTCTTTGGTTTCCTCTATCTTAGCTTTTTTTCAGCTCTCTCACTGTGCAATCAACATCAGTTTGGTCTTTATGTGTTTTATTAAACACACCTGCAGCAGCATGCACCCCCACAGCACATGCCTAAAGTGAAGAACTATGGGGTTTGGGGTTTCCTTTGCCAGCCAATGAGTTCCTATGTGGCTCAGATCCTTTAGGATTTGTGCTGGTGCTGGATGGCATGAACTGGCACTGCTCACACAGGTGATTGTGTGGAGAAGATGGACAACCAATCACAGTTCACCTAGACAAAATAACCAATTTTTTAAAACTTGCTGTTTTTCTAGGACTTCTGTGATAGTTCTTGTTAAGTAATTAAAAGTGTTAAGTGTGAAAAGTCTCCCCCCTTGGTTCCTTGTATCCCTGGGAAGGAGATTTTCAGGAGCAGGCTGTCCAACCTTGGTCTGACTCCTGTGCCTTTCTGACCTGTCCTTGTTGGAGCACAGATCTGCCAGGCCAGCGCAGGGATTCCTTGGGAAATCTGGGAAAGAGTGCTGATGTCTCACTTAGTCAGGAAGCAGGGACAGGGATATACACTAACAAGGCATCTTTGTTTGGCTCGTTTCTCTGAATGAAGTCTATTGATTGGAAGAAAAAACCCTTTATTATAATTGGAGGGCTCTGCAGAGATTCAGACAAGCACCAAGAGTCTTGCCCACTTTATTTTTCACATTTCCATCCCCAGTAGCTGCCTCGTGTGCACCAGTACCAGTCCCACACCAGGGCAGGGACCAGCAGACCCCGCACTGGACTCTTCACCTCTGCACCAGGCCCCTTTTCAGAGCCTTTTCCTGGGGGGACCTTAAAATCCACCAGGACAGTGGAATCACAGAGCACTGCGAGACCCTCAGTGATCATTCAGGAGTTGAACTTGATGATCCTTGTGGGATCCTTCGAGCTCAGGATATTCCATGATCCTATGATCTTACCTCATGGTTTTTTGCAAGGTTTTACCTATCCGCAACATTGGTTTTTCTATCTTACTTTACCACAATGAATCCTAACCCAAAAATTTGTAGGGAGTCCTGTCTCTTTTTGCTTTTGTTGTCTTTTTTTATTTTTAAATTTCAAACTAATTCACATTTTTCACTTGCCTGGAGCTAGTTTTATGAGTCACCCAAGAGTGTTGCAGTGTTTTTTTTCCTTCCGTGTGTAGCTGGATGGTGAGTGGTGCTGAGGGCTGGAAGCAGTTACACTTTTGTGGTTCACTAACCTTTTGGAGTGTTTTATAAAAGAAACGTGAGCTCCTGGTTTTCTGCCTCTGCAGTGAAACCCCACGAGTTTCATACACATTGAGTCATGATGTTGACAGGTGACTGATAAACATCTGCACCAGTCGAGTTACCGTAACTAAGAGATTCGTGGATCTGATGTTTGCGAGTCACACAGAAAACCTTTCATCTGGTCCTTTTTTTTTGTATTTTTTTAAGCTATGAACAATTTTATGGTTTAAGTAACCACAGAATTCAGTTACTTATTTCTAGACATTCACCCCAAAAATGTCTTTAGTGCTTTTGGGGTACTGTTTATTTCCTCCTTGCAGCTGGCACAGAGAGCAGGAGTTGCACTGCGCTGCCAGGAGGTGTATGAGGTGTGAGCAGGATTTCAAGTGCACTCTCCTCCCCTTCTGTCCAGTCCAGAGCTTTCCAAGCCCCAGCACACCCAGAGGAAAACATTTTTCTTTTACTAACCCTCTATCAAGTGACTGTGTGATTTTTTTACATATATATATATCTATATATATATCTATATATATATCTATATATCTGCTGGTGTCAGATTACCTGAAAACCTGTGTAGAGGTCCAAGAAGCCACACATGGTGCAGAGGAGCTGTAGTTGTCAGAGAACAGGGGGGAAAACTGACTTTAGTGTCCAAGGACATATTGAAATGGGTCTCTCAGAAAGTACCCACTCCACCTCCTCTTTTAGATTGGTTTCCTCCTAAGCCTAAGCTTTAAAAAAATATAAAAACCAAACAACAAAAAAAACCAGGTAAAAGCTACTTGTGTCTAAGAACAGCCTCTTTCAGCAGAGAACATCTCATGCCCCTTCACTTCCCAGATACTTCTGCCCTTTAGAAAAGCCATCACAGGGATTTAAATACTTCTTCACCCACCCAGGTAATTATCACCTCTCCTCTCTTGCAGGCGAGAAACGACCCAGCTTCGACGTCAATTATAACACCAGTTTCCTGTATGAGAAGGAGAGCGAGATGATGCACGGGCGCATGATGGACCAGGCCATCAACAACGCCATCACCTACCTCGGGGCCGAGGCCCTGCGCCCGCTCGTGCAGACCCCGCCAGCCCCCACGGCCGAGATGGTGCCGGTCATCAGCAGCCTGTACCCGCTGCCGCTGCCCCGCGCCGACGTCCCCAACGGCACCGCGCCGGAGGCTGAGAAGAGCCACGGCCACCTCAGGGACAAGAGCCTGTCATCTGACAGGGGCCTTTCCCCAAACAACAGCGGCCACGACTCCACAGACACTGACAGCAACCACGAGGAGAGGCCCAATCCCACCTTCCACCAGAGCCAGGTGATCGCCGCTCCGACCCGCAACGGCCTCCAGGCCCTGAAGGATTTCCCAAGGCCGTACGACATCATCAAGCCACCCGCCATATGCCCACGCGATGCCTTCAAGGTCATCAACAAGGAAGGGGAGGCCATCGGGGTGTACCGGTGTGACCACTGCCGCGTGCTCTTCCTGGATTACGTGATGTTCACCATCCACATGGGCTGCCACGGCTTCCGCGACCCCTTCGAGTGCAACGTCTGCGGCTACCGGAGCCACGACCGGTACGAGTTCTCCTCACACATAGCTCGGGGAGAGCACAGAGTCGTGCTCAAGTGAAAGGACCGGTTCTCCAAGGTCAAAGGCTGTGTTTGCCATCGGAGGGGAGGCTTGGTTGGTTGGGTGTTTAATTAGTATAATGAAATTTCTTGAGTATTTTTATAGGCCAGTTTTAAGCGTGTCACGAGGAGGTGACACCTTTTTAAATTCATCTTTCACAATAATTCAGTGTTCTGTAGCATCTCTGCCTGGCTGCTGTGGTGAGTGGGACTGTGGGAAATACCAGGAGCAGAGACTGGTTTTGATATGAACTTTATTTTTGTGAAACTTCAGAGCCATTTATGATGTTTTCAATTTTTAACTTGTGTTTGTTTTTATAGGGTTTGCTTTAAGTCAGCACAAAAGAATTTCATGCCAGTTCCCCTGCTTGTTCAGGTGTATAGTCAGAGGTGTGTTGGAGCTTTTCCTAGTTATAATCCCGATGGCCTCCCAATGGCTCATCACCAAAACAAGGAAAAGGAGGGCAGGAAAAGGGAGGGATTATTAATTCCTTAGAGCTTTTCTCTTAAGCCCTAATGAGTGTGCGGTCACACCACACTTTCATTTTTTGTTACCCTACCACTGACTTTCTTTAAAGTCACTCAGTAAGAGCAAAATAAGAAATGAGACATATTTGGGGTTGGGATTTTTTAACAATATATGTTTTTGGGGTACCCAGTGAGGTCACTGGCTGGCTCATCCATGCAGGCTGGGGGAAATCCCGATTTTCATTGCTGGGAACTCCTTCTTTCTGATGGGTGCCGAGAATGGGGACAAAGCTGTGCTGTGTTGTGCCTCTGCCTTGCTCCTGCTCTGCTCCTGCAACAGGACATGTGGCCATGCCATCCATGTCCCCATGGACAGCGCTGGGCTAGGAGCGGGGTGGCCCTGCCCAGTTGTGGACAGGTGAGACCCCAGGCAGGTGTGTGGGAGCCACACCCGTGCCAGGATGGCCCTTGGGATATGCTGCTCCACACCCTGAGCAGGTGCCATCCCTTTGAAGCTGTTTTTTAAAACAGTTCTTTGAATCTCCCCATGGCTCTGCAGCTGTGTCAGTCTCCCTGTGCTGGAGAGGGGTTTGGTAACGGCTTTGCTGAGTGAAGGTTTAGTCTTTGCAAAGTATTTTTGTATCCCGTAGTTAGGAGTGTTCTGATGGACTTTCTGCATTCCTTGTGTGGTTTGAGAGCTGCGTTGCTTTTGTGTTATCCCTGGTGATCCAGTCGCTTCCCTGAGGGAAGGCTGGAGACCTGAGGGTCAAGAAGTACTGAATTTCCTCCCTGCGAATTCTTCTGGCTCAATTATTTCCTCCCTGAATTTTAAGGTACAAAATAAGAAAATTATATTCATTTTCCCCACAAAGAGTAGGTCTGGAGAGAGATAAATCAACCTGCAGAGTGCTTGAGTATCCAGAGTGCTGCGAAAGTGGTAATCCAGGACCCTGCGATCCCTGAGGGTGAGGAGAACTCTTTTGTTGTTATGTGTGGAGCTATAAAGCAGGTTTAGGATGTTTCCCAGTGTTCCATCATGAGAAAGGTGGATGTTGGCTCTCCCCCAGTGAACACCCATGTCATGATGTGACCAATGCTCCTCCTGTGAGCGAGGCTGCAGTTCCACCAAGGATCAACCCCAAGGGGTAAGCTTTTGGGTCTGGAAAAGAGAGGGAAAGAGAGAGGAAGGGAGGGAGGGAATTCCCAGAGAACAAAGAGAAGGTTCCACTGCTGTCCTGACATTTCTAAGTCCGACATTTTTAGGACATTGTGGTTGTCTTTATCAACTTCTAATTTTGTGACAAGCTTGCTTTTCAATGGCTTAGTTTTCAACACCAAAGAATTGTCAATAAATGAATAAAATATTTAAATAACGATAATGTGCTGACTTGAGGGCAGGCAAAGGCAGGTTTTTAATGGAATCTGCACACAGATGTCACCTGGAGACATCCAAAAATCTTATTTTCCGTAAGTGGATGGAGTAATAGATTCATTTAAGAATACATTTGAATTCTCCCTTCACACCCCATTGTTCACCCCTATCCCACAGTGCTGCCCTGGAGCCATTGGCTTGGGAGGTGGGAATCCCATTGCACCATGTCTGGAGGTGGAGGGGCTGTGTTGGTCCTGGGCAGGTGTCTGAGCTCAGAGGAGCTTTGGAAACCACCTTGTCTAGGAAAACAGAGGGGAAAACCACTGGTACTGGTTGTGAGCCTGATTTATTCTGCTCCTGGCTTCATTATTTTGGTCTGGAGTGGGTTTGGAGCATTCTCCAGTGCCTTGGTGTGTCCGTCTCACTTGATTCTTCATTTACTGATTAATTACACCCCAAGAGTGGGCAGGGGAGGCTCAGGAAGGAGCTTTTAGCACCAAGAAAGCCTCTGGTGCTCAGAGGTTTATTGAAGTTTTAAAGATGTCAATAAACTCATGTCCACTCTGTCAGCCATGAAACCAGAGCTGGGAAGTTGACTGACAGAGCTGGCCGAGGAGTGGGAATGAGCGCTGGGGCTGGAGCTGCCGGTGCCCGTCACCTCTGGGACCTGTAAATCCCACAGGTGTGATGGAACATGTGAGCAGCACGTGGCCATGGTGGGTCCCCACGGAGTGCCGAGCCATGGTGGAGGCTGGGCTCAGCATAACCAGTTACTCAGTGGAGTAACTGATACACTCGGTGGTGTAAAATAACGTCTCTGACTGCTGGAAAATGGTATTGGACACAGTTTCGGTTAATAGAAGAATGATATAATCTGAAAGATGTGGGGGGTGGAGGCAGCTCAGCCCCACGCCTGGGCTGTGGGGTGGGCCCGTGGTTCCCGGGGGGTGCCGGGGCTGTGTCCGCCGTGCCGGAGCGCGGCAGCCAGATGGAAACATCCCGGCGGCGGTGAGTGGAGGCTCGCACCAACCCCCCCGGCCCTTTTAGCACCTGCTTTACCAGGCTGACGTTCGCGCTTGCTTCATTCCCCCCTGACACCTTCTGCCGCTAGAGCTGGACACGCTTGAGAAACAGAAACGAAAAAAAAACCCAGAAGAAAGTCAGAGGATCCTTTTTTTCTCTTCCCTTCACTTCCTTCACAGCCCGGGTGCAATACAAGCACTGAGGGGTCTTTTCCCCTGCGAATGCCGGGGGTGGGTGAGACAGAGAGGAGCTCGGGGCTGGGAACAGCGAGTCCCACGGCGTCTTCCCGCCCTGATTTTTCCCTTAATAAAAGTTGGTTTGATTCAAAACCCCTCAGCCGTCTCCCGCCTGGAGCCAAACCCCTTTAAAAGGCTTACGGAAACCTTCAGTTGGTGTTGTGACAGAGAGATTCTTATCTGCTGATAGCTGTAATCGTGATAGAGCACAGAGGAACTCGTTTCTCCTGTCGTCATGTTGAAACACGTTTCCTAACGCACAAAAAATCCCATAAAACTCTTCCGGGTGCTGCGCTACATCCTTGGAGCATCCCGGTCGGCTCCTGCTCCCGCGGGGAGCGGTCGAGCACCCAAAACCCGACGGTGCCGGGAGGGGACGGGGAGGACTGAGTCACTGCCACCACCTCCTCCGTGTCCCAATTCCCCAGGCGTGCACTGAGTCACGCTCCCCGCGCCGGCCCGGCGGGGACCCGGCGGCGTTTTCCCACCACCCGCGTGGGCCAGGTTCCCAAATCCGGGGGGCAAGGGGCGAGCAGAGCCACCTCTGTGCCGAGCAACAGCGGAAAGGCGTCTTGGAAGTGCCCCGAGCTCTGGCACGGCCACGGGGGAGCTCTGCAGCCGCGAGGCTCCCACCGGGACATGCGGGTGCCGCACGAGAAGGGACAGGGCCGTGACTGTCGCCGGGGCACCACGATGGGGGCAGCACGTTTGTGTCACGCCTGATGCCCCCCTCGCTGTGCCGTGAGGGAAGTGAAGCCCCCGGGGAGCCGCCGAACCAGCCCCTCCAGCCGGGTTATATCTGGCGCCGCATTTGCATGGCAGCGAGTCGGCACCTGGCAGCGAAATCCTCTGGGGATCGAGGACACGGGGAGCGGCTGGCAATTGTCACACGCCGGCGACAGGAAAGTCCCAGCAGACGATTGTTTTTAAAAGAATCTACTTCCAACTTGCACGGCTCCGGCCCCTGCGGCACCGCCTCTACCGTGGCATCAGTGGGGCTGCGGAGATGGTGGGATGGGGATAATAGTCCTGGGCTCGAAGTGGTGCTCCATGGCCACAGAGGGTGCTCCAGGTGGGAGGTGATGCTCCTCAGCCTCAAACCGGGTGCCGGGTGCCAGGTACCCCCCAACTATTGGAGATCCCCTCACCGATAGCAGCTCCCTGTTCCCTCCTCACTTCAGCCAGGACCCCTGTGAGCAGGGCTGTGAGCAGGGCTGGGGCTGTCACTGCACCCCCTAGACCCCACTGCCTCCCCATCCACAGTGAACACTGGGGCTTATCCTGCTCCCCCCAGTTCCCCCAGTACCAGCCCCATTGCTGTTCCCCTGGGCACTGGGAGACACCGTGGGGCTGAGGGTGTATAAGGGTGGTCCTGTCCTCCCTAAGCCCCGTTTCCCACAGCTGTGGCTTTGTGCTGGGGCCCCCGCCTTGCTGCTCCCCGGGGACGGGCAGAGCCACCCCCCCCCTTCACCATCCTGCCCCCCAAACGGAGAAAGTTAGTCAAATCTGCAGAAACCGCAGAGGGGGGGAGGCAGCGACGCTGTCACCGCTTTGATGTCACCCCTGCACGTCCCACAGGTGCTGCCATCGCGCCGGGGCCGCGGTCCCACCGCCGCTTTGCCATTAACTCGTGCGAGAAGGGGGGATAATGCAAAAATATTTCCTTCCCCACCTCCATCCTGTCCCCAAGGCCCCTGGAGCCGGCGGGGCTCGGAGAGGCCACGTGCGAAGCACCCGGGGCTGCAGGCACCATCCAGCCCTTGCACGTGGGGCTGGGGGTCCCAGCAGGGCTCGGGGAGCTGCACCAGGGAGCGCGGGGGGAACCAGGAAGGTTTCTGAGCAGCAGAGTTGATTCATGCTGGGCCTCCTGTGGTTTCCCCCTTTGCTCACCTCCGCGTGCTGTCACACCAAGCGCCCACACGCCAGAGCCCAGGGTATACCCACCCCGCCATCACCCACCCCCATGAGCTGGAGGGGAGCCCCCAGGGCAGCGTAGGGTGCTGGGCTCCCCGGCACCCACCCCGCACCCAGCCTTTGCCATGCACTCCACCCCCCACTCTGCACCAGTCCCTGCAGCCCCATTGCACCCCCCAACCCCCCTGTGCCCCTCTGAACACACCACACACCCCTCGCACCCTGCTCCCATCCTCGAACACCTCCTGCACCCCCTGTGCTGCCCCAGGGCTCAGTGCCAGGTGGGGGTGACACAGGACCCCTCACAATGGGACATTCCCGACCACACAGCGGTGCCTGGGGAAAGGAGGACTCAGCACTGGGGGTGACAGGCTGATGTCCCCTGGGTGCCACATGCCCAAGGGTCGGGGGTCCGGGTGCCCCCGGGGAATGGGGGGCAGGCAGGGGGCAGCTGCCAGCCCTTCCCAGCCCCGTCACGGCTGCTGCACTCCCGGAGGAAGCTGCTCTGCGTTGCTCACCCGGCGCTGGTTATAAATACCCTCCCCATTTTAATGCGGCGGCGGCGGGAGCTATTTCAGGCCGGGAACGGGAAGCGAAACCTCACACGCGTCCCGGGCCCTCAGCCCCCACCCCCGGGGTGGGCTGGGCAGTGCCCGGGGCCGCAGGGGCTTATTTGAAGCCCAGGAGCCGCGCACCCGCCTTGACCTTCTGTGCCTTCCAGCGGAGCAGGCGGATGGCGCGGAGGCCGAGCCGCAGCACCGCGTCGTACTTGAACACCAGCTTGTAGAAGGCGTCGGTGATGAGGGCGCCGCTGGGGTCGGCGTGTTTGAGCGCGGCCATCGGCGTGTACGCCACGTTGGTCTGATGCCGGAAGGGCGGCCGTGCTGCCTCGATCACCCGCAGTGTGTGCTGCACGTGGGCGTGGGACTGTCCCCTTCCTGTCCCTGCAGCCCCGCCCCAGCTCCAGCCCACCCCCATCCCCTTTCACCCCTGTCTGCATCCCATCCTCATTCACATTCCCATCCCATCTNGGTGGGCATCACAAGAATTCAGAGACATCCTCAACTACAATAGGCAAGATTGGGTGGACTTCAGACCACCTCAACCTCCCTTCTCTTCTCCTTGCACTCCATCTCAGCAGGCCCCAGGATGCACACCCAATTCACATCCAAACAACACTGGGCATCCATGGCATCCATCCCATCCCATCCCATCCCATCCCATCCCATCCCCATTCCTATTCCCATTCCCATTCCCAGCCAGGCTCAGTGGGACCTGCCCTGCTGCTGGCTGGGCATCGCTGTTCCTCATTAGGGCTAATTGACACCTCTCAGCCCAGCCCAGACAAGCCCAGTGGGACACCCCCAGCCCACCGGGGCCCCTGCCCGCCCGTCACCTCTGCGATGTCCTCGGGGGTCTGGCCCAGGCTGGAGAACACGTCCTTGGAGTTCCTCAGGTAGAGCTTGGTGAAGATTTCAGCCGTCTCAGGGTCGGTCCGTGAGTAGTCGGCGCGTTCGGCGTCCTCGTACAACTTCGTCTCGAATTCCGTCATGACTGGCCCCGGCTCCACCAGGCTGATCCTGCCCGGGGATGGGGCACTGGGCACTGGGCACCCCCAGACTGCCCGGCCCCAGGGCCTGCACGGCCACCTGCTCCCGCACTCACGCCACGTTGAAGCGCAGCGCCTGCACCACCAGGCTCTCGCAGAAACCCTCCACTGCGAACTTGGAGGCGGAGTAGATGTCATTGAAGACAATGCCTGCATGGTTGGGGAGTCCCAGTCATGGCTGGGTGGGGGCTGGTCCCCCCAGGGTGCCCCATGTCCTCCTACCCTGCAGGCCCATGATGCTGCTGATGACGACGATGTGGCCTCCACGGCGCCGCTTCATGTCGGGCAGCACCTCCTTGACCAGGCGGACGAGGCCAAAGAAGTTGGTGTCCATGAGGCTCTGCATGGCCGCCAGGCTCTGGCACTCCAGAGGTCCCGCCATGCCCACCCCGGCATTGCTGACTGTGGGCATGGGGCATCAATGGGGCATCCCCCACACAGGGGGACCCCACACCCTGGGCATGGAGGGTCCCTGGTGCTCAGAGTGTCCCCAGCATGGGATGTTCTGTGTGTGGAGGGTTCCTGGTGCAGGGTGTCCCTGGCATAGAGGGTCACCAGTGTGTGGGGTCAGGGGGTCCCTTGTGCATGAGGGGCCCCCAGCACAGAGGGCCCCCGGTGCTCAGAGGTCCCCAGTGTGTCCCGGGTTTGGAGGGTCCCTGGTACAGGGAACATCCCAACACAGAGGTCCCTGGTGCAGGGTGTCTCTGGGATGGACAGTCCCTGGCACACAGGGTCAGGGTCATGAGGTGTCCCTGGCATGGAGGGTCCCAGCACTGGGTGCACAAAGGGTCCCCAGCATGGGACACACTTGGCTGGGCAGCCCCCAGCACGGGGGGTGTCCCCATCACAGAGGGTCCCAGCACAGGGCTCACAGTGGGGGGGGTCCCAGGGCTCACCCAAGATGTCAACGTGGCGCCCGGGGATGCTGTCGAGGCAGGCGCGGATGGAGCCCTCGTCACACACATCCAGCTGTTTGATCTCCAGCGTCCGACCCAGCGCCGGCCCCGCCGCCGTTGCCAGCGCCGCGCTCCTGCCCACGTTCCTCATGGTGGCGATGACTGGGGGCACAGGCGGCTCAGCCCCACCCGGGTTCTCCCCGGGAGCTGGGGGGTCCCCCCACCCCGCTCACCTCGGAAGCGGCGCTGCTTGTCCCGCGCCAGCCGCACGGCCAACGCCAGCCCGATGCCAGAGGAGCAGCCGGTGATCAGCACTGTCTTGGGAGCCATGGCACAGCCTCTCCCCCGTGCCCCAGCCCCCCACCTTTATAGCAGC